>JANZXR010000170.1:4607093-4619285 GCA_027575705.1 Erythroxylum echinodendron | reverse complement strand
CTTTACCCTTCCTTATAACTTAGGTTCTTTTAACCTTAAGTCATCTTCCAAAAATACCCTTATGTACCTTACAACATTCACACTTTAATTCTATTAATCCTTGAATTAAATCCTCCTAACTTGACATAATAGTTAACCTCAATCAAAAAATTTATCTAACAATACCGAAATTCATTCAAATCATGTTTACTAAAATAATCAAAAATTCAAGGCCCAACACTCCGAGAGGCGAACCAATAGCAACGGCAAGCAAAGTTCAGGACGACGTACATAACACTGCGAGGAGTGATGGGACAGACAACATCCTTGGCCCTTAGATACAAGTCCAATGGCCATATTTGCGTAACGTTAAGAAACAACAAAATCAGCACAATTCACTCAAACCAAGTCACACCAATCGTAAGGGAGGATCACGGTTTGAGGCGCTATTAGAGCATGAAACTAGAGAGACAGAGACGCAAACACTAACTCTCCCAACCGCCCTTCCATCCGCTCCTGAGATAAGGCCTAGGTTTTTGATGGGCTTATTAAGTGCCGAAGGAACGAAGCGAGGATATGGGCCAACGTCAACGACCATTAGACCCAAGAAGTATCAGCGAGTTTCAAGTAAAGGAAAGGCCGTGGGCCCCCAGAAAAAAGGAAGCACCAGTACAGCACAAACCACTGTGCAAACTTGGAGTCCGGTGTTACATACCCAAGTTCATATAAAACCCACTGATCAACATCAAGCCGTGGCACTTAGTTCTCACCATGAAGTGCTTTGTGTTAGAACATAATCTGAAGGAACGACATTGTTCGAGGGAGAACAAAAGCACCTTATGGAAGGTATCGAGGGGGTTGCAGATCCATTTAGACCTAATAGGACATAATCCATCCTACCCCACTCCGAGCCCCCAGATCGGATGGCCGATGATTCTAGTATGGTTGATATCTCGAATGAGTAGGGCTCGGTCGAAGAGATAGAACCGTAGACTCCTGACAGCGTCAATATTTTCCGACCGGTCGAGATTCCTGATACACCTCTGACTTAGGGGCACTGTTTCCTGTAGCCTTATTATGTCATTACTCATATGGAATTGTTAAGGGGCAGAGGAAATGCTTTTAAACGATCTTACAGAGTTATATTTGTCATTATCGTCCAGGGATATTGGTGATAGTTGAAACCAGGATTAATGGAAGACGAGCACAAGTTGTCATCAGCAAATTGGGTTATGATTATTCCTTCCACGTCGAAGCAGAAGGCTTTAAGGGCAGGATTTGGTTAGTATGGAAGAAGGAATTTGAAGTCTCGGTAGAGCTAGCTCATAAACAGCTCATACATGCCAAAATAAAGTATGGTTTGAGGGATTTTGAATTCTCTGCTATTTACACTAGTCCCCAAACGCCAACCCAAAAATTCCTCTGGCATCTTTTGCGGGGAATAGGACAAAATATTACTCGTCGGTGGTTTCTTAGAGGGGATTTCAATGCGAAATTGAATTTTGTTGATAAAAGGGGTGGCTCCCCAAATACTTCAGTAGTTAGTAAGGAATGTAAAGAATGGGTCTATGAGTGTGGGCTGCATGATCTGGGATATGTTGAATCCCGGTTTACCTAGAGATAAGGACGTGTTCAATCTCGGCTAGATAGAATCTTTAGATCGTCGGACTGGTTGGAAACCTTCCCTTGTACAGTTAATCACCATCTACCTTTTCTTGGCTTCAACTATAGACCCATGTTGGTTCACCTTGTACGACCGAGATGGAGAGACATTGGTCAAACCCCTTTTCAATTCCAATCAGTGTGGATAGCCCAAGAATCATTTCCTACAGCGACGTTTACTAAATCCTTGTCCACATTTTCAAGCTAACTCATACAATGGAATAAATCAGTCTTTGGCAATATATTTCATCAGAAAAGACGATTGTTAACTCGATTGGAAGGCACATAGAGGGCAATGAAGAGTGTTGATTCTGACACGCTACTAGCCCTGAAAGACAAGTTGAGCAGAGATCTAGTTCGAGTACTGCGTGAGGAAGAACTCTATTGGCACCAAAAATTTAGGTGTGAATGGTTATCACAAGGTGATCTCAATACTAAATACTACCATATGGTCACTATGTCCAAACGGAAGAAGTTATCGATAGAGCAGTTGTTTGATAACCATGGAAATGAAATCGATGATGCAATCCAATTGAGTAATATGGCTACGAGGTATTTTGAGCAATTGTACACTACAAAAGCCACTCATACTCAGAGCTTTCCTAGCTTGGGAGCATTTCCTCGGCTAACAGAAGAGTAATTTCATGATTTGGCTAAACCAATTCGTGAATCCGAAATCAAATCAGTGATCTTTGGGATGAATCCAAATAAAGCGTCCGGAATTGATGGGTTTCTGGCGTTATTTTTTCAGAGTCAATGGGGTCAAGTGGGGCCTGAGGTGGTGACCTTTAATCAAAAAATATTCAGAAACGAAGGCTGGGAACAGGACATGGATCAAACCATTCTAGTATTGATCCCCAAAGTCTCTTTCTCGAAGTATATCACTCAATTTAGACCTATTAGTCTCTGCTCAGTGATATTCAAGATCATATCGAAAGTGATAATCAACCGACTGAAGCCCCACCTAGATACCTTAGTGGCGAATACCCAATGTAGTTTTATTCCTAGCAGAAACATAATAGATAACATTATCATTGCTCAGGAAATCATGCATTCGATGAGAAAGAAGAAAGGGAAGACTGGGTATTTCGCTCTAAAAGTGGATATGGAAAAAGCCTATGATCGACTGAATTGGGATTTTATAAATGACACACTCAAGGAAATTGGGATTCCCAGTAATTTACTCCAGGTCATTATGAAGTGCATTATTACGGTTTCAGTGCAAGTTACGTGGAATGGTCAGCTCTCTGACCCATTCATACATTCAAGGGGTATTCGACAAGGAGATCCGCTCTCGCCTTACATCTTCGTCCTCTGTATGGAACGTTTAGGACATCTCATATCCCATGTGGTGGACTAAGGAATGTCGAAACCATTTAAGTGGAGAAGGACAGGACCTTCCATTTCACATCTCTTTTTTGCTGATGACCTAATCCTGTTTAGTGAAGCTACCGAGGTTCAAATGGAGGGGATTTCGAGAATCCTGGAGAAATTTTGCAAGGAGTCAGGACAAAAGGTCAGCCATTCCAAAACTTGTATATTCTTTTCCCAAAATGTTTCACTGGATCAAGCGCTCAGGCTCAGCCAAGCGTTACAGGTTCAATGCACGAATAATTTGGGTAAATATCTAGGGGTACAATTGATCCATAAGCGTATAAAGAGAAATACTTATCAGTACATCCTAGATCGAGTCCATCAAAAGTTAACTGGGTGGTGTGCTCGGGAGCTCTTATTGGCAGGGCGAGTCACATTAACATAATCAGTGATATCTTCCCTCCCCATCGATATGATGCAAACTGTGAGGTTGCCATGACAACTGTGTGATGAACTGGAACAAATAATGAGGGCCTTCATTTGGGGGTCACACGACGAGAAGCGGAAAACACACTTAGTCAATTTGGATGCAGTTTGTCACTCGAAGAAAGCAGGGGAACTTTGGATCAAACGTATTAGAGCCACAAATGATGCCTTTCTTACCAAATTGGGATGGGATTTGCTTAGTAAGCCTACATCGCTGTGGGTTCAGGTCCTTAAAGCTAAATATTGGCAAAATCTACATCATATTCGTCAATCGCTGCATAAGCAAAGGGTGTCGCTAATTTGGAGGAGAATAACAGCTACGTGGGGTTATGTCCGTCAAGGAATCAAATGGAAGCTAAGAAATGACAGCCAGATATATTTTTGGCTAAACCAGTGGTTGAAAATTGGGGTCCCCTAATAATTGAGACATTAGTTCCCCTGCTTGATCGGTTGATGTACACAAAAGTGTCAGATTACGTGGACGAGGATTAGAACTAGAAATGGAATATGATCCAGAGCTATCTTCCCTCTCAAGCTTGTTTGGCTATTGCGACAATTCGGCCCCCACTAGATGACATGGATAAGGACTAAGTTGTGTGGGGCCTAGGAAAAACATGATGTATTCACGTTAGCATCGACTTATGATTTAATCGCAAATTTAGATTCGACAACCCATAATCAGATATGGAATGTAATTTGAAAATGGTTAGGGCCATAACGTATTCGATCATTTCTGTGGCTATTAGCTAACAGGAAGTTACTGACTAACTAACAGCGTGTCGCTAGACATATAGCAACATATAGCAGCTGTCAGTTCTGTGGTCAAGAAGAGACAACATTACATGCCTTTCGGAATTATAATAGGGTGAAGGCTTTTTGGCATGTTAATCTTTGTATGTTAATTGTAACATACATATAAATTTGTATGTTAATCTTCTTTCCCTTCTTTTTTCAATGCAGGATACTCACATGTGAATGTTCTCTAGTCTCTGCAATCACGTAGTCTTCAAATAATTTAAATATTTATTTTATAATAATTAAAAAATAAAATATTGTTTTTCAAAATTGTTAATTAATAAGTTATTATTGGTTGCAAGTAACTTAAAACATAGTCGTAAGTCAGTAGCTACGAAGTTAAGAGACATCAGAGTGCGAGGATGAGGAGTCCGTTTTCTGTCCATTGTTCCTCTACAATTACGAACACTGCCACTCTTATCTTCCATTCTTCAAATCGGTTCTCTACAAATTTTGCAAACTTTTGCTTCTCTCTTCTCTTTCACTCATAATTAAATAATGACAAATTCGTTCGCACACGCAATATGTGTAGCTTTTAGTCCCCTGTTCATATATAATACTGTTAAAATAGTAACATTCACATATCCCAATTTCCGATCTTGTCTTTGGAACTTGAAACTTTCATGCACCGGCGGATCAACAAAGAAATTCTGTGTGTTTAATCTTCTGGGGTAGTGTAGAGGAGGGTGTTATTCAATTTTTTTATAGATTTGTTGTTGTGGGGTTGTCTCAAGATTCGTTTTTTTTCCCCATGTCTGGGATTTGGAGATGGAATAAAGTGAAGGACATGACTCCGCTGCTCGCTTCCGGCGGTAGAACTCGTTTCTGTCACCTGCCGGAGACATTGTTTTGCCGGCGGAAGCAGAATCACATGTTGGAGCAGTCGGCGACCATATCGACGCATTTGAATTACCTTCATACCATGAACCTGGGTTGCAACCGCCGGCGCGAGTCTCTAGTTTCAATCCAAGAGCGGTACAAGTGGGACCACGGAGGCGGCAGCAGCAACTCCGGTGATGAGGGTAGTGAAATTCGTAAGATTAGGGCCGAGACCCATTGTCCTCGCTGTTCCAAGCTCTTGAATCTTCTCTTCTCTAGTCGTCACTTTCCTAATAAAGATCATGAAAATCAGATTATGTCCACTATTGATAGTAGTAAAAATATTCACACCTATCAATCTGTGAATTTCTGCCCGAATTGTAAAACTGCATATTATTTTCGACCTTATAGCATTGCTCCTCTTCAGGGGAGTTTTGTGGAGATTGGTAGAGTTAGCAAAAACAAACTGCTTAAGAATGGGGAGCACTCACCCTGTCATTCCAAATCAACTCAAGACTATTCCTCCGATGATTATGGTTCTAGTATTCCTGTTGCTGAGAATATTGGGTCTAATAGGCTAAGGGCTTCTTTTTGGGAGACTTTCAGATGCTACGGTGGAGACCCACCGCAGAATTGGCCTCCACCTGAAACTTCTCCGTCTGGTGGCAGTGGTTTGGCCGTGCATACTCCTTCTGGACCACCTTTTGCACCTGGAGTTAATATAACAAGAGCTTCTGGACCAGGCGGGGGTGGCGGGTCTAACGTTGGTGGTGCTGGGGATGGAGGTGAAAAGAATGGTGGATGGGGTGGTTCTAATTTGGGCAAGGATTTACCCACGCCAAAGGAGATTTGCAAGGGTCTTGATAAATTTGTCATTGGGCAACATCAAGCCAAAAAGGTGTTCTCTTTTATGGATCATTTGTTTACATGCTTATACTATTTCATTGCTGAGTCATTCCCGACTTCTGAGCTTCATTTCCTTCTGTCGAATTGTGGTAATTTGACTTGTGACTTGATGCGGGACTGAAGCCATTTAAGTCATTCCAGATATTTGTAACTTAGGACTGTTTTCAAACTCGGCCCCCCTTTTTATAGTTGATTTTTTCTTCCTGTTGAATGTCAAACTCCTTCTAAATCAATGATTTCAATTACTCTGTGAAGGCTTTTCCTATCATGTTCTTCATGCATTCTAATTTACATGTTTTAAGATTGACTTTTCCTTGCTTATTCAACCAATGCCCTATATGCAGGTATTTGACTTGAAATTTTAAATTTCAACCCTAAATATAATTGCTTTCGTAGCTGTTGCCGCGTATTATCACTACTGGATAAGCTTATATACACAAAATCTCTTTTTATCTTAAGAATGAGCTTATTGTTGTTAAAAGTAGTTCTGTTTTTGAGTGGCTGAATGGCAAATAAACATCAAACAGTTGCTTGTGCATTCAGTTTAAACTTCAGATTTTTGGGTGTATGTGAGGGTTATGGATTGTGGATCTGTTCCTCTGATGCACATATTTGCACTCTTCATATTTTTTAAAAACGTGGATTGTTGTAGGTACTTGCTGTGGCTGTCTACAACCACTATAAGAGGATTTATCATGCCTCCTTGAAAAAAGGGTTAGTCTGCAGCTACCCTTTGTGTTCAAGTGTTGCATACTACTGATAGAATTCCATTTATTGTCTTGAATAGATCGATCATTGTAACCCTTTGGTGATATTAGCTGTTTTACTTCTTGTGTGTGGTGAACAAATTCAATGAGACGGAAATTGAAGTGGTTCATGGAAATAATAGGTCGGGAGCTGAATCAGGAATTTCAGAGGTAATTGATAATGATGATGATGTCGAACTAGAAAAGAGCAATGTGCTCTTGATGGGTCCTACTGGATCGGGTACAATCTCATTGTCACTTGCATTTTGAAAATTCTAAACCTTCATTCTCCAGATTGCTATATTGTTAGCCCTACTTTCAGGCTTTTGAATTTAGAATTCCTGATTGTTCTGACTCTATGTGAAATAGGGAAGACGCTGCTTGCAAAAACACTAGCACGCTTTGTGAATGTGCCTTTTGTCATTGCTGATGCAACGACATTAACACAGGCAAGTCTTTTACTAAAACGGATTGGTGAAAGTGGCACACTAGATATATGGGGGGAAATTAACATTGATAATTTCATGCTTACATAATAATTTTTTATTTCTTTAAGAAATTGGGTACTCTGCATGCTTAGTATCTTCCACCAGCCGTATTTTTGCTCTTTATTAAAAATTCTTAGCTAAAGATGATTTTTATATCATGCAAATTAAAATTACTGCAATATTTCTGTTGCTTTTGTAACATGATTCTTCCAAGCAGTAAACCTATTATAAGTTTTTACTGTCATTTCCTGTTTGTTACTATCCTTCTAAAGAAGCAAAACACTGTTCTTTCTTGCAGGCTGGTTATGTTGGAGAAGATGTTGAATCTATACTGTACAAATTGCTCATGGTATATGCCTCATATCTAGCATCTTTTGGTCTTGCAACCATGTTTGTCACTGGATTACTGTGACATGTGCTTGGTTGTTGTTACTGCCTCTATTTAATATGTGAATGTCCTCCTATTTAATAGACGCAGTGGTTGACGTATCAACTTCGAGTAAGGATGGTTTTTTTTTAAAATTAAAAATATAGAACAAAGTAATTTTTTTAATTGGTTCCAGGCTTGAACTGCCCAAGCCCATAACTACCTGAGCCCTAACTCTTCTAAGTAAAACTATGTTGTTTTGTTTAGAATAATTAGGTCTGGAGTCAGTTTGCGCCTGGCCCATGGGCCTACCCATTGAAAACAATTAAATTTAAGCCCATGGGCCAACAATTGCCATCCCCAAGTTCGAGAGTTGTCTGTTATGTTTTGATTCATTAGGTCTGATGCTGTTGATTGCCAAAAAATTTGAGCATTTATTTTATTCGATGATAAAGCCAGGAATAGGTCCTACTTGAAAATAGAAGGAAGAAGATGGTGAATGCATTTTAAGAGGGAATTTCTTTTGGAGGGGAGTGCTGGTGGAAGGGAGTGATAAATTTAGCTTAATTGGTTATTACTGAGATAGCCTTTAATATTTTCTTTTCCTAACTGGTTGAAGTTGGATTGCTTTTGTAGCTCATGTTTCATTCTTCAGTACGTTTTGTTCTACTGGTCCCCAGTGGCTTTTGTTTTTCCTCTTTTTTTTTTTTTAATTAAACATGTCATTTTCTTTAGGAAAAATGAATTTAAGTAGTAGGTTTGCCTCTTGGCAATCAATTGACATGTGTTGAACCTATTGGATTATGATTACGGATGCATATTCGCCCACCATCTTTTTTAAAAAAAATCTTCATTGTGTATTCTCGTTATGGCAAAGAGCTGGAATATTGTGCATTCATATTCCGGTCCTTTCTTACTTTCCAAATAAAGTGAATGCTCATTTTTTGTTTGGCATCTAGGCAGCTGATTTCAATGTCCAAGCTGCTCAACAAGGGATGATTTACATTGATGAAGTTGATAAGATAACCAAAAAGGTTTTGGGATCTTTTCATCGTGATTTAGTAGTGATTGACTGCATTTATCTAAATTTTGTGAACATTTGCAATCATTTTGCAGGCTGAGAGCTTAAATATTAGCAGAGATGTGTCTGGTGAGGGTGTCCAGCAGGCATTATTAAAAATGCTCGAAGGAACTGTGAGTAGATTTTACATTGCAACTATCAGTTTTTTATTCAATATCATTTTCAATTAAGTTTGATGATAATCTTGGGTTTCCTGATTACAAAGGTTTTAGTCTAAGAAGGTCTGCCCTGAATATTTTCAATATAATGATATGTAATCAGCAGCTTTGCCAAACCACCAACTCCGCTATGCTCTTATCTGAACTTTTTATCATTCGTTCTTTTACAATAGTGCTATTTTTAGGGATATTGATGATATAAGCTCCATCTAAAATGAACTATATGGCAATCCATTATAATGTTTTGCTGCTTACATGGTTTAAGATACCATACTGAATGTAGTGACATAAAATCTGTCTGAGGAGAATTATAGGTTGTTGGATTGTCATTTGACTCCTGCCTTGAACCCAAAGATATTTTTTTGGGGTCAAAATTCCAAAGATTTAGGTCATACAAATTAAATATGTTTCTTATAACTCCATTGGTTTCTCTTTGTGAATAGTTACCTTTAGTTAAGGTGCAAGGTTAAACACGTTTCCATTAATGGATAATGGGGCAATGGTTATGTTTTCATTGATTATTTTTTTCGTAAGTTGCACTTTGTTTCTTCTTAGTGCATATAGCTTGAAATGATACATTTTGCCTTGAGTTCTGCTGCTACCATGCTATCTGAATTTATATTTTGAGTTTTTTTCCCTGAGAGGCACTAAAAAGATTGTAAGATTATTGCCATAATTTCAGTGTTAGCATGTAATTAAAACTTTCCTGGTGTTCAGATAGTGAGTGTTCCAGAGAAAGGGGCGAGGAAGCATCCTCGGGGTGATAACATACAGGTATTCACTCCTAAAGCCTTTTATTGCATTTTCTATGCCTTTACAAATGGAAGAAATGATAACACCTTTAATATTATGGAGGATACCACTAGATTCTACTGACTACGGTTGACAATAATATTTGGGTTTCTTCTTGATTTGGATGGTCAACCTCATAGCTCTGATATAATTTTGGCGGCAAGTGAATGACCAATTTGGATTCGTGTAAATAGATATGTAAAGAAATAGCGATAAGGGATTTGTGTCTCTCATTGTGGGCAGATTTTCCTTCTCATTTTATCTTAACAAGGACATTAGTGACGTGTTTGAAAGAGTGAAGCAGCTTTGATCTGCCAGTTGGTGGCCCATGTAGCTCCCTGCATACTTTTATTGATCTGGTTACTTTTTTTCTTCTTCCTTAGATTCCTTCTCATAATGTTAGAGTTTTACTACATTCAAATTTGGAATAAGTATTCACTTTAGTTTTATTCGATGGCTCCTCGAGTCTTAATATGCCTATTAATCAGTCATTTACTTTTTATGATAAGAAAATGAATTTCATCAACTGTGAATATTGGTACTATTATTATCATCGCCATTATGATCAGCATAGTTTGTTAATCACATCTTTTGTGGATTTATTGTTGCTTTGGGAGTTTTATGTTAAGTTCTTTCAACTAACTAGCAGATAGATACAAAAGATATCCTTTTCATATGTGGTGGAGCTTTTGTTGATCTTGAGAAGACGATTTCAGAGAGGTAATCCTTGTAATAAGTTTGCTTTACATATGATGTATGAACAATAGTATTTGGTTTGGGGCATTTTAACTAAAAATGTAGTATACCAGACGGCAAGATTCTTCAATTGGATTTGGAGCACCTGTTCGTGCTAACATGAGAGCTGCAGGAGTAACGAGCGCATTGGTGACATCGTCTTTACTTGAATGTGTAAGAATCAGGACCCAACCTTCCAATCTTATCAGCAATTAAATTTACTAGTCATTTATCCAGTTTCTTGTATTAGTGGGTGTGAAACGGGGAAGTATTTATGTGTGTAACTCTTAGTATGTCTGCAGGTTGAGAGTGCTGATCTTATTGCATATGGACTTATACCAGAGTTCATTGGGCGTTTTCCAATACTAGTTAGTTTGTCAGCCCTGACAGAGGATCAGCTTGTGCGGGTAATTCTTTCTTGCTTCTTTTTGCTTTACTTTTTATCTAATTTTGACGTAGATATAACAAGGCAAATCATTTTGATCTTAGTTTAAGTTGCAGTTTGGTATCTGATGGGGGATCCTCTTAGGATGCATGAGAATAGTTCATAGAAATGCCTTCAGGGCATTTTTCCTGTGACAAGTAATTCTATGAACAGCTACATAAGACTGTTAATTTGTTTTTGCTTTCGACTAGCTTTTGCTTGAGAAGATATTCTCTCTGCAAGTCCAGTTTATTATTTTTGTTTATTTTACCTAACAAGCATTATGACTTCCTTTTTCACAAATTTAGATCATGTTAATTTATCCCCATCCTTTTCTGGATGTGCTTATATAGTACTTCTGATGCCTTTTCTTGCATGTGTTTGAATAAGTTTCACATCGAAATGACTAAGGAATACTTGATATTAGAACTTACAGTTTCCATATTGAATAAAATGACCTGATACATTCAACCCTTGTTTTTGTTATTAGGTCCTCAGAGAGCCAAAGAATGCTCTTGCTAAGCAGTATAAGAAATTGTTTAGCATGAACAAGGTAAGATGATTTGTCTCTTCACTGTATATAAACTACAAAATTTGACATTTCATTCATGTCAGCCCTGTGTAATAGCCATACAACCACTTATCCGATTTCAGGTGAAGCTTCATTTTACGGAAGGTGCGCTGAGACTAATTGCTAAAAAGGCAATGGCTAAGAATACTGGTGCCAGAGGTTTGAGAGCCTTATTGGAAAGTATTCTAACTGAAGCCATGTTTGAGGTATAAACGGCCCTGAAATTTATATGAAATATACCAGTTAAGAACAGAAAGTTTTTCATTGATATTGACAATTCCTCATGTTGTTTGTATGTCTCAGATTCCAGACGTTAAATCAGGAAGCGACAGGTTCGATGCAGTTTTAGTTGATGAAGAGTCTGTAGGTTCTTTAAATGCTCCTGGATGTGGTGGAAAACTTCTTTGTGGTGAAGGTTCATTGGATCGATATCTTTCAAAGGAATCTGGGGTAATGTTCTAGACATCCATATGCCCAGATCTCTCCAATTGCTTGGAGGGCAATGTACTTTATGTTTGAGATTTGGATTATAGCCCTTTTGTTGGTTTACTCTCTTATGGATGTTTGATCTCATTTATGCTAATAAGATATGCCTGAACGTGTTCTGTAGGAAAATGGTGAGGCAACAGACAGGGAGTTGCAGGAGGGTGAATCAGAGGTTTCATCAAGAGCCATGAGCATGTAACGTTATTACACATAACAAGTTAGGTGTTTCCAACTGTAACAAGACCACATTCTTAATTGGATGTAATCATTCCCTTGTAAAACTCAACAGGGTCCTGACAAAAAGTTGAAATCGATAAGAAGGAAATCAAATAAAAAACCAACAAAGATGTAGGATTGTCTGGTCTAAGCAAATGCATTGTACA
>JANZXR010000170.1:4593919-4606993 GCA_027575705.1 Erythroxylum echinodendron | reverse complement strand
GAAATCGATAAGAAGGAAATCAAATAAAAAACCAACAAAGATGTAGGATTGTCTGGTCTAAGCAAATGCATTGTACACAACTTAGATTAATTGATTTTAATTTGTTAAAATTAAATTAGACCATAGCTTCATATACTATCAAAGCTTACTTGTATCATTGTTAATAATTATCTTCTTCCTGAAATTTTTTCCCCTTGTCAATGGTTCTGCTGTTGAAATTCTAAGGTGACGTTGGTACGATGTAACGCTACTTTATGATCACAAAGTCATAAGTTTGAATCACAAAAATAATTTTTTTTGTAAAAATTTACAAAAAAAAGACATCGTATATTGATGACCTTCACTTGATTTTCGACTAGGAATTTGCAATCATTAAAAAGTCGAATTGTTTCCTTTAAAATTTAAAATTTAATTTTTAATTTTTTGACTCAAATTATTTTAATAGTTTTTATTATTAAAGTATTTTATTAATTAATCGATCAATTTTTATAAATCAAAATCAATTAATCAATTTTTTTAATAGTCTTCAATTATATTTTAAAATTTTTAATTTTATTTAACCTTTAACTAATTTTATAACAACATATTAGTTAAATTTTTAAAACTTTTAACTTCTTATGTTACAGTATGAGCTTTGTTTTGCTGGTTTTAAAACATTGAGAATTTGTCAAGATTTGATGCTTTATTAGGCCTTCTCTTTTCATTCTGATTGCTTTTCTCACATTTATAATAAAACAACTGATTTTGTTCTTCTTTTTCTTCTTGTGGATCTCTAAGAAGTGTAAAGTGAACTAATAAGAAAATCCCAAGTTGGTGATTAGTCTAAGTTCCAAAAAATCCCAAGTTGGCCTTCTTTCGTATTGATGCATTTTGAGGTTCTTTATTAAAAATTAGAATAAATTAGGGTTTATGGTATTTATTAAAATTTTTAATGGGTTGAATTAAATTACAAAAAAATGTGAACTCATTTAAAAAATTATATTGTAATATTAAAATTAAAAAAAATCTACTAAAAATCTGTAAATTATTTTAATATAGATTACTCTCTAATTCATTATTATCAATGCAACCTAATTTATTTTATTGTTTCAACGTTACTAATAATTTTTTACATCAAAAAATTAACATTTTTTAATACTATAAAATTTTTATAATTGTTTTTTATAAAAATAAATAAGATGCTTACGAAACAACAACAATACTCAATAAAAATTCAGACGCTTAATGATTAAAAAATAAACTGATTTGATCGGTAAAACAGTAAAAGTTAATTTTTTGATTTAACTTTTAACTTTTCAGTTTGATATATTTTAATAATTTTTGTTGTTAAAAACTGACCAATTTATTAATTAATCCATCAATTTTTATAAATTAATAAGTTCTTATAAACCAAAATAAATCAATTAATTTCATTTAACAATATCTTTTTTAATTAAAATTCAATTTTTTATAGATAAGAATTTCAAACCTTTTAGTTTTATTTAATTTTTAACTGATTTTATTATATTTTTGACTTTGAGTGTATACAAAGTATTATATTTCAAAAATTTAATTATATTTAATTTTCAGTTAATTTTACGACGACTTAATATTGATTAAATTTTTTTAAATTCAAATTTTTATTAGTTTAAATTTTCATTCAACTTTTAAATGTTATTTTTAAATAGGTATGTCAATTTTAACTCGATTTAATTTTGACTCAGATTAACCGCTCACGAGCGAGTTATGGACTAAAATGATTCAAGCAGATCAAATCACGGGTCAACTCTGGGTCTACTGAAATAACAAAAATTACGTCATTTTGTAATTTAAAAAAAGAAAAGGTTAAACCCGTCAGGCCGTAAGTCAGCCCATAAGCCATCCAACCTTGACCCCGCCCGATCCGCCCATCTATGTCCCTCCTTTTAAAAGGCAAAATTTGAATAAGTATACACTAGTAAACCCGTAGGAGAGAGAAAATTTTGACTTTGGGTCCACACAAAAAATCTTTAGCTTAGTATCCGAGGAAGAGACTACACCAGAAGGATCTTAAACAAAGCGTGCTTTGTTGGCAGATTGTCTGTTGCGTGAAAAAAAGAGGAAGACTGTCTGCTCGAAGCTTGTTGTTCTATAGTCGAAAATGAACGGGTACGGCGCTGGCCGGAGTGAGGAAGAGGAGAAAGGTCTGCTCTGGAAGCTGCCGGAGGTGAGGATCAAGGACTTGGGGAAGGTGGGCCCTGGTTTCGGCCTTGGCGCCGGTTGCGGCGTTGGGTTTGGTGTCGGCCTCGTCGGAGGTGGGTTGCTCTTCCTTATATCTTATTGCTTAGTATTCCATTACTCCGCACTTGTGATAATTGAAGGTATCAAGTTTACTAATGGAAGACAAAAGATATCAAATTTATCAACGGGCGTTTAAAAGAGATATATAAATTTCGTTGCAGGTGTAGGGATAGGTCCAGGAATTCCTGGTCTGCAGTTTGGATTTGGGGTTGGAGCAGGTTGTGGAGTGGGTTATGGGTTTGGTTATGGAGTGGGAAGAGGTGTGGCTCACGATGATAAGCGTACGTATTCTAGCATTGGCAAGTATTTTCAGGGTCCTGGCAATCTTCCTACCCGGTAAGTATTATCTTGTCAACTCTTTAATTTAGCTTCTTTGTTTGTCGAAATGAGGTTTTCAAATGCACGATTTCCTTGGATGCGTCACGTTTCAGTTAATTAAACTAAGAACTGATGAAATAGATGGCTTGGAAATTGAATATGGTCATTATTCAAAGTTAATGTTTGAGCTATTTGTATGTTTTGGATTCTTGAATGACAGTTGTTTCTAGGTATTTTGTTCCTTGTCTCCTAGTGTCATGGTAGGAGATTTCTTCAGGAAAATTCCGTAATTGAAGTGCATAATTGAGAGTAATAAGTACATATAGATTCTCTCAAGACATTGATGTTTCAAAGGGTGTTCTTATCTTCTAGCACCTTTCCTAGTGTCATTGTTGCGAGAAATTATAATATTGCCTAGATTCATGGCTAGTGTACTCTTTTTTGAATTATATTATCTCAATTCTCCTACAAGTCTCTTGTTTTGTGAGATAATGTGGCCTAATTGGTACTTGACTTGGGTAAGCCATTACTGTACAAGATGCTGAGTAAATTTCCAGTAGTTTCAAGCATATCTCATATCTTATTGCTATAGGTTAACCACAAACCTTGAGTAGATTTTTAACCCAGAGAAGTCTATTACAAAGGAATCCTTTCCTTAGTGGTATTAACAAAAACGTTAAAGCCCTTGTGGACATAGATAAGCATACTTAACTAGCCAATTTGCACACTCATTTTGTTCTCAGCACACAAATTATTGTGCCTATAAGTTCCTATTCTCGAGCTCCTTGCAGTCCAAAATGATTTAATTGAGCAGGTTGTGCTGTTGCCATCTCCATCTAGATGACCAACAGATTTGATGGTCTCGACGCCACCTCTACCTTTTGAAACCCTTTTTCCATCGTGGTAGCATTCAGTTTCCCCAATGTTCGGCTGCAAATGTGCTGTTTGAGTTAAAGAAAATCTCATGTAAATGTTGTTCACGCAATTGGGAATATGATCCATCAAACCTGCTTTTACATTCTTCATTTGTCGTCAGTGTTTAATTTGAACAATTGCTCATTCCTTTTTACACTGGTCCAAGTTTGCTCATCTTTTTACCTCTGGACTTCAATTTGCTAAAAATAGTGCATGTTTCCTTAGATCTCTGAATAACGACTCATCTTGGGTTCACAGGTTCAAACAATCAGGAATATGATTCCTTAATTAACAGTTACAGAAGTTTAAATATATTGGTAAAAGTTGGAGACTTGTAAGTAAGTAAGAACAAAAACAACAGTTACATAGTTGTTTCTTCTTTTATCACATTATGTTTAGACATACAAGCTTTAGGAGTAATTTGCTGTACAGCTGCAAAGAATTTTGTAATTTTTGACTAACGTGTGTAAAAAGATATTATGTATTTGCCTAGTTTGTGCCGCCTGTTCTGCATGTACAAAAGGAGTCTCATTTGGCCTGATTTCGGCTAACCAATACTAAAGATGGAAGTTACTAAGCTTGAGTGGTGGGAATTGAATGGTGATCATTGCAGTAACTTTTTAATGTTTTGACTACAACTGTGAAAGAATCTGAAGCGGTAGGAACAACTAACTTAAAACTGAATGCCCACCTTTCATGGCCAAGTAGGTCATGTAATAGGGATATCAAGTGTCATTGTTTCTCTTTTGCTTTTGTTTGGACCTTGGTGATTTAAAGTCCTCGACACAATATGTATTGCCTTTAGTGTTTGTGTCCCTCTTTAATTGGCTTTATTGAAATCCTGTATGCAGACTTGCATTTTCGTGAATAATTAATGCATCTGGAAACTATCAATATTTGCCACAGAAAAGTCTGCATAGCAGGAGTAAATATGTTCAAGCGCTAACACTTCATTCTGTATTACACCTGTTGAATAAAGATATGATAAAAAACCTGACTTCTCATTTTACCTGCAAATGACAGTGTTTAAATCGTGTCAGACTGTAATTACTGGTTTTTCTTTTTGGGTGCATTGACGATGTAATTAGTGAATGTCTAACTTTGTTTGGTCTTGTCAGGGATGAGATTGGTGCGCTCGTTGATGAGTTGGTTATCAATACCAAGAAGTTAGTCAGGGCAACTTCAAGAGAAATTGAGAAGTGGAGAAGATGAGTTAAATCTGTTGGTTCAATGATGTACAAATTGTATTAAATGGAAGAATTTAATCAGCATATTCCAACTTGGTTCTGAAATGCCAGATATAGATCAACTTATACCGTTCTTTGTGAATCTTCAAGCATAAAAATATATCTCGTTTCTATGACCATTGATTTGGCGAATCCTTGGAAATGAATGTTTCCGCAGCTTTTAACTATTGACTGATTCCAATATACGTGCCACGAAACATTATCCTGCCATTATGTGGAAATGATGCTCAGGATGCTTAAGGTTCACCAAGCTTTCACAGGAATTTTTCTAAGCAAACTATACAACTTAGTGTTGATATGTTCTGATACTATGTCAGTAAACTAAACTTGAAATCCTCATCCAAGTGTTGGGTAAAGGCTTAAAAATTATTCACAGTAAGTTACGTAAAAGCTACGAGGTTATAGCATTCGTGTGCCTTTTCCAACTTCTGGTTTCAAATTATCTCTATGTGATATCCCAAACGACCTATGTTATGGAGCATGTCAGGTAATTCTGGTTTAGCCGTGAAAGCAGCTTGTGG
Organism: Erythroxylum echinodendron; assembly: GCA_027575705.1. NCBI lineage: Eukaryota > Viridiplantae > Streptophyta > Magnoliopsida > Malpighiales > Erythroxylaceae > Erythroxylum > Erythroxylum echinodendron. The sequence continues at coordinate 4,601,733 of JANZXR010000170.1, read as the reverse complement.
ATTCCAGGATGTATTTCCCTGCAAACAAGATGATGGGATCCACATAAACCATGATGGGTGGATAGGACACATCATATATTATCCAAAACCTGAGCAATCCACCAATTTCATCAACTCTCCACATCAGCAGCATCATCTGCCACGTCGTCAACTCTGGCCTATCAAACCTCGGTATCAGATTGCACATTTTCCCATCCAACCAATCACAACCCACGATTTCGATTCCTGGGTGGCACTTCTACAGCCACCAGCTAAAGCTTATAGTATCTCACATCTCTGCTTCTGCATGTTTCATTCTTAAACTACTTCTACACCATATAACGCAGAACCAACTTCTCAGGGCATTTTTGCAGAATAAAGGATATGGCTTCCTTGGCTGCTTCCACCGCCGCCGCCTCCCTTGGAGTATCGGAAATGCTCGGAAACCCCCTAAACATTGGCGGCGCCACCAGGTCTGCTCCTCTTCCTGCATCAAGCCCCACAGCTTTCAAGACAGTTGCTCTCTTCGGCAAGAAGGCCGCTGCTCCTAAAGCTAAGACCTCTTCGGTCTCTCCAGTCAATGAGGAGCTCGCCAAGTGGTACGGTGAGTTCATATCAACCCAATATTTTTCTGAGTTTTGTTACATTCTGTTCGAGTGCTAAATTCTGGCCTAAACGTTTTACGGATGTGTTCATGTATTGGATTGTGGTTTTAGGTCCCGACAGAAGGATTTTCTTGCCGGAAGGGCTCTTGGACCGTTCTGAGATCCCAGAGTACTTGACCGGAGAAGTTCCTGGAGAGTAAGATTGTAAATTCTACCGATTTTTGTGGTGTTAAATTGGACACGCACTCGAAAGTTTGACTTCTTCACGTGATTCCCATGTCTAAATTATTTTTCTGAACTGCAGCTATGGTTACGATCCTTTTGGGCTCAGCAAGAAGCCAGAAGACTTCGCAAAGTATGTACAATTCCTCAAACCTCACTTCTTTCTTTTGTGTATGTAGGAAATTTACTGAGAGTTTTAAGTCGTTTACCACAGGTATCAAGCATTCGAGTTGATTCACGCCAGATGGGCTATGCTTGGAGCAGCTGGCTTCATCATTCCTGAAGCCTTCAACAAATTTGGTGCCAACTGTGGCCCTGAAGCTGTCTGGTTCAAGGTTTGTATTTTTTTACTTCTTCAATCGCTACGGCTTTTGTATTAGAAGTTTAGTCGCTCGTAGTCTTGATTCAAAAGTGCCTATAGTTTCAATAATGATTTCTGTTTTAAACGTAATTGTTGCAGACAGGAGCTTTGCTTCTGGATGGGAACACATTGAACTACTTTGGGAAGCCCATCCCCATCAATCTAATTTTTGCTGTCATCGCCGAGATTGTCCTTGTTGGTGGTGCTGAATACTACAGAATCACCAATGGCTTGGTATTATTTCTCGACCTTAATTTTAGCCTTCCTTCTATTCCACACTTTTTGTTCTGTATACACAAATCTTAAGAAAATTTTACTTTCTATACATGCATAAGAACATCTGTGAGTAAGAGTTAATTGCATTACCATGGTTGTATGGATGTTGGCTTTCAGGTTGTCCAAAATGCTGGTAAAACCTGATACCATAAAGAGATAACATAGTTTTGCATTCCATATTTGTAGGATTTCGAAGACAAACTCCATCCAGGTGGTCCTTTTGATCCGTTGGGACTGGCTAATGATCCAGACCAGGCTGCAATTCTGAAGGTGAAGGAGATCAAGAATGGTAGACTGGCAATGTTTGCAATGCTTGGTTTCTACTTCCAAGCTTATGTCACCGGTGAAGGTCCTGTTGAGAATTTGGCAAAGCACCTCAGTGATCCTTTCGGCAACAACTTACTGACTGTCCTTTCTGGTTCTGCTGAGCGAGCTCCCACCCTGTAATTTTATCTCCAGTACTTTTCTCGAACATGATCTAATGCAATGTAAGAATATCATTGTCAGGACATCTCAAGGAAGTTGTGAAACTATATATCCATCCTTGCACTTGAAATCTCAATCTCATTCTTCAACAAGAACATAAAACATGTTAGTTCCTCTACTGCAGTTAGGACAGGTTGCAGAAGTTGTTGGCTAGTTTGATTGTGGCCGCATTGCCTTAAAACAGAGTTCAATGCTAGCCATTACTTTGGGTTGGTGTCCTAAAATATGGTCATTTCTTTGTCCTGTGTGCACTTCCAGATGATGGAAAGGTCGTCCTAATATATCAATTAAAGGGGAAAGACAACAAAAATGAAAAAACCTCTATCTCAAGGCTTAATGACAATGACAATGCATCAGTCCGTGGAGCAAACGGCAAAGCACCTGAAACCCAGTTAATTTATCACATCATGCCTTTTTTTTTAGTTTAATTTTTCATGTTATGACTTTGAAGGCTAATTATTAGCTAATGTTCTAGGAGAACGAGAAACCTAATTTTCATCGTTACTAAGCTCATAGAACGATTAGATTAATAATAAACAAAAATTAAAGAATAAAAGAAAAGTTAAACTCTAATGCATAAAAGATGGAAGAAAATATGAATCAAGAAGTTGAAACTCCAAAAATGGGTTGCCAAGTAGCCCTTTACAAAGCTTTTATCATCCTCTTCTCCTCCTTTATTTTTATGCTTCATGAATCTACTTCTCTTACATCCTTAGAACCAATCTGTTCCATGGAAGAATCTTCTTTTCTACTCCAGTTCAAGAACTCTTTATCCATTAAGAAACAGCCATCAACCTGTACAAACCCTTATGCCAAAACTTTAGCTTGGAAAGAGGGTACTAATTGCTGCTCATGGCTTGGAGTTTCATGCAATAACTTGACAGGCCACGTAATAGGTCTGGATCTCAGTTGCAGCTGGCTTAGAGGCACCATAAGTTCCAACAGTAGTCTTTTCCAGCTTCCCTATCTCCAGAGCCTTAATTTAGCTTGCAATGACTTTGAAGACTCCCAGATTGTGCCCGAGTTTGGCCAACTTGTTAACTTGACTCATCTTAACCTCTCTTTGACATCGTTTTCTGGGGATGTTCCCTTTGAATTCTCTGACCTTTCCAAGTTGGTTTCGCTTGATCTTTCAAGAAATTACTTACTCAGGATTGAAGGGTCGACAATGGAAAACCTGGTTCAGAATCTCACCGAGTTGAGAGAACTGTTCCTTGACAAAGTAGACCTGTCAACCACTTATCCCAGTTCTTTCAACAACTTGTCTCTGTCCTTGACTTCTCTGAGTCTTGATGATTGTGGATTGAAAGGAGATTTCCCTACCAACGTATTTAGCAGGCCAAACCTCCAAATTCTGATCTTGGCAGAGTACTTAGGTGGTCTTACTGCTCATTTCCCAGAATCAAAGTGGAACAGCCCCTTAGAAGTTCTGGTCATGTCTGGAACATCTTTCACCGGACAATTACCTGAGTCAATTGGCAATTTGAAATCCTTGAGGATACTGGATCTCCGTCATTGCAACTTCACAGGACCTCTTCCAACATCTCTTGGAAACTTGACACAACTTACGCATTTGACAGCCCCAGGTAATTCTTTCGAGGGGCAAATTCCAGAGTCAATTTCAAACCTTGTGTTTCTCCAAGTCATTGATCTTTCACGCAACAAACTCTCGGGTCAGCTTCCGAATGTCTTCTTCCATTCACAGCTCTGTTCCCTGGACTTCTCAGACAATCAATTGACGGGTCCAATCCCATCTCAGGCAGGAGAGCTTCCAAGTCTAACCTATATATTCTTGCAACTCAATTCTCTCAATGGGACAATACCATCTTGGTTGTTTACTCTACCATCACTAGTACAGCTAGACCTCAGCTTTAACCAGCTCAGTGGCCGCGTTGATGAATTTGAAAGCCCTTCACCGAACCTTAGCTACATTGATTTGAACTCCAACAATTTAGATGGACCAATTCCAAGTTCATTATTCCAACTGACAAATCTTACTGGAGTCAACCTTTCATCAAATACTTTAATCACAGAGTTGGCCATGTTTACAAATCTGAAAAGGCTCTCAGATCTCGATCTTTCTCATAATGTTGTATCGCTGGAATCGGTTGAGGAGGCTATATGGCCTTCTATATGGTCAATGAGATTGTCCTCCTGCAATATCAGTGGTGAATTGCCAGTTTTCCTGATGAATCTCCACACTAGCCTCCAAGTTTTAGATCTGTCCAACAACAGTATTTATGGCGGCATTCCAAACTGGATAGGAAATTTCTCCTGGACTTTTCTGGATCTTTCGTATAACCTGCTTGAAGGACCCCTTTTGGTTCCGCCCCTTTATATCAAATATTCCATCTTTTCAGTCTCAAACAATAAACTGTCAGGTACTGTTCCTCTCACTTTATGCAATTATAACTATATCAAGATGTTAGACTTGTCAGGCAACAATTTTAGTGGGGAAATTCCTCGATGCTTAGCAAGCTTCAGCTATCTCTCAGATTTGAATCTTAAGATGAATAACTTTCACGGGTCCTTCTCTGCAACATGTGGAGGGGGAAATATGTTGAGGAGCTTAAACCTGAATGGAAATCAGCTTGAGGGGTTTATTCCACAATCTTTCGTCAACTGTCAGGATCTGCAAGTACTTGATCTTGGCAACAACAAGATGAACGGCACTTTCCCATTTTGGTTGCAAAGTCTTCCTAATTTAAAGGTTCTTGTTTTGAGATCCAACCTATTCGAGGGTCCAATACCAGAGTTCATATCTGAATCTGTTTTCCCTAGTCTGCAAGTCCTGGACCTTTCAAACAATAAGTTCACAGGGAATTTGCCATCAAGTCTTTTTGCTAATCTGAACTCTATGAGAAGTGCAAGTACAGAACCAACTCTGCTCTATATTGGCGACGACTATTATCAAGATTCTGTGACATTGACAGTGAAAGGACGTGAAGTTCTTATCACAAACATTCTTGAAACTTTCACTGCCATAGACCTGTCAGAAAACATGTTCCAGGGAGATATTCCAGGAATCGTAGGAGATCTAATTTTTGTGTTGGCACTAAACCTTTCACACAACAGCCTGTCTGGAGTAATCCCTGAGACACTAGGAAACATGAAATCAGTTGAATCACTAGATCTGTCTTTCAACAATCTTGACGGCTTGGTACCTCAACAGATGACAGATCTTACGTTTCTGGCCATGTTGAATCTTTCATACAATCAGCTTGTTGGACCGATACCTCAAGGGAGGCAATTTGATACGTTTCAAAATGATTCATACTATGGGAATTTGCAGTTGTGTGGAGCTCCATTGTCCATGAAATGCAATAGTAATGAGCCAACACCTTCAGGTCCTTCACAGGAAGATGATTCACACATGACAAACGAGTTTGACTGGAAAGCTTCACTACTTGGGTACGGATGTGGTACCATTGTTGGATTGGCAATAGGTCATATTGTGCTGTCAACAAGAAGACCGGAATGGCTAATAAGGGTACTTGGACGTCTGCAACATAGTATGCATACGATTTTGAATGGAAGACATGGAAGAAGAAGATAGACACACTAATATTAATATCCATGGATTTGCTTCGAATTATTTTCTTGAAACTTTCTAGTGGTTAGTATTTCAATTCAGGATTCTTTTTTTTTTTCATTTGACTAGTTCAATTTGTCATCTTCAATTAAAGATTAGATAGAGGTGAGGATCGAGGTTTTAAGATTGGATAATGGCAGAAGAATCATTACGTGAGCTACAAACTGGATATCAAGTTGATTAACAAGGACCATTGATGTCGCCTTATACTGCACACAAATTATCTGGCAGATTTGCGAATTAGAAACATTTCTTATTTATTATACGCACATATAATAATAATAAAAACATAATAAGATTTTGGTTCATTATTGATTGCAACTATTTTTAATCTGATATAACATGACCATCGTTAGTCTGATTCAAAGTTAGTATAGTTGCTGGCAGCAATGGTACTTCTTACTTGGTGCTTCCCATCTGACCACACAATCGCTCCGAAGACAGTCGTCCCAGTCGAAACTTCTTCTTTGGCCCCTAAAGTGATCTTAAACTTCTTCTCTTCATTTCTGCTTTTGAATTCCAGTGTATTTGGTTCAACACTCACTGCTACTTCCTTGGGTGGTTCTATGTGAACTGTGTACTTTCCTGGAGTTCCCACATTCTTTAAGGTTCGAGTGACTGTGGTACTCCCTCTGAGTGACAGGTTGGTGACACTGATTGTTGGATAGTTCAAATCCCAAAGACTAGTGTTAGCTGGTGGGCATCTGAATGATGACTCATTGGTGAACCTTGACAATATAGTGGCATTGTATCCCATGGAGCAAAGAAAAGTATAGTAATCCATTATTGTTGTGTCATAGACTAGTCCTGGATCCATAGCAAGGTTCGGACTGACATGGCCTGAGCCGTAGAAGTAAGGGTCTGCAGGACGAAGTGTTTCTTCATACAAAATTGGTCCTCCAGCATTGCTAGTTGTTTGAGCTGCAATGTAAGAAATTATGGACGTCGTATATTCAAAATATGCTGTTCTGGACTTAAACTAAAGATAGGAAATGCAAAACTTAATCGAAGATACTGAGGTGTACATTACCTGTGGTCATCATGGCCGATCTGATTGCTGCTAGACTCCAATCAGGGTGCATGGTCTTCAGAAGACCAGCAACACCAGCAATATGAGGGCATGACATCGAAGTCCCTGATATTATGTTGAATGGAACCTTTCGTTTGTCCGTGGGCACTGAAGAAGGTCCCATTGCTTCTGTGAAAGCAGCCAAAATTTGCACTCCTGGTGCAGTGATGTCAGGCTGATCGCATGTTCATTCAAAAAGTTCAGATTGGATGCAATTTATTGAGGAATTCATTATCCTGCAAAATGTAGAATCTAACTATACATTCTACAAGATTATATCCATGGTTTATGAGATTACAAACCTTCAGGATCTCTCGAGTGATTCTATTGGGCCCAATAGATGAGAAAGAAGCCACCATAGGTGCTACATTCTGGCCAATTTCTGTTGCCCCTCTTATGAAAGCTTTTGGTGACCTGAGTGATCAATTCAAATGATTATGAACTTGCCGGTTGCTACTGGACTCTAATTTGGTGAATGAGCATACGAGGAATACATACTTAGTGCTATTGAGGTATACTAAAATCGACAGACTCTCGGCTTCCGAGAGGAGAGAGGACGTAGGAATGTAGTAAGGATTAGCCCTGATCAACTGGTAAATGTATTCCCCCCTTAGGCCGATCATTCCAATGGCGCCAGCCTGAGAAGCCACCAAGCTCATCTCGACGTCTGCAGAACTTAAGCCACTTTGAAGACAGGTGACTATCTTTCCTTTTACCTTTGCTGGATTAAGGGATCCGGGAGAGCACCCCAGTCTGTCATTTACAATTTTGACAAGAATTAGATTACTTAGTTAATTGTTAACATGTACCAGGAATCAGTTCCTTACGCTTCATTAGCAGATGCATTGTCAGCTTTAACATCAGGAGCATATACCAAAGGATGGTTCTTGCTAATCGGTAAGGTATTCGTATTGAAGCTCAGACCCTACTCAACAGAATCCAGCTCCTGAAATTAGGACATATGTACACATCTGCTGGCAACTTTCAACATCGTAAAAATTGAAATATCGATATTTAGAATCACTTTGTAACGGAGGAGACCTGCAATTGCTTTCCGTTTCCAAGGATGGCATCTGATGAGAACTCTCTGTCAATTGTGCTGGCTGCAACCGTAAAAATCCAAGGAGCAACGTTGGAATACCCTCCTTGTTAGAATGTAACTTGATTTAGTGCTATTGAAAAGTTTAAGTTGTGTTGTAATGTAGTAGGTATAGTTTGCTTGTA
>JANZXR010000170.1:4575346-4588047 GCA_027575705.1 Erythroxylum echinodendron | reverse complement strand
GAGATATAGTAGTTCTGTTTCTGCTGGAACACTTGTTGTTCAAGTCTTTTACTGAAGTGTTTTTTTTGCTGGAGTTTGTTGCTGGGCTGGAAAATCTGATTCAACTCAAGTTTCAGCTTCCAGAAAGTTTCTTTGTAGCTTGCTCATTCTGCTAAAGTCCTGAAGAACCAGCTCTCCACTTCAGGTTCTATTTTTCAGCATTGAAGCTTGGCACTTGGAGCAAATCTGAAGTTCAGGTCTTGTTAAGTTTTTTTTTTCAGTTCTACCATCCACATCCCTTTTCTTTAAAACATAATATCCCTATTTCTCAATCCTGCCCATCCAAGCCTGGGAAATGCCTCCTTTAAGTTGCTAATATTTATATTTCTCTTAGATGAAAAAAGTAGCCCAATGCTACAATGCTGAATCCAAGTGGCGCGATGAAGGCTACCTTCCAACGTTTGAGGAGTACATGCAAATTGCCCTTTTCTCCAGCGGCTACCCAATGTTGTCAATGATATCGTTTGTGGGTATTGTGGAATCATCAAGAAAGGAGGCTATTTAATGGGTGCAAAATTTCCCCAAGATTGTTGAAGCTTCATTCATCATTTGCAGACTCATGGATGACATCGTATCCAACAAGGTACACAAAGAATGTAGCTTAAAAAAAAAAAACAAGAAACAAACTTCAAATAACTTCCAATGATTGGTTCCTGACATATTTTTATTTGCAGTTTGAGCAAGAGAGACCCCCATGTAGCTTCAGCGGTAGAATGTTACTTGAAGCAGCATGGTAGTGCTTCAAAGGAAGAGGCGATAGAATATTTTCGCAAAGAAATTGTCAATGAATGGAAAGATATAAATGAGCAATGCCTGAAGCCAACGCCAATCCCCACGTTCTTCTTGGAGCGTATATTGAATCTAGCACGCGTTATGGATGTAATATACAAGGACGATGATGCCTACACTAATTCATATCTTGTCAGGGACATCATTGCTTCAGTGCTCCTGGAATCTCTACCCTTTTGAATGAACGACTAGATATGAAGATAAAAATGTTTAGAGAACATCGTGGAAGATAAAATTTTGAATATTTTGTAACTCTGTATCTCTTTATTCAATATGTTAATGCCTGTCACCCTTGAGATGTGTCGAAGATTTGTGCGTTAAGGGGGAGTTTGTAAGATATTAATGCAGAAATAAGTAAGTTGTTTTCTTAATAGTTCAGTAAAGAATAGGTTTTATTGAAAGAGTCTTGTAGTCAAATTCCAGTCTTTTGTTTTCTTTACCCTAATCGGATCTTCCTATTTGTTTATTTTAATATTATTTTTTTGGAAGACAAAGCAGATGAGTCAGGATTCTCTGTCCAATTTTATGGTGTCTTATTCTGTTTTATGAATCTAAGTCATTCATTTATGTGGGTTCCGTGTTTATTTATGCGGAACTCACTCATGACTCACATAAATAAATGGTTGAGATTTAAAGGACAGAATAAAATACCATAAAATTGGACAGAGAATCTTATCTCAAAGTAGATGGCCTACAATAATATTGGTGTCAATCCTTAGTTGCCAACCTGTCACACTTCTAAAACAATGGATATGAAATCTGGAGCATGAAAATAAAAGCGTTATTTTTGTCTTAAGATTTAAGGTGTTTATTAGATGAAGAATGCAATAAAACTAAAGCAAATCGAGGCATTCGAAAAAAGGACGTCAAAGCATTATTCTTCATTCAACAAACCATGAATTAATTAATCTTATTCTGCATTTTATTAGCCACAAAGGAAACTTGGGATGCTTTGGAAAACGTTATCAAGGCAATGCTAAATTACTAATCATAATCAAACTTTAAATTCTTTGACGGAAATTTAAAAATTTATTCGAGTGATAGTGATACTTTAGGGAGTTACTATAACAAAATAATGAAAATTGTTATGGTGGGGATATAGTTAAAAAAATTGATGAGAAAATTCTTAGAAGCCTACTAAAGAAATAATACAAGAAAATAACACAATTTGCAACATTTTAAAAACGTCATAGATAGTTGTATTATTTGTTTCATTTTTTGAAAAAAATTTTAATTTAATAAATTTTACTGTTAATAATTCTTTTTAAAAATACAAATTTATTTAAAGACCATAAGAAAGCAAAATAGGATCGTTCTCACAATAAAAACGTTTCAAATTATTAACAAAAATAAAAGTTTTCAAAACAAACAAAGCTAAAGAAATAATGATTTTATTTTAAAAGTTCTATTTTAATTTTTATTTCAGTTTTCTGCCTTGAGAATATAAAAGTATTTTAAAATTGTTTATTTTTAATTCTATAAGACAAGTGATTTTTAAACAAAATTGAAAAATAATAATGTTAAATTAATATTATTTTCAGTAGTAAAAGTGATAATCTTACGTTTATATTGTGCTACTACTACCTTACCATTAGATTTAAATTAAAAAGGGGGAATATTTAAAATAAATTGAACTTGCATTGGATTTTTAGGTCAATCACAAGTAATCTATGTGATTTAATGCTAAGTTGGTGTACTAATATTACAACAAAGTCGATAATGATTCATATTCACAAAGTGCAAAGTACACCTTACAATATCTCACCAATTGTATCATAAGCAAACAAAACTTGAATTATAATTACAACGGTATGGAATCTTCGTCAAGAACTGGTTCACATTATTCTAATCTCCTTCGTCATCTGTTACAAAAGCAAAAATAAAAATAAACAAATCAAAAGAAGAAAAAAGTTTAGTATGTTTAGTAATTTTATATTTGGACGTCACCATCACTTGTCTCAAATGTTCAATAACATTACTGTTGACATCCTTAAAGGATTATTACCACATTATAGAATGCGTCTAAATAAATGCATCATATTTGCATTACTCAAGCTGGATCAACATGATTACTGCAGATGTAGACAATAGAAATGACATCGAAACATTAAACCCTGATACTGCTATTCCATGGTCGATATACAATATTGCCACCTTCTAGTTCATATTTTGAGCTGAGAATCTTGTTCAAGGAATATAGAGATCAACTGCTAGAATGAATTAGAAATAGAAGAGATGCTAACCCATTTATCTTGCAACTAAAAAATGTTCTTCTCAAAACCACGAATAGAGAAGGTTGTAGATTGCACCAAGATGATGCCAGTTGAAATTTCACTGGCATATTCCATCCTCCTTTCCAACTGAATTGAGACAATTGAAGGAAGTTAAAATTATTGCATTTGCATGAAAACGTACATTTATAAAGAGGCAATATACTATTGACATCGGCATTGTTGACCACCAAAGTGACTTTATCAATCACGGTGCTACTTCATTTCAAACTGCAAGTGAGTTATTCAACCCAAGTTTTACCTTGATGTGTTTCCAAGTTTCCAGCGCTTATACTCTGTCAATATATCACAGTCCTTAATATGACATGTCAAAAAGTTGTGGCTTTGCAGCTCCAGTTCTTGATGTAAGCATGTTCCAGTACAGAGAATGTGGTCTATTCTAGTTCCATAATTAAATTGTTCAGCAGCTATATTTGATGGCTAGCATGTGAATGCACCTTTTCTGTAGAAAATTTCAGAATAGAAAGGGCTCAGTGGGAGATCAATCAAAGAGCAAAAATGTATGAATGATTGGTAAATTCATCATGTCTACATTGGTAAATTCATCGTGTATACGTATTAAACCAAAAGAACTACACAAAGCAAAGCTGTCAAGCAAGCATTTCAAACTTTTTGGGATGTCTGGATCTGAAGCATTAAACCAAAAGAACTATACAAAGCAAAGCTGTCAAGCAAGCATTTAAAACCTTTTGGGATGTTTGGATCTGAAGCAATCGAAAAATTTGCCTCTATTCTCCACCAGCATAGACCTAAACCATCTTCTGAACCTACAAATTGGTAAATAGGATAACTACATTACTAGCTTTAACTGCAAATATTGTACGCTGAACTACGTAGTGGTAGAGACACAGCTTACTCGTTATTCTCAAAATCTGGACCAGCATCGCAACGATCCATAGAAGTGGGTGCAATGTTGAGGTCACAAACAACAAATATCCTTCCTCCTTTCTAAAGCAGATACTCCCGTTCTCGTAATCAGTGGAAAAGGTTTATGAGCCCATTGGCAACTTGTGATTTTTATATTGGCTTAATAAAATCTGTACAAGGCTATTGTTTATATACATGGCTAGACTAACTGAATTGCACATAAGACAAAGAATAAAAGAATCCTTTTGTACGTCTCACTACATGGCTCTGTCACCAGCTGGAGCCTGCATAACAAACTCCTTTTGACGTGTCACTGTTGCATTGCTGTGTGTGGTTCCTTGTGTGTTGCTGCTGCGTGTTGCTCTGTTGGCTGCTGCGTATTACCCTACTGCTCAACACACCCCCTCCCAAGTTGAGAGTGTGGCAACACATTCAACTTGGTCGAGAAAGGTTGATGAATAGGATTTGAGAGTGCCTTGGTGAAAAGATCAGCCACCTGTTGAGATGACCCAATGTGTTTAAGTGTAACGAATCCGGATTTGTAATGATCACGCACGAAATGACAGTCAATCTCCAAATGTTTAGTGCGTTCATGATATACTGGATTAGCCGTGATGTGAATTGCAGCTTGGTTGTCACACCAAATAGTTACTGGCAACTGAAATGATGCTCCCAAGTCCTTTGCAATGTAGGACAACCATAATAGTTCAGCAACTGATGATCCAAGGCTCCGGTATTCTGCCTCCGCAGAAGATCTCGACACTGTGCTTTGCTTCTTGCTCCGCCATGTGACAAGATTTGAACCAATAAAAACGCAGTAGCCTGAAATAGATCGTCGCGTATCAGGACAATTTCCATAATCAACATCGGCATAGCATGTAACTGTATTTCCAGCTTTACTGTCATAATAAATTCCATAGTGGAGAGTCCCTTTTAAATACTCCAGTACATGTATCGCTCCTTGCACATGATCTACACCCGGTTGATGCACAAACTGACTTAGGTGGTTGACTGCAAAGCAGATATCTGGCCGCGTGAAGTTCAAATACAACAAACGGCCAAGTAATCTTCGATATTGGTCTGGATTCGCTGCATTATCCATCCCAGTTCCTCCGTATCTTGTCCCTCCAGGTAGTGGAGTGAGTTTTGGTCTGCATCCGGTGAGGCCAGCCTCTGTGAGTAGGTCCAATATATATTTGCGCTGCGAGAGATAGATGCCATCCTCTGTTCTCGAGAACTCCACTCCAAGAAAATATTTCACTGGACCTAAGTCCTTTATAGTGAACAGTTCATCAAGATGTTTCTTAAGTCTTTCCAAGCTTGCCAAGCAGCTCCCCGCAAGAAGCACATCATCAACATATAATACAAGTGCAATGTAATCACTTCCTTCCTTGCGTGTGAAAAGGCAATAATCATGGGCAGATTGAGTGAATCCATAGTTGAGCAGCCTCATTGTAAATTCAGTATTCCATTGCCGAGAAGCCTGTTTCAGGCCATATAATGATTTCTTGAGTTTGCAAACTTGATTTGGTTGAGCCTTCGTGTAACCTTCCGGTACCCGCATATATATTTCTTCATCAAGTGAGCCATGTAAGAAAGCATTGTTGATGTCTATGTGATGTAGGTACAGCTTCTTTACCGATGCCAAATGCACTATCATCCGTATTGTAGACCATTTTGCCACTGGAGAGAATGACTCATTGTAATCTATGCCTTCAATTTGTGTGAAGCCTTGAGCAACTAGGCGTGACTTAGGCTTGGCTATGGTCCCGTCAGGATTGTATTTTACTCTGAATTTCCATGTACATCCAACAGTTGCTTTACCAGTCGGTAGTTCAATTATCTCCCACGTATCGTTTTTCTCAAGTGCATCGAGTTCATGTTGCATGGATTCCACCATATTGGGTGTTCCCTGGCCTCTTTGTAATTTCGTGGTTCCTGCAAGTAGTTGTTAGCAGCCAATAACTCATTGTGTTGAGTGAAAAATGCATGGTGTAATTTGTTTTGTATAGCTGGCAGGTCATATTGTGAGCTGGCTGGAGCGTCTGAAGATGGATCTCCATTTGTTAACATCACATTTGAGACATAGTGAGACAGCCACGTCGGAGGCCTTGTAGCTCTGGAACTTCTCCGTAGTGTTACTCCTTGTTCTGGGGCAGGAGCTTCAGCGCTTCCATTTGATGTACCAGTGCTGAATGGAGTGGTTTCATTGGCTGGAGCTATCTCTCCGCTGCTATCTACCTGCTCTTCAGTCTCCCTTCTTTGTTCATCAATGTGTTGATCAGCTGCAATTGGGTTAGGAATACAAATATCATTAAAAATGTTAGTGTGCATTCCTTCAGCTTGTTTCATGGGGAACAGGTGTTCATAAAACACCACATCCCTTGACACTTGGATAGTTTTTGTATCCATATTGTATACCTTAAAACCTTTCTGACCCATCATATACCCCAAAAATACTCCTTTGTGCCCTCTGACATCAAACTTCTCCTTATGGCCCTTGGTGTTGGCAATATAGACAAGACATCCAAAATTCTTAATATTGTTGTAATCAGGGATCTTCTCATACAATCTAAAATAAGGTGTGTCCCAATTCAGTACTCTACTTGGCCACCGATTGAATAGGTGAGTTGCCATAAGTATGCTATGGCCCCAAAATCTCAGTGGCAGACCCGATTGAAACATAAGTGACCTTGCAATATTTAATAGAGTTCTGTGTCGTCTCTCGACTACCCCATTTTGCTGCGGTGTGTAGGGACATGTTTTATGGTGTATAATTCCGTGCTCCTCAAACAGATTTTTGCATGCATGGTTAACAAATTCAGTGCCGCTATCTGATCTCACCACTTTAATACGTTTGTTAAATTGAGTGCCAACCATGTTAATAAATGCTTTCAGCAGGATATGGACTGTGGTTTTATGTTCGAACATATATGTCCAAACTCCCCTCGAGTAATCATCCACTAAAGTCAAGAAAAAACGGCTGCCATTCATCGTGGGTTCCTTTAAAGGACCCCACACATCCATGTGAACCAGATCAAATGCATTTTCTGACAAAGTATCACTAACAGGAAATGGATTTCTGGTTTGTTTGGCATGATAACACACATCACAAGGTTTACTGTCAACAATTTTGATTTCATTACCAGCAAAATTCATGTGTTTCAGTACATCGTAAGAAGGGTGGCCCAGTCTATAGTGCCACAAGTTTTCATGTATCTGTAAATTAGAACTATCTAATTGATTCACCTCCTCTACTTGTCTCCCGTTTATGCTCCTCCCTGCCAAAATATATAAACCTCTAACTGCCTTAGCCTTAGCCACTTCATTTCCACTCTTCGGGTCCTGTAATATGCAGTAATTCCCACGAAACACCATTACAAGATTAGTTTGTTCAATCAACTTATGCACTGAGATCAGATTCCGTGAAAGATGAGGCGCGAATATCACATTCTTAAGAGTCAATCCAGGACCCAAACTAATGGTTCCAGCAGATTGTACAAATCTACTGCTGCCATCTGGAAGACATAGTAATACAGGTTGCTTTAACGGATTAAGTTCACTGAGAAGTGACTTGTTGCAACATAAATGACATGTTGCCCCTGAGTCTAGTAACCATTCACAAGAGATATCATAACCAGATAGTGCCATGGTTGAAATAGTACCTGCAAACTCGGTTCGCACAAAATTGATCTGTTGTGTCTGCGGGTCCTTCTGTTCCCTTAAGTATTTGGACACTTCTTGTTGAATGAGTGACTTGACTTGTGGGTCAGTTAGCCACGCACTCTTAGGTGTACTAGTGTGTCCGTCCTCATCCAAGTTCATGTTGAAAGATGGCCCTGTGACCACATTTGCTGCAGTATGTACAGTTGATGCCTTGTTGGGTTTCTTTGCTCCTTGCCACCACTCCGGATAGCCAATGAGTTTGAAGCACTCCTCCTTGATATGGTTAGTTTCCTTGCAGAATGTGCAGTACTTGTCTCCTTTGGAATGGTTGTTACCTCGTCCCCTTCCCATTCCTGTTCTTGGCTTTGCAAAGCCTCCAGCTGCAGGCCTAGATTTCACAAAATGGGCACTATGTTCCGCAATGGTCTCCACAGGGTCACTTCTTTTCTCCACCCTTAGTATCATGGAATAGGCACGTGCAACTGACGGAACGGGGTCCATCAGCAAGATTTGGTTGCGAATCCCGTCATACTCGTCATTCAGTCCCATTAGAAACTGGATGAGTTGGTTGGTTGTGAAATGTTCAGCCATGTTCTTTGCTGCGCCACACGTACATCCACCACAGGAACATTGAGATTTAGGCACAAGACAATTATATTCATCCCAATATCGTTTCAGCTTGGTATAATACATGGTCACGGATAAATCTCCCTGTGTCACCGAGTTAATGTCTTTCTGTATACGATATAACATGGGTCCATTGCTGTCCCCAAATTGTTCCTTCAAGTCAGTCCATAAATCCTTGGCAGAGCTGCAATACCAAAAACCAGCCACCAAATCTTTAGAAATAGTGTTAAGTATCCAAGATCTTACCATACGATCTACACATAACCATTGTTCATAGTTCTTGTCAGTATTTCCAGGTTGCGGAATGGTGCCATTCACGAACCCAAGTTTACGTTTTGCTCCTAGAGCCATGGTCATAGCAACACTCCATTGAAGATAATTCTTCTCATTCAATGGCACAGTAACCAGAATCATTCCTGGGTTATCTGAGCTTTGAAGATATAAAGGGTCATTATTGCTGTATGTCATGGTGGATGAAGTGTTAGAGATGTCAGGGGTGGATGATGAAGAAGCCATAATCGTAGGGGTAAAGAGAGGTCAGATACAGGATCAATATTCCCGCTCTGATACCATCTCGTAATCAGTGGAAAAGGTTTATGAGGCCATTGGCAACTTGTGATTTTTATATTGGCTTAATAAAATCTGTACAAGGCTATTGTTTATATACATGGCTAGACTAACTGAATTGCACATAAGACAAAGAATAAAAGAATCCTTTTGTACGTCTCACTACATGGCTCTGTCACCAGCTGGAGCCTGCATAACAAACTCCTTTTGACGTGTCACTGTTGCATTGCTGTGTGTGGTTCCTTGTGTGTTGCTGCTGCGTGTTGCTCTGTTGGCTGCTGCGTATTACCCTGCTGCTCAACACATACATTCATTATATTATATAGAAGTTAGTTAATCAAATAATTTAGTAACAAGTTTTCTTAGGGTTAAGAGCAGTTTCACCTAACAATTGCTACTACTCATATCTATTTTAAATTAAGAGTTATAATAAAAATTTAAAATTGATAAATAAAGAATGAAACTAGAATTATGAAAAATTATCTAGCTATGTTTGTTTTCATCATAAGTTCTCTCTTTACAGGTGGTCTAGCAAACTCTTTAAACCTTAATGTTACATATTTTCTAATCTCGTTTAAAAAGATCAATAAATGTTTTACAAATTCTATGCATACCATATAAAACCCAAAGATGACTTATCATCTAAGTAAAAAATCCTTAACAACCGTACAAATGGAGTCACAAGCTTCAAAATAATCAAGCAAACATTCTAAAATTTATTATCTAAAATAATAATATAAATCTCTTTTCTTTTTACACTTTTTTGACAACTTTATAACTTAAAAAGTGTTTATTTGTCTCTATTCTTTAAAGTCTTTGTTTATGGTTATAAATACGTTTTGAATTTATAAATGTAATTACAAATATAGAAGTAACAAGATCAACTCAATTTTCTTGCTTTCTTAACCAAGTCAAAAATATAATATTATTATATATAAATTTGTAATCTTAAACACATGAAAAAGATTAGAAATATGGTCCATGAAACTAATATAATTAAAATGAATTTATACAGCAAATAACACATTAAGACCAATCAATATACTTTTACTTTGATTGTAGTAAGTACCTTTCTAATACATCATTAGTTGTGTTATCTATAATGACGTCGTCAATATTATTTTTGTCTAACTCTCTCAATACTTTCATAAAATAATTTAAATAAAGGATGCACACCTTTTAACACATTTGAAGCATTAATAAACTTGATAAAAGATTTTCAAACATTATAATGAGCTTAGAAATTAGCTAAGGTCTTAGTCTGGCCATTTATCATTATAGTGCATCATATTGTTTGTTAATTAGATTTAGATGAATCTATAATCGAATGATATTTTTTCCAAAATTTTTGGTCAAATGAATCTTATAATAAGAGGATGACATAAATCTAAAGCCTATTATTGTTGTAACATCTATTGCTTTTTGAAATAAGGTGAATTTAAAGCATTTAAAGGAAAATAAGCATGATAGAACCATCTAGCCTAAGCCCTTTTACATTGTAAAACAACATCCTTATTATTCAAATTACTATTTAAATTCAACCAAAACAGTGGTTTTTAAAGGAAAAATAGGAGTCTATGTAACTCTTCAATCATTCTTAAACCGCAATTATCCAAATTGTTCCTCAATTATATCATTAATTACCAAAATCCTCATTAGTGCCAAAGATGACGTTTGTCAGTCATATAATATTCTATACAAACGTGACTATCCGAACTGCCACAATCAAAAGTATATACAATAAATAACTTTACTAAATTTAATATGTTGGTCCCATCTAGACTCCACTTTGTCAATCACATGCACTAGGGTTATTGACAATCTCTCTATCTTCTTAGAAAAAAAAAGTAGTAAGGAGTGGGCTACTTACTCAGTAAAGTGAACTGACTGTACCCTTAAAATCAATTAACTTAAGATATATAGAAATTAGTCAAATGAATAAAACATACATATAATGCTAAAATACACAAAATTACTTAGCATATCCAAACAATTAACAAACATCCAAAATTTATCATTAACAATGATTAATACTAATATTACTTTATTACTATCATTTAAACTTTATCTCATTATTAATTGAACTGTCTACGCCCTATTTATCTTAGTAGGCTTACATTCAATGATCTATCGACTCATCTCTACGTATCATAATCTCTCACTAAGTGGAATTGCAATTAGATGTATAAATATCGATACAGGGTAGCATAATTCTTTAATCTAATTTGTACTCCAATAATAATCCAGTACCTTGCCATCGGCACAAGATATTCCCCATGACTCAAAATATCTTGGTATGACTCCAGTACCTAACCATTCGCATAGGATATTCTCGAGACTCAGAATGTCCCAGTACCTACTCTACAGATAGATACCTAGCCATCCTCATTCATATTTAAACAATCCATCAATTTATGACCATTGAATGTAACATATCCTAAGCAAGCCACATATTTACAATTTACCCAATTTATTCATAACTTATTAAGTTAGTCTCTATGTAATTTCATAAACGTGATTTATTTACCTCAATATTCTTAATTATACATTTGCACAGTAGAACTTTTTAATTAACAAATTTTTTGCTGAATTATCAAGCGATACACCTCATAATATATAACAAAACATAAATACAAGATATTTTGTACTTTTTAATTATTTATAAAATAGCTAAACATAAATAATATATTTTAGAAATCGATATATGTAATTACTAATCATTAATTTACTTAATGACTACTTCAAAATATGATTCACTATAAAATAATTTATTAATAAAAATTCAATGTTTCAATAACCGTACACTATTTTAAGAGTACATTCTAAGGTTATCCTTACCTGAATTTCAAAATTAACAAATTAATAAATCCAATCTACTTCGTAATCTGACCTTCGAACCTAGACATTAAAAATTCTACTGAACTTATTTAAGAAAAATTTCAACCTAATTACCAGGGAAATGGATTTCATACCGTTCTGGCCGGTACCGAAAACTGGTACAAAATCCTTAACGTCGGTACTGGTTGCAAATACTGGCCGGTACTGGCGTTTACCAGTAGGTACCAGCCGGAACCATTAATTTCGGCCGGTACCATAAGTTTTAGAAATTGCAAGGACTAAATTGTAATTTTCGAAACTTTAACCTAATTTTTACCCATGCTCCCCCCCGACTCTCACTCTGCTTCTCTCTCTGTCACTCTCCTCTCTCTCTCTCTCTCTCGGCGTCATCTCCTCGTCAGCCTCCTCATCGCGACGTCGTCTCCCCCTCGCCACCGTTGTCTGCTCCTCGCTCTCGCCATCGCATCCGCAGTCTGCTCTCCTTCGGTCCTCCCTCAGCGCTCACGAATCGTGATCTCTCTCTCTTTCTTCGATCTCAGTCGCACCGCACCTCCTCGCCATCACTCCTTGTCGCGGGATGTCACTCCTCGTCGCCGTCTCAGCCGCACCCGAGTCACCCGACGGTCCCGACCTTATCATCCCGATGAAAACCCGATCTTGGGTATGTGTTAGTTTTTTGAAATTTTTTTCATTTTTCAATGCATTATGAATCTTTGATTGTGTTAGTGGGTTGGAAACTTGGAATGGATGATTTGTGCTGGTGGATTGTATTGGAAACTTTGATTGTGTTGGTGGGTTGGAAACGGATTTGTGTTGGTAGGTTTTGTTGGAATGGTGGGTTGAAAATTGTCATTTGCGTTGGTGAGTTGTGTTGGAAACTTGGAATGGTTGGTTGAAAATGAAATTATGGATTTGTGTAATTGTGTTGGTCCTCCGATGGATTGGATGGTATGTTAGATTTTGGCTGGGAATGGAATGGATAATTGGATATTGAAGTTGAAAATCATGAATGGTTTT
>JANZXR010000170.1:4545387-4560727 GCA_027575705.1 Erythroxylum echinodendron | reverse complement strand
ACCAGCTGCAGTGGAGAGGGTGTGGGTACCATGACCATCATTATCTCTTGCAGTACCATTAAGGGGTTGTCCTAGACTTGCCTCGTAACCCTTTTTAAAGTACCTGGCCCCAATCAGCTTCCTGTTTCCAATGAAATTTATTGTTCATCAGAAGTAATAGCATGAAATATGAATTTATTCTTCTCACTGGTATATGACACAGCCTAAATGCGGATAGAATATGGAGAGTTCAACGAAACAGCTATTTGCAAAAAGGGTCTACTTTAATTTTACAACAAGAGACACAGGAAAACCTGTTGCATTTTACTCCATCTTCTGTTTCACAGTATCCTTTCCACCTTGATGGAATTGGTCCCATCCCTTCATCACTGAAACTCTTTGATTCAGGCCAAACACCTTCCATGAACCATTGCAATGTCGTCAAGTGAACATATTTAGAAAAGGGACCCATTAATTATTGTTGTTATCAGCAACAGACTAAAGCAGAGCTACTATGGCTGTCAACATAAAGGAGCTCGGGCACTTTTCCATTATCTCTTTAAATAGTAGAGGCCACTAATTCAAAGTCGATCTCTTTCACTATATGAAAGCAATCTCTGGGATTATTTGCAATAACATCTCAACTTAAGCTTGTTAGAAAATTCAAACCATGAGACTTCAGATCCTATTGTTTATGCTGCTAATCATAATACCTGAGTCAAGGTGTCCAATGATTACATCTTCACCAAATCTTCCTTTGGTCCACAAATAATTAGCCGGAATCTTTCCATTTTTATTTTCCAGTCCCAGAAACTGCCATGACCTTGTGGTTTGCAACTCGTTTTCCTCACTTGGAAAGACTGAGACAACCTCCGGATGCTCTACATTGAAGGTTCGAAATCAGTGAGAATTAAACCAAAAGATGAGGAATTAAAAAAGACTGCAATCTGTCGTATTTTCTCACTGTAGATTTTAGCGGCTGTTTCTTCGTCAAGAATGGCAGCAAAGCCATTGACAGAGTGGGTATACGAGTAAATTATTGCTTCTTTGGCCTTCTCCTTGCTGTTGAAATAGACCATCCCATTACTAAAGATTGAATTAAACAAGGAAACTATGGTACATTAGAAGCAAGTTTTAACGAAATTGAACAATAGCGCCATGGTAACCTGGTCATATAAGTGGCCAAGAGCTCATAGTGATAGTCAGTCCTCTTACTGACGTCCAAGACAGTAGGTTCATATCCATGTGGATGGGATCCTAGGTAGACTATGTAAGGCTACAACATCACACGAAACACAGCCATCAGGTTAGTTATTAGCTAAAGTACGTCAGCATACTTGCACATGAACACTGACCAACGAGACACTGTTGATACTATTGTTAACACAAGGGAAAACAGCGAAAGTAAATAAATTTGCATACCCTTTTCACTGCTAGTGCAGGACTCTGGAAAACGGATAAAAGCGAGAACAGCAGAAACAAAATAGGAACATCACGAATCGCCATATTTCCAAGTTTTGGTGTGCCTCCAAGAATTCTGAAACCAGCGCATAGACCCCTCGCCATTATGTAGGAAGTTGAGCTCTATGCCTTTAATGTAGGTAGTTGGACTTGGAACTTATGATTGCCCCAACTTGATTGCCCCAAACATTTAACAGGAGGTATGTTAGATGATAACCAAACCTTCGTGAGCTGTTTATTAACTTTACATCAAGATAAGCTCAATAACTTTTTACTCCAAAGAGGCTTTAACAGTTTTATCATAATTAAAGGGAGAGTGCTGTCTCTGTCTTTAAAGGAAGTAGATCTTTCAAAGTTTGATGCGTCCATAGACTTTCAACCTCATATATATATATATATATATAATGTCTCACTGTGTAACCAAACGCCATCCGATTTCGAAACATGGCATCCCATTTATTACAGCTTGAATTAAATAAGGAAAAATAGTTTAGATTTGATACAAATTCTAAAGTAAAAAAAGAGCATTCTTGACCTTTTCTCCTCGTGCTAAGAAAAAGACAGACCATTTATTCTCTTTCTAAAATACATATCGAAAATAGAGATGACATTTGATTTTGGTTTAATAATTGGTCCCCTCTTAATCCTTTATCTACAAGTGAAATCTCATCCCTGTAACTGGAATTCCAGCACATGCTAATCCTCCAAAATTATTGATCAGTGACCTTGGGCAGCCATTAAAAGAAGCATGGACAGATTGCTTTCTTATCTATCATTGGTACCAAAAGTCCCCCTCACCACATAGTTTGTTCGTGAGACTACCTCTCATCTTTTCTTTTCATGTGACAACTCCTCCTCCACTTTGGTTATTTCTTTCTTAAATAAAAAAAGAACAATTATCCATCGTAACCTGTTTATATACGTAGCCGAAAGCTCGTAGTAAGGTACTTAATGTAGGAGTGGAACATTCGTTGTAGATAAACTATATTATGTCAGTGTACTTACACATGAATATTGACCAAAGGAACACTTGATGCTTGACAGTACAAGCAAATACAAACGAATACTGAAACATGCTGTAGATTTCCATTCCCTTCTCAAGGATACCGCAGGATTCTGAAAATAAAAGACAGGTAAGATTACTAGAAGTTCCAATTTTTGCTGCCTCTGCTACAATCGTGGAAGCAAAGCATACACGTCTTAGGTATTTCCCAAATCAATGAATGGCATGTAGCCATTTAATGTAAGATTTAAGATCTGAATTCTGATTGGTTTTCCTTGTTTGTGGACTTTATTTTCTATTTTCTATTTTAATTTCTTTTTAATTTTTTAATTTATAAAAATAGTAAAAATATTTTATTTTTGTTTTTCTCGATTAAACATTAATTAAATACATACTATTTAATCATTTACTATTAATTACTAATAAAATATATGATTAATGTAATTTAATTATTCAAATTATTTTAATTTTATAAATAGTTTAAATTTTCAAAATTTTAATTAATTATTTAATAAATACTTTTACATATTATATGTTTTACTATTGAATCACAGTGTCTTATTTTCTCTAATATAAGTTGTCATTAGTTAATTCAAGCTTAGGTTGTTACAGATAATACTAGAGTAGGTTGCCATCAGACAACATGGAATGACCTAATGGTGTAAATTCCTTACTTAAGGCTCTCCCTTTCAGGAGGTCTTGAGTTCGAGTCACGCAAAAGAAGGAGAAATGTGAAGTTTTCCTATTGATGATTCTCTAGCCCCTTGGGCAAAGTTCTTTGATCGAATCAATTACGAATGTCTCGCTTCTAGCGGCAGTGTGGGAGTTGAAGCTACTAGGAAACCTGAGGGCTGCTGAGAACCTGATGCTGAGCAGGGCTAACGATTAATCAGCAATTAACTAATTAAGTATGTGACGACTCCTTGTGCGCAGAAGTATATAGCTCCGTAGAAACCTGAGGAATCTTAAGATTCCAGATTTACATCTTCTACGGCTTTTAGGGTGGAGTCTTAGGGACTTAAGATTAGTCCGATTAAACTAAGATATCAAGAAAGAAAAAAGTTTAGGTCGCCATCAATGAATGTTAGTCAAGGACTAACCTAATAAAAGTTGGTGGACCTACATTATCCAAAGATAACATAAAACAAGTTGATGGACCTATATTATCCAAAGATGACGAGGACATAAAATGACATCGATAAGAGCAATAGACACCTTAGACGATGTTTTAGTTAAGCTAGCCTTCCCTTGTGATTAGACGATCACAGTTTGAAATTATGAAAATAATTTCTTTGTAAAGTATTTAAAAAATCTGCATATAATTGACGTCTTTCTTAAATTTACCCTATCGTAGTAAAAAAAAAATGAGAAATTTTACACTAATTTTTTTTTAATTATGATTTTTTGGATGAGGATGAATGTCAAAAATGAAATGAGAGGTTAAGGATTTTATAAGCTTATAAATAGTATTATTAATAAATATTTAATTAATTATTTTTAACCATATAACTCTCTTAAATTCAAAAATTAACATAAAAATGATGTTTGTATCCTTATTCTTTTATTTCAAAAAAAGAAGTGTATTATGCATTCAGGTCAAATCATCGAAAAAGTTGAAGCCTTAATTATATATCTTAACATGGTAAGTGAGTTTAATATATTACTTACAACATGGTTGTAAAATATTTAGTGGCTCATGTCACTTATAAATTTAAGTCTAATAAAAAGAGTTCAAGATCATGATTATTAAGCCTCACAGAGTTGAGCTCAAATGAGTCCAAGAACCTTTCTCTTTCTTCTTTACCCAAACCATCTTCACCATAAACATATATAAAGGTTCATATGTTTATGTAGAAACAAACAATGTTTCTAGACAAAGAATGAGAAACAAGTTGAGAAACGAAAGGCGGAGAGAGAATAAAGACTATCAAGAACATTACACCTCATGGATTCAGGTTTGTCTTACATGTTGTTGTTCTATCCATAAAAGTGTTCACAATTGGTATCAGAGCTTGGCATTATTTGTTGTGTTTACAGAATGTGGTTTTCAAATGTTTTCTGTATTTCGTATTTGAATCCCATTCTCCATATGCCGCACGCTTCTATTTTGTTTCTTATATACTGGGAAAATTTCTGGTGATAGATGAACCACGTACTTTTCTGTCTTTTTTGTTCTTATATTCCCATATATTTTTGAAGTTGGTTTTCGGTGTTAATGGTATAAATGGAACGAAAACCAATTTACTATGTTGATGAGTTTAATGTGTTACATATGTTGCATGGTCTTCCCGTGATTTGCATAAGGTAATTCATGTTTGTTGTGTTCTAGTTCTGCAAAGGCATATGGTTATGGTTGTTGATACAAAACAACGAAAATAGGCTTGGGTTTTGAATCGAAAAGGTTGGTTCTTGAAAATAAAAAGATTGGTTAGTATAGTGATTTTCTTGAACCAATTTTTAAAGACGTGTTTATGTGGTATGGACAAAACATCCATGAAAAAACGACGTAGGGATGGAATGTGGTTTGAAACAAAACCATGAAAGAAAAAAAAACTGAAACGTAGAAAACCAGTCTGTATAAGGAGGAAGATGGGGCGTGTGACTAACAAGGATAAAAAATGTAGGCGCCAGCCACTGCACACCCCCTCAACACATGCTGGCGCGTGCTCTGCACGTGCCAAATGGGGCCTTTTGGCCCCAAACTTGTTTTTGGGCTGGTTTTTAGCCCTTTGGCCTATTAAAGGATTAACTTGGGTTATATTATATAGCCTTAATTATTAAGAAATTAAATTATGGACTTGAACCCTAAGTAAAACAATTTTAGGATGGGACATGATAGATTATTTAATTCATAATTGATTTATTTTCTATGCATAATATAATTTTTGAAAGGTTAGTGTCATATTATATGTTTTATTTGGTACTTTGAATATTTTATATTATGCAATATTTGGAATTAAATTTTCCTATTATATGTTGAATGTGCTATATTACATAAAGGTAATTTAAATAGTTTGTTAGTCGCCAGAGTGACCAAACTAATTAAATTAAATTTTGTCATGTATAGTAATTGTCCAATTAAATGTTTATATCATAGAAAGCTTGTTAGTCACCAAAGTGGCCTAGCTTGAAAATATTAAACATTTAATTGTGCATGTTTCAAATGTTCTTGTTGATGTGATGCTATTAAAATGACATAAAGGTTGAACTAAACATTTGAGATTATTAATTATAACATTGGGAGGTCAACCAAAAGTGGATCATTGCTTATAATTAATGATATTAAAGGGACTTTATCAACATGTTTAGTTAATATGATTGTATATCTAAAGATAACATGTATGTTGACTAGAATATGATTGATTGTCTATTATAGTGAACTATATTTGCATTATGATAGGTTACAGCTATAAATTTAAATTTCATCTGAAGGAGAATTTAAATGCATAATTAACGTTTATTATTAGTTTGAATCCATTTAGGTCTACTCAAAGCATTAATGCGTGAGCTATATGTTGTATTTGCAGCATCTTCTAATTTGTCCGCTTTAGGAAATGGCTTAATCAAGTTCAATGGTTTGAACTATGCGGATTGGTCTGAACAAATCTAGTTCCAACTGGGTGTAATAGATTTGGACTTGGTCATAGTTTTAGATGCGAGGCCCACAGCCATAACTGAGACTAGTTCGAAAGCTGACAAGTCTTATTATGAGGCTTTGGAACGGTCTAATAGGCTAAGTTTGAATTTGATGCGAATGACAATCGCCGAAAATGTGAAGCCATCAATGCTTAAGACGGATAATGCAAAGGAGTTCATGTTAAAGCTTAAAGAAGACTCCCAATCTGATATAGCTGACAAATCCATAGTAGGGACTTTAATGAGTGAGCTAACAACAAAAAAGTTTGACTAGTCACAGCCTATTCATGACCATGTAACTCAATTTTCAAACCTAGCTGTAAAATTAAAATCTATGGGTATGGATGTGAGTGAGTCCTTTCTGGTACAATTTATTATTAACTCACTTCCTCTTAAGTTTGGCCAGCTCCAGGTGAATTATAACACCATTAAAGAAAAATGGAACATTCAAGAAATTAAGGCCATGTTAGTTCAGGAGGAAGTGAGATTAAATAAAATGAAAGAGCAGTCCGTTCATTTCACATTTCATCCAAGAGCTAGTTGTAGCAAGCATAAACTAGGAAAGAAAGGCAAAGATAAGGACAAAGCTCTCAACAAAGTTAATGAGGGCCAAATCCATAAAGATAAGAGGTGTCACTTCTGGAAGAAGCTTGGCCACTTAAAAAAGGATTGTCCTAAAAGAAAGGCTTAGTTTGAAAAGAAAGGTACATATTATGTCTCAGTATGTTTTGATTCAAATCTTATTGAAGTGCCTAATAATACCTGGTGGTTAGATTCTGGTGCAACAACTCATGTGTCACATGTTCAAGAGGGATTCCTTTCAATCCAAACCATAAATGGAACTAAAAATTTCATATATATGGGGAACAGAATGAAGGCACGAATAGAGGGAATTGGGACGTACAAATTGATCTTGGACACTGGATATTACTTGGATCTAGAAAAATGTCTTTATGTTCCTGAATGTGCTAGGAATTTAGTTTCTGTTGCAAAGTTGGATGATGTAGGATTTCAATTTTAGATTGGAAATGGTGTTTTTTCATTGTGTAAACATAAGTACTATTATGGTTCTGGTACTTTAATTGATTGTTTATATCGTTTCAATCTTGATTTTGATTTTGTTGCATCTCTATTTCATGTTGACCATAATATAGGAAGCAAAAGTAGTGTATAAATGAATGTTCTGCTTTTTGTAGCATAAAAGATTAGGTCATATATTCAAGGAAAGGGTACAGAGGTTAGTGAAAAATGAAATCTTACCTCCATTGGATTTTATTGACTGGAATATATGTGTGGATTGCATTAAAGGCAAGCAAACCAAACATATATCAAAGCATCCAACTACAAGAAGTAATGAATTACTGGAATTAATACACACTGATATTCGTGGTCCTTTCGATATTCCTTCTTGTGGCGGCGAAAAATATTTCATTACCTTTATTGATGATTTCTCACGATATGGTTATATTTATCTACTGCATGAAAAATCTCAGTCTGTAGACATCCTAGAGGTGTTCATTAATGAGGTAGAAAGATAGTTAGATAGAAAAATAAAGATAGTGAGATCCGCTAGAGGTGACGAATATTATGGAAAATTCGATGAAAATTGACAATGTCCACGTCCATTTGCAAAGTTTCGTGCAAGTCGAGGCATAAGTGTGCAATACACAATGCCTGGTATACCGCAATAAAATGGTGTAGCCGAAAGACGGAATTGTAGTCTTATAAATATGGTTAAGAGTATGTTAAGTTGTACTATACTATTATCTTTATGGATGCTTGCATTAAAGACTGCTACGTATCTGCTTAATAGGATTCTTAGTAAAGCAGTTCCTAAGACACTTTATGAACTATAGACAGGAAGAAAACCTAGTTTATGACACCTTCACACTTGTGGTTGTCCGACAAAAGTAAGGTTGTATAATCCACATGAAAAGAAGCTTTATGCAAGAGGTGTTAGTATGTTTTTCATCGACTATCCTGAAAAATCAAAGGGATACAGATTTTACTATCCTAACCATAGTACGAGAATAGTTGAGTCTGGTAATGCTCGATTCATTGAAAATAGGGAAATCAATGAGAGTGGAGAATCGTGAAAAGTGGATATTCATGAGAATCAAGTAGAAACTACTCTAAGTTGATTAGAAACTACTACACCAAATAAGATCCCACTGGTTGTTATTCCTCTTGTTGCATCACGGATATGCAACATACCAAAGCAACAAATTAATGTTTCAATTCCACAAATTGAACATATTAATGAACAACCATCTAATGATGTTTAAGTTACAAATGATCAAGTGATGCCGCAAGAAGTAGCATTACGAAGGTCTGTAAGGCAGAGAAGACCAGCTATGAAGTTTATTCACTTGAACATGAATGTAACTTAAACATTGATAAAGATCCAGTCTCGGTCAAATAAGCCATAGAATGTAACAATTTTGAAAAATGGTTCAATGCTATGAAAGAAGAGTTGAAATCAAGAGATGACAACGAAGTCTAGGAATTAGATCAATTGCTGGAAGGTGTAAAGCAAGTGAGTTATAAATGGGTCTTTAAGACCAAAGGTGACTCACAAGACAACATTGAAAGGTATAAAGCCAGACTTGTTGCCAAAGATTATACTTAAAAGGATGGAATTGACCATAAAGAGAGCTTCTTTCCAGTTTTAAAGAAGGACTCTTGAATAATTGTTCTAGCCCTGGTGGCTTATTATGATTTAGAGCTTCACCAAATGGACGTAAAGATCGCCTTTTTAAATGGCAACTTAGAAGAAAAAGTGTATATGGATCAACCAGAAGGTTTTAAAACTATAGGAAAGGACAAGTTAGTGTATAAATTAAAGAAGTCAATATATGGACTGAAATAGGCTTCTCGATAATAGTATCTTAAGTTTAATGATACCATTATGTCTTATAGTTTTGTAGAGAACACTGTTGATCGGTTTATTTATATGAAGGTCAGTGAGAGCAAGTTCATTATATTAGTCTTATATGTTGATGATATCCTTCTTGTTGCGAATAATATGGTTTTGTTACATGATATCAAGAATTTTCTTTCTAATAATTTTGAAATGAAAGATAAGGGTGAGGCATCCTATATGTTCAGAATAGAACTATTCCATGATAGATCACAAGGATTATTAGAATTGTCTCAGAAATGATATATGGAGAAAATATTAAAAAGATTTAAAATGGAAAAGTGCTTCGCAAGAATAGTTCCAATTCAGAACGGGAACAAATTTAGTCAAATGCAATGTCCACAACACAATTTGGAACATAACGAAATGGAGTCTATTCCTTATCCGTCAGTAGTTGGGAGCTTAATGTATGCTCAAACATAAATTCGACCAGATATCAGTTTTGCTGTTGGAAGGTTAGGCCAGTATCAAAGCAATCTAGGAATAGACCACTAGAAAGCTGTAAAGAAAGTCCTTAGATATTTACAAGGCACCAAGGACTATATGCTCACATATAGAAAATCAACCCATTTCGAAGTGATAGGTTACTCAGATTCAGACTATGCCGGTTGTGTAGACTTACGGAAATCTACATTCGGTTATATATTCCTATTAGTTGGAGGAGCAATTTCGTGGGAAAATAGAAAGTAGTCCGTCATTGCTATTTCCACTACGGAGGATGAATTTATGGCATGTTTTGAGGTCACAGTTCATGGATTGTGGTTGTAGAATTTTATCTTAGGTCTTGATATTGTCGACAGTATTGCTAAACCGTTAAGAATTTATTATGATAATTCCGCAGCTATTTTCTTCTTTAAGAATGACAAGTATTCAAAGGGTTCGAAACACATGGATTTGAAGTACTTGTCTGTGAAAGAAAAAGTGCAAAAACGTAAAGTGTCAATTGAGCATATTGGTACAGATCTAATAATAGCGAATCCGTTAACTAAAGGCTTACTGCCCAATACATTTGTTGGCCATGTTGAACGGATGGATATTATGGATAAGTCCTTGTTAACATAGAGTTATGACATATATATACACATATAATTTTCTTGCTCGAATTGTTATGACACTTGTGAATTCAATTATAGTCACATTTGTTTTTGCTCATTTACTTGTTATCTATATTATATTGTATATAATAATTGTTTTTGTGAGAAAACAAATTACAGAATTACCTACTTTAACGTTGTATGAGTTGAGTTGATTATGTGATACATGGAACAAATCATGTTATATAACTTGTGACCGCCTTGATCCAATATACAACATGACCGCCACGATCCAATCCTCTTAATTCACTTAAGGGTGATTCGATCGATTCAATGTTTTGTGTGTACTTAAAGTTTTATTGTTAAATCATCAAGTCGTAACATGGGCCAAGAAGGAGATTGTAAGATTTTAATAGCCCATGTTACTTATGGATTTGAGTGTAATGGAAAGAGTCCAAGATCATGGTTATTGAGCCTCACAGAGTTGGGCTCAAATGGGTCCAAGACTCTTTCCGTCTCTCCTTTACCCAACTCATCTTCACCAGAAACATATATAAAGGGTCATAT
Organism: Erythroxylum echinodendron; assembly: GCA_027575705.1. Taxonomy (NCBI): domain Eukaryota; kingdom Viridiplantae; phylum Streptophyta; class Magnoliopsida; order Malpighiales; family Erythroxylaceae; genus Erythroxylum; species Erythroxylum echinodendron. The sequence goes on along the minus strand of JANZXR010000170.1, from coordinate 4,550,127 downwards.
GTTTCTGTAGAAACAAACAACGTTTCTGGACAAAGAACCAAAGTTTTTGAACCATTGAGAAACAACTTGAGAAACGAAAGACAGAGAGGGAATAAAGACTATCAAGAACATTACACCTCATGGATTTAGGTTTGTCTTATATGTTATTGTTCAATCCATAAAAGTGTTCATAATGGTATCAAATTTTATTTATATCAATATTTGTTTTTTTTCTTATTTTTCAAAACAAGTTATTTGATATATGCAATTAATAAATTATTACACACTTTTGAAAGTTTACTACTAAAACTTTGCATCCATCTCTTATAACTTGTACAATATAATCAATGATTAAAGAATAGTAACTTAAACTGTTTTTACAGTAAAATTCTTGAATTATTTAACTTTTTGGTTCGGTTAAAAACTGATCAATTTATTAATTGATAGGTCAATTTCTGTAAATTAATATGTTATTATAAATTATAATTAATTAATTAATTTTTATGTAACAATATATTTTTTAATTAAATTTCAAAATTTTGATAGATATGACAATATCTTTCAATCATATTTTAAATTCTTTTTTTTATTCGATATTTATTCGATTTTAAAACGGTCTAATACCATTAAACTTTTTAAACCTAACTTTCAATTTGATTTTTAAAACATTAATTATAGCACATAATTTACATTTTTTACAGTACTTAACATTATTAAAAAAATACTAAATCATAATCAAATGGTTGGTAACTTTATAATCAATTATTAAAAGAACACAATTATTTGCTTTACATACCTTCGAGTTGCGGCGTACGCTTTTCATCATCCATGTGCATGTCGGCTTCCACGATATTTCCTTGCTGGGCAATGAATAAAAGATAAAGCTTTGGCTCCTGAAACTGTGGGTTCCTTTCGCAATTATTTGCTTTATAAAAGATAAAGCTTTGGCTTCTGAAACTGTGGGTTCCTTTCGCAATTATTTGCTTTACTTACCTTGGAGTTGCGGCGTACGCTTTTCATCATCCATGTGCATGTCGGCTTCCACGATATTTTCCTTGCGGGGCAATGAATAAAAGATAAAGCCTTGGCTGCTGAAACTGTGGGTTCCTTTCTATTATTAGTCTCCGCTGAACCACAAATTGATGGGTTCTTCTTTTGACCGACCACCGGTTTGCTGTCAAGATTATGACAGAAGGACCACATTGTTTTATAAAATCTTTAACGTATAGTCAATACTTTAGCATAATATGATAAAATTCAAATTCAAGCTTTCGATGTAGTCTATATATATATAGACAAGCGAACGTATATTTACAAAGATTCTCTACTATATGATTGTTTTTTTAATGGTAAAGCTAAAATAAAAATATATAACTATTATCTTTAATGTTAAGAATTAAAAAATATTATAAATCAATTATTAAAAAATTCAACTGAATCGGCTAGTTTGATTGTAAAAATTTCAAACCATTCAACTTTTCGATTTGATTTTTAACCCACAAGTTTGATTTACTTTAATAACTCTTTTTGTTAAAAATTAATTAATTAATCAATCAATCAATTTTTATAATTAATATGTTCTTTTAAACTAAAATAAATAAATAAATTTTTATTTAACTATTTTTTAAATTAAACTTTAAATTCTTCGATAGATAGGGACTATCTCCTTCAATTATATTTAAAATTTTTATTTTATTTCTTTTAAATTTTAAACCTATTGTCTTACCCATTTAACTTCCTTTAAAACATTGCTTTAGATAGTAATATAAAACAAGGGTCATAAATTATACGCAAACTTTTCTTTATATTTTATAAAGTGACTATTTTTATGACTTAAATCTATGACTTTTTGGTCACCCAAGAATAACTTTATCTTTTGCTTTAAGATTGATTAATTCTAAGGTAGAATATTATAGAAACTCTCTGTTTTTGGATCCTTTCCACGCATATTTTACGCCTTTATTGTCCTTTTTTTGTGTCCGACTTTGGCACCTACATTTAACCAATCTCGACTGATACAGTACGAGATTCATTAAACTACATTTAACGATGTTTATTAATATATTTTTTTCATTTTTATAAAACACAACATCAAGATTAGAAAAGAAATTTACTACAATTAAGAATTTATTAAATAAAAAATTAAAAGTTTGAATTAACAATTAATACATTAATATCAATTTAAATTTGCTTATATCTATGAACTTGCATAGAAATGACTACCTTTTATTACAATTTCGTAAAACGAAGATGTAGAAATTGAACTCTGGTCAGAGGGTACACAAGTAGGCTTGGCCTTGGGCAAGGGCAAGAAAGTCAGTTGCTCATAGTCTACTCTCATCAAAAATAAAATAGGCAACAAAAAGGACTCATATTTTGTTCTTTATGAGAGTTCTTGACTCTTATTAAAAGCAACTAAAAGGACCTAATAAAGGTCAATTTTTTCATTTTGTTTAGAGCCTATAAAATATCAAAAACAATCATGCATATAGGACTAACAAAAACTCCAGGTACATGACATTATTATATTACATAAATCACGAAAAACTCTTATTGCAGTGACTCCTAAGTTAGTGGATGATTTCTTTTCTTTTTACACGATTTGTAGTCTTAATAGTACGAATACTTCTGATTCAAGACCGGTTACAACAGTATATATTATACGAGCTTAATAAAGGTAAAGAAGTATTATATAAACAACTTTTTTAGGAGAGATGTGTATAATTTTTACCAAATTTTCTATTTTATTGAAAAGAGTTTGTGTAATATTGGGAGAAAGATGAGTTACGAAAGGGTTAAGAAAGACAACTTTTCGTCGCATTAACCTTTAAGTTGTTGGGAAGGAGATTAGGAATTTAACTCAAAAGAATTCCTCGTAAACCCTATAAAAATTTTGACCTAGTACTTATACAAGTTTGTTTTCCACTTTAAATTCACTTAAATGAGAAAAAGGGTAAACAGCATTTCTAGTCGAAGTAGTGTATTGTCCAGCCGTCACGTTCCAGCAGTATGCATGGATGTGTTATTAGGCTTTCATAGAAGCATGATAAGACGTGAAATAGACCACACTTCAGAGAAAAGTTTAATTCGGAAACGTTAAAGGGGAGTAGGTTCGTGCTTATCCAAGTTGACACAAGTGACTTGAAAATAATACCTAAGAAGAACTAGTATCAGACAATAGTGGCTACTAAAATATAATAGAAAGAGATCAGTGCAGCAAAAAGGACAAAAGCCGTATTACGCAGGTCGAAAATGATAACCTAAAGAAAACAAACGTCAGAGAATCGTGTGTGTTCAAATACAGCAGAAACATATCAGTCATCACAATTGCAAATAAGACAAAAATCTGCAAAATGGACAGCACACCAAAGTCATTTGCAATATTAATGTTTTGTCCTAACTTCTGAGGCGTACAATATAACATAACTTAAATCTTAACATTTTGCAGCGTTCAAAATAAACTATAATATTTTGAGAACATTTAGGATAAATAACAAAAGTTAATCAAAATGTGAGCCCCATTATTATGTAGACGCTATGTATACATTTCAAACAATAAGTTTCACTTATCACATAATAATGAGACCCATATATATATTGTAAACAGTAGGTTCGTTTTTATTTAAAAAATAAAAATATCATGTTAGAATTAATGTGATATTTAATTAACATAAAGTTAACTCTGTCAAAATTTTCATCTACTTAGAGTTTATTTTGAATATTTTGAAAATGTTAGAGTTTAATTTAAATGTTTCGAAACATTAAGATCTATTTTATATTTTATTGTAAACGTTAAGGTGTAAAATACACTTTTAATCTTTTTGTTCTCAATTAAAATGTTTCTACACATTAGCATTAAAACATATATTTATTTAGATTTTCGATAATCAAATTTTGTTTTGGATATATTTTATAGGGCACGCATGATTAGCATTGCAAAATGGGTTATTGATATTTTCTTGACAATATAACATTGCATAATAAAATATTGAGATAATATTTTCAATGTGAAATATTTAGATATTAATCAATTAATAAAATAAAATAAAATAGATAAAAGTTGGGTATTAAATGAAAATATTACACTAGTATAGTCTGTGAGGTGTTTAAGAGGCCCAAAGGAAGTAAGAGGCTCCTCCATCTCATGGGCTTCAATCAGATGCCATACCATACGAGACCGAAGAGTTTTGCATTTTAAGAGAAGCTCAAAAGATACCAGTAATCTTTTTATTGTTTCATTTCACCTATTCTTTTAGGGAAGAGAATGAGTCACACTGGGACTATGAGCTGGCAGCTTGTAGCCCAGCTCAACTTCATAATTTTTATAAAAAATAACATCATTTTTTATAAAACGATGTAATTTTGTACCTTTTTAGTCAAGCCGTCTCAACCTATGATTCGGTCAACTCAGGTCAAAGTCTGGCCGGCTCATATTTATCAACCTTAATTATTCTTTTAAAATTTTTATCTATTTCAAAAGTTTTGCGGAAATTAAGTTTTCATTTTTATCCAAATTTTTCCAGATTTCCCGATTGATTCTCTGGTAAAAATACTAACGAAGCGTATACATACATATTTTGTCACTTACTAATAATATATTTATTAATTTAAATAATAATAAATTAAATATTTTTCCGTTATGTAATAATAGTAGTAAATAATATAATAAATTTCTTATTTTTATTTATAATACGGATTATATATATATTAATAATTAATTTGTTGATATTTTAATAATTATTAATAAAGTTATAATAAATT
>JANZXR010000170.1:4492039-4513778 GCA_027575705.1 Erythroxylum echinodendron | reverse complement strand
CAGTATAGTTCACAGAAATCATGACAAATCAAAGGCATAATATTAAGCATAATGTGCACAATTATCATCTTATCATAAACCTTGAGCTAAACCTTAAGCTAATAGGATTAAAGGCTAGATTAAAAAATTTCAAGAACTTATTTTAAGAAACAGGAATCGGTTACAACTCCTTTATGGTGAAGTTAATGCTACAAATGAATATTGGAAAAATCTATTTAAGGTAAAATATGTCTTTGTTTTATTAATATATAATATTATATAATATTTGTTCTTATGTTTCTTTGTCATCATTATAGGTGCATAAAATGACTCAGATTAAAAAAAAAGATGTAAGGAGTTTTTAAACTTGTGTCATATTTTTGGAGATACCACTACAATTGGTTTGCATACACATTCATCAACTAAATCTCCATCGAATAGTACAAAAGAGGAACATATAAATGATGATGATGAAAATTGCTCATATAATGAAAAAGGAGATCAAGTTATAAGTTCCCCATCTAAGAGAAAGAAATCTCCTAAGAAAGAGGGCAAAGGAGATACATTTTAACATTGTAAAAGAGGTATTGGTTATAATTAGTGAACAATTAAAAAGGAAGAATGATTTCCTTAAGAAAAAACTGAGTGAAACATTATCAAATATAGAGAATAGATCTCAAGAGTCTAAAATAACGATGGAATGTCTGAATTCCTTACATGAATTGGGTATTGACAATGTGCAATATGGAAAAGCTATGAAGGCTTTACATGATTCTCCACTTTATAGGGATATTTTTTGTGAAGATGACAGATGCAAGGAAGTTGAATTAGATTATATCACTTTAGTTATATTTTTATGTTATTTCATATCAAATTTGTATTAATTTGACACTTTTATATTAAGCACTATTGCATAGTTTCAACATTTTAAGTTTGTGTTTTGTATGAATGTTTGACTTAATATTAAGTCTATATTTTGTATGAATATTTTGTTTATATTTGATTAAACCTTTTGACTAAATGTTTTATTAATTATTTAATATCGGCATTGTAGATACCTAGATTCCTTATTAGATTTTGAATCAAATTCTGATAATGAACTGAAGAAGGTAATCATTATTTCTCTAGCTGAGGGAGAGAACAAATATTTTCATTTACATAAACAACCATGTAAAACTTCTACTTTATTAAGTCATGATTGGATATTAGAACTTTTGAATGAGAATCATACAAGGATTTATGAAAACTTAAGAATGAGAAAGATAATAACTTTTGAATGAGAATCCTACAAGAATTTATGAAAACTTAAGCATGAGAAAGATAATCTTTTAGAGCTTATGTGATGAGTTGAAGAGTTTAGGAGGTTTAAAGATAACAAGTCATTTGACTGTAGAGGAACAAGTAGCAAATTTCTTAATGACTATAGGGCATAGTGAGACAGTTAGAGTCAATTCAGAACGCTTTGAACATTCGACTTGGACAATTTCGAAGTACTTTTACAAAGTCTTATATGTAATTAATTGTCTTACATAAAGAGTCATTACTCTACCATCCTTTGATAATACACCTCTTGAGATTCAATATAATTCAAAATTCTTTCTATATTTTCACGTACATTCATATATTTAATTATTATTTTAATTATATCCTTATGATTAATAATTTTTTTAATTTTTGGGATTACATAGGAGCAATAAATGGCACACATATTGTTGCATATGTTTCGACTGATGAACAAATATCATACACAGGTAAAAGAATTAATTCAACACAAAATATTACGTGTTATTGCTCATTTGACATGTGTTTTACATACGTAATAGTTGAATGGGAAGGTACTGCAAATGAATCTTGAGTTCTCTTAGAAACAGTGACAAATCAAGTGAATCAATTTACTATGTCTCCATAAGGTATTATATTATTTTAAATAAACATAGTAATTATAATTCATTTTAATATCTTTTTGTTAATATTATGTTCTTTATATGTTAGGTAAGTTCTATTTGGTTTATTCAAGCTACAATAATATGCCTAGATTTTTATCACCATATTGAGGTAAGAGATATCATTTGCTAGATTATAAAGGAAGAAGAAGACCTTAAAGTCTATAGGAATTGTTTAATTATATGCATTATTCGTTAAGAAATGTTATTGAAAAATGTTTTTTCGTTCTAAAAGCAAAATTCTCCATACTTAAAAATACCGAGTTATGATATGAAGAAAAAATTAGGGAAAGTAAAAATGAAAAACAAATTAGGAAAAGTGAAATGAAGATGTAAGTTCTCAAGAGAAGTGTAATATCACTTCGGCACAACTTCGAAGAATATTTTGGAAGCGAGGTGAAATTGCTAGATAAATGTGAAATGATTCTATTAGTTCTTATTGATTAATGTTTCTTTGCATAAATTATAATACTATTATGATTTAAAGAATTATAATATGATGGACTTCTTTTATTGATTAGAATGATTTAATATAATTTTCTAATTTATAAAATTTTATTATATACAATTAATGTGTAAACATTTTAATTATATTAATTTGCATATATTTTAATTTTAAATATAATGAGCGTTAATTAATTTTAAAACATAATATAGTATATTAAAATTATTGACATAAGAGTATAATTACAAAAGTAGAAACAAGATGATAAAATAAAACATATTTTTATTTTTAGTTTTTTATTACAAATCTTAACCAAATTGGATTTTATTTTCATTTTTTATATTAGAAATTTCAACCAAATAGTTTTTTAATAAAGAAAAGAAACCAAAAATATAAATCAAAAACTAAAAACCATAACAAAAAAACAGAAGTAGAACCAAATGGCCCCTTAAAATATTACACTAGCATAATGCATAAATTGAGATAGGAGACTTGATCCAAATAGAATATCCAACCTTGTTACAATGAGACTCGTTCAGCTGTTCTATAACCTTCATTAATTTTATCAACACCATCTTCCTTTTTTAGCTTCTCTTTTTAATTTATGAATGTGGTTAATATTTTTCATTCATCCAACAAAAACTTTTTAAATATGTTTTTACATGCTTCTTATGGAAGATGAACACTTCATTTTTTCTTTATCTGTTCTCCATTCCAAAAAATCATTTCATAAGATCAAGTTCTCCCATTTAAAAAATTTGCATCATTTCTTATTTGAACTCTTCAATTGGTCTTGTATTATCTTTAGTCACCAAAAAACTAATATTATTAGCATAAAAGGACATTGTAAGAAAGTCATTGCCCTTATATTTCATCTAAAGAATGGAATTAGATAAGCTTTTTATAAATCATACTCAACCAATGTTCATCATCCTACTGTATGAACTTCTTAGCGCTTGTTCTAAACCATACACATTTTTGAGTAAGTAGACATAATTGTTTATCTATCCTAGTATACTTTAAGCCATAATGTACCTTTCTGGTAGACATTATCTTTTTTACCTTTCTTTACAAATCTCTCTTGCTTCTTCACATGCAAAAAAGTTGATTTATGATCTAATTGGGATCCATTCCAACCTTTTGATTGTTATCTTTAGCAACAATTTGATTGTTCTAGTCTAGTAATGGGAGCTAAAGTGTCAGAATATTCAACATCAAAATTTTGTGCACATGAAGTTATTATTATCGATAACTCATTGAAGTTATCAAGAACAAGTTAGGGCACTGGTGAAAAAAATCCCTCTCCTTAATAGGAAGACTAGCTAATCAATTCAATCATGAATCACCTCTATGTATGCTGAATTTCTCATTTATCACTCCCTATCAATATAATAAAGTCCAATCTTTTTGTCAGGAAAAGACAACAATACTTCAGTTGCTAAGATCAAAAGGTATATATTTGTAAACCAAAGTACTAAGGGAGTTTAGAAATCAAATCGATAAAAGCCATGAACAAAGTTTTTTTAGTTTAAAAAATTTTAAAAATTTTAACAAATTAGGAGTCTTTATGGGTGGAATCGATCCATATCTACTTTCTTAAAGGTTCATCTTCTAGATAGCTCTACCCAAAACAAACTCTGGAAAATTTTGAGCCTAAGAAATCAATTGATCAGAGATTCAAGAGCATCATCAGGAATGGAAGAGAAACCTAATTTTGGTTTGAGAATTTTTTCTTTGAAAAATGAAGTTTTCATTAACTTTGCAGGAGTTACAAAAATGTACAATAGAATGTCATTTAGAGTGACAAGGTCTATATAGAAAGAGATTGAGTACAACTCAGTCAAAACCCAAGTAACCAATACATTTCCATCTGTAGACTTACAACAATATCAATCTAAACCTAGTATCCATCTCAATGTTGTATTCATATTCTATATGGCATGAGTTAATATTAATCTAAACCTAGTATCCATCTCAATGTATTCATATTCTATATGGCATGAGTCTGTAGAAATTACTCGTATTTTGAATGTGAATATACCAAAGTGGTGTGGAGCCGAATATTGCATATAATAGAGATCCCAAGTTTCTTTTTTGTATGGAATGAGGTGTTGAATGATGTTATATAGTATTCCAGACTTGGGCTGCAAGATGGTATGCAACATCCCACTACCATAAGGTACATACCCAAACTTTTAGGAACATAACCTATGATAATGGTATGTTAGAGCAAAACAATTCTAACTTACACATGGCATTAACTATCATCATCTAAAAGTCAGCAAATTTTAAAATCATTCATTGTATTAATCTACAAAATTTATACTTTTTGCTTTAAACAAATATTTACATAACCTTATACAGGTTCTAACAAAAACGACTAGATACAAGACACAACACTTCTGGAGCCAGCTGACAGACCTCTGAGTAACAACAAAATCCAAAGGGTCCTTTAGTCCTGTCTAAAGAACTAGGTCTCCTGTCTCGTACCTGAAAAACCACACTGTAATTTTTATGAGTTTTGCGAACTCAATGAGTGAACCATCATTGATGATTTCACCGGATCACATACATATAATACATATTTTACAGACACTCATTCAAATCATAGACACATTCCAGATGTTCACACAACATGGTATATCATAAGGTCACACAGTTCACATTGCTAAGCAAAGCAAATAAATCACATCAATTTATCACTCATTCAACTTGCAAATCATTCAATAAATTTCAGTCTTATAATTTTATAAGCATGAGACTTGCATTTTTTCTTATTGTTGTGACCAAATGTCAATCACAAACTTATAAAAATATCAGCCTATAGGGCTCAGTCAAACAGAATCACAAAGTATAGCTCTACGTGCAAATTCAGAAATCACGGAGCAAAGCTCTACATGGAAGCTCTTCATACTGGCAACTCAAGTCACAACACCTTTATTTGAGCATACATTTTATGAAATGCAACAATTTCTGAATATCTTATATATCACAATCTTTTACAAATGCTCAGACAAAGTTTTTCATAGTCATCGGACCTAAGTCCAGCATTCAACTTTTGTTGATAATCAAATGTCATTCAGTAATTCATATCAAATCAGAACACTTCCAATACATGCCCAACTTTTAAACTCCTCGAAGCTCAGGTCCGGAATTCAGAAACAACTCACAAACAGTTCAATAATATTGGAAGTTTAACAAATCAAATTAAATTCAAATCAAATCAATCCTAGGAAATCACCTAGGTTGACTCACTGTACGCTCCAAGAAGCTATTTCCTAGATGGTCCGATAATGCCTGACTGGCGTCCGATGTGCTCCTCTAAAACATACACAACACATTCACAAATATCACATTTTTGCATAATTGTATAAGTAGTCTTTTATGCACATCAATGTATAGAAAGTATGCACGATGCATGTTCAATGACAATTTCGGGTATCTTATTATAATTTTCATCATCAAATCAATCAGATATCAAATCTCTCATTAATATCATTTGGTACCTATAATTTGGACCAGAATAAAACAATGTGAAATCCATTTCATAACTTACTTGACCACTTCAGATTTTCTATCCATATGATTTCGGGTCAAATTTGCATAATTAATCTTATAGGATAAATTACAAAATTAGGCAAAACTTCCTTATGGAAAGGAAGTTTTACAGTGTTTTAAGTTTCTAATGACTCCTATATCATCCAATTTGATTCAATATTCAATGATTTATGCACAAAAAACCACAGACTATGCACATTTGAACTTTTGGCTAGTATATGATTATACCCTCTAATTGTATAACTCATATCTTTCAGCTAAGATATCCAAAAATTACAAATATTATACCAATTTAAAGCTAAGAGAATAAGATACAACTTTAGTGAAGACATCTCAGTCTAATTCGGGCTATATCAATACATTTTATTCAATAACCACAGGATATGATTTCTATACCTGATAGTGCTACAGCCTAAGCTGAGACTTACTTTCAAGCTCAATTTCAAGACCCTTAAGGACAGAATTCAAATTCACTTTCTCTTAACATTTGTATAAAAATGTCTCTAGTTCAATTTAAATTAAGAATCATTTCATTTGTAAATCTACTGGTCAAAATATAGCCAAAATACCGAAGCATATTCAGTAAAAACATTCCAGTTGTCAAATTCCAGCACACCTCAACATTTTCATCCTAACACCCCCCTTTCGGGATAACTTTGCATGATCATTATGACAAGGAAAATGATGTATTTGAGTAAAACTTTCTTCTAGACAATTGTTCCACTATGTTTCCAGTTTCTAGTAATACTAGAACCATACAATTTGGTTCAGTATACTGAAAGTTATATCTAAAAGAGTTCAGACTGTTTTTAAACTGTAACAGAACTCCTAACTCTACTTCCATCCAGATTTTCAAATGCTTAAAGATAGAATTAACATTTGTCCTCCTCAACAAAGTTGTAGAAATATGTCTCTAGTTTAATCTGAATCAAGAATCAACTCATTCAAAAATCTACAGCTCAATTTATAATTAGAATACCGAAGTATATTCAATGAAAATTCTCTAGTTCATAACATTCCAACATACATCCTCATCAACAACTTATACAATCTTTCATAATTCAATCATCATAATCACATGCCTTAAAGATCAGATTTCTACTTACTTGTTAAGCTCAACATCTCCTTCAAAACCTCAAGCTAAATCTAGCCCTCCAAGCTTGCAAGATTGTCACAAAGTAAAGGTAAAAATAGGAACAACAAAAATCTGGTGCTTTGACTATCTTGTACAGGTTAAACATATGACGTTGATTGGTCATTTAGCAAGGTTGAACCCAAACTACAAAGTTGTATGTTAGCAGCAACTTTCGGTGGAGAAAGAAGAAGAAGATGGTGGTTTTTCCAGCAGTAACTTAGTTTAATTCAACTAGGTGCAAGGTATCTCCAAACTACCTTAACATGTGTCATTTGGCATGTAAGCCATTTATCACCTCCTTAAGTTGCCACATTTCTCCTAATTACTAGTTCATTTGGCATTCACTCATGCTGCCATTTGTCAGCTAATTAAGCATCCTACATGTCACAAAATAATTGGTCCATATTTTTACCTTTTTTAATCCAAAAATACTCCAATTTTTTTCAGAAATTTCTAAAATTCACCAAAAATTCCGAAATACACCAAAAATGACCAAAACACAATTTAATCACATTTAACAACTCAATTGTACCCGAAAAATGTCAATGAATGCATGTACAATCATATGAATGAGCAAAAATGTGCATGTCACAAATAACTTATGCATGAGGTGCATTTTCCTAATTTCACATAAATGTCTCATAATTTCTTATTCTAGCCTTAACATGGGTAATGGAATATTACATGATATCATTATCAGGATGTCGTTTCAGATGGTGATATATCAAATATGGAGAGAGAGGAATAGACGCATATATAAGGAAGTGGGACAACACAAGTATGAGCTTGCTGCTACAATATTTAACTTGATTAGGGAGTTAATCATAGTCAAAAGGAAACAAGACGCCATTAGATAGGAACTCAGATTGACTTGATTAATATAACTTGTTTAATGTAGTTTTTAGATGTATGTTAATAGTAGTATAGTAATGGTAATAATAATTTGGTTATTATCCTTGTAATAGGATTGTATATAAGTTTCCAACTTTGATAATATATTTCTTTTAATTTTCAAAAAAAAATCTCCCTAATCTAGCATTAAACAAAATGAACTAGCTCATATTTATTTAATCTATTTATATTGAGCAACCTCTTGTTCATTTCTTCTTATATAAAGTAATATGAGAAATTTATAGCCAAAATCAAATCAACTTCATCTCCACCCCTGTTTCTGAAGAGTTTATTCACTCGAATCATCGTTCTTACTTCATGACTAAAATTCACTCAAATCATTGTTCCTTGAGTTAACAAGAGTAGCAGCTATCACAGATAGGATGAGTAAATTCAACATCACAGAGGTGCTCTCGAGGAAAGAGCACTTGTATTTAGAGATCAGATCTTCTGTTTCAATTAATCAGTTCCAACTATGTTCTATTAAATTTCATCCATTCATTTATACAGGGTCAACTCAAATATGTGGACCAAATTCACCGAAACACGGAGTGCTCAACCGCCTTGTACTTATCTCCTCTCTCTGCTGCACTCTGGCTGAGGATACTTGTTTAATCTACATTGTGATCAGATTACTTGGAATGGAATTATAGAATGCGTACTCAATTCTCACATCTCCTGATATACTCTCTGCTTTCAAAACAGCATATTTACCACGGACAGGCATAGCCGCCTTCACTATTTCAGCAAAAGTGCTTTGGGTATTCATAACATAGCAACTTATTGACCAAGTCAAGAGAATCTTCACCTTCAAATGACTTGCAGTACTTATTAACTTTGTCAAGTAACTCAAATCTATTAATTTCCAGTTAACCTTTGAGAACAGTAGGCAAAAAGAAGACACTTAATTCAATAAACAGTAAAAATTAAAGAGAAGAATGTCTTAATTCAATAAACAGTAAAAATTAAAGAGAAGAGTGTAGATCAGAAACTGGTTACTACCTAATGTCATTCAGCTTAATAGGCTCAAGGTAATGTTTGAAGAACTGCTCCAAAATAGGACCCTGTGAACGAAGTCCAGTAATCATATAGCGAGAAAGTGATCTTTTAAATGTTTAATCTGAGGGCACCTTTTGCAGTAACCTTCAGTTTTGGAGAAGGTCATTTACTATATTGGTCCCTCATGTGTTAGTGCTATTTCAAGGAAAAAACGAACAACTTACAAAAGCTGAGCTGCATACCAGCAAGCATCGAACACCTGCATTTGTGGTCTATTACTATCGCTCACTAAAATACGTGAAGCATCTGCATAATGTTCCTTATACACAAATTTCAACCAACAGATGATAATATGTATGTCTGAGGCCGTTACATTAAACCAAAAAATTAAAAGCCAAAATACAAGAATTTAAAAGCCATACATGCTCACTAAAGTTGTATGTTTAGCAAACTTCTAGATGAACAAACTAGCAAACTTTGTGATTTTCTTTTAATCTCAACCAGTCATCCAAGTAATGGGGTGTTTTGAATTGAATTCAATTTACACTGTTTGGAACAAACTCAGTAATATTAGAATTGAATTCAATTATACTGTTTGGAACACAATCAAAATGAATTCAATTATTTCATATGACACATTTACCCTTGACTAAAAACTAATCTTATTAAATATTAAACATTCACACTTACATAGAACAACTTATAAACATCAATTTCATTATAAATAATATCATCAAAAAAGTTTGTTATTAAAATGAAAAAAAACAAAAAATCAAAATATAAATATAAATATAAATAAATAGATCCTTAATTATTAAATTCGACCTAAACTAATTAAACTCAAATTAAATTAAAGTAAAGTTAACTTGTTACATAAAGTAGACTATAAAAATTTAGAAATTAAAATTTTTATACGTAAAGTAGACTAAAAAAATTTAGAAATTTAAATTTTTAAAAAATTGTTGAAGAAAGACGAATTTCATGTTCTTGTTAAAAAACTTCTAATGGTATAATTATTTTTTTTAATAAGGTGTCACGTTGTCAACGAAAAGGAGGCAAATGTTTCAGTTGCTTGACGTTGAACAGCAGATGAAAGCAAAGAATTAGTTTCAACAGGACAATCGCATGAAAAAGTCGTGGGTATTATTAGATTTCAATGTTAAAAAAGAAGAGATGCACCGGTGGAATTAAATTCACATGAATTATACAGTGAATTGAGTTTACAAAGAAAATATATTTTAAACCGATGTATGAATTCAATTCATGACTATTTTTTGTTTCCAATCAGGTGAACTGAATTCAATTACAAGATTGAATTTAATTACAAGATTGAATTCAATTCACCATCTTCCAAACAGCCTGTAAGTGAAGATTTTGTAAAGGAAATTGTTGAGATCTAGTCAGCATCCACCCAAGTCCAGGAAAAAAAATCTAATCGGTAAAATGCATATGCAGCATACACAAGTATAACACGACTCCAAATATGACAATGCACAAACCATCAAGGATAAGTGCTTTATCAGAATGGTTTAGACAATACCCATTCAATTAAATTGACTGCAAGCCACAAAAGATAAAAGCAAATTTCCCTTCTTTCAACAACATAACCATCATTTAAAGATGCAGACAAACACAAAGAAGTGACCATGGCTAATGATGTATGAAAATTGACTAAGGATCATGCACAAACTGCTTTTGTCTATTGTCATTCCATGATTAAACAGCTATAATGGACCTACAAAAATGAAAAAAAGTTAGAATGGAAGTTAAGAATTAAGATAAATAGATCTTATCAGCTTCACTTCATGCAGAATACATACTTATCCCTTTCAAGGAGAGCTGCTGCAGCCTCAAAGCAATAAAAAAAATCAGGTAAAATATCCATATCATCTACATTTGGAACGGGAATGATAAATAGCATCTCTACCAGAAATATCAATAGTGAACGGAGAATCAATAACAAGATAATCCACCTTAAAGTATGATTACATTGTTGAAATTGTGCTTGTAGAACAAATGATCCAATACACACTTGTAATGCCCTAGATAAAGCAGTCCCTTTAAGTTGATCAACTTTGTCGTGAGCATTAAACAAGGAGAAAACATTTTGCTTACATGCAATCTTGTAGTATGCAATCAACTCCCCGGCCTCTCTGTTTGCACAGGTTCAGAATCAGAGTGCTGCAATTACAAGATTGGGTCCAGTGTAAGCAATTTTTCTCCTACATATCCAAAAGCAGATTCCCCTTGGTTTTAAGTATTCACTAATTCTTTCCAGAAAACGTGAATATCATTTAAGAATCCCATATTGCCAATTAATATCCTAAGGCCCATCTCCTCCTCACTTTTGTCAATTGCAGGTTGCCGTTTGTTTAGAGTTTACTAATTGGTACCTAGAACCTCAGAAGCATGTCAGTTTTCTTTCTGCAGAATGAAATATTCCTCATGGAAAACAAATACCATTTCAGGAAGGAACTAACATGGAGCATAATTTAGGAAAAAAATCTATGACTAATCCTGCACAACCTTTTCATCCCCAGAAAAACTGCACATTTTAGTAGCGAAATGAGTTAATTGGACGGAACAATGTCTGCAAAGTACAGCTCAAAAGCAAAAGAAATGATAATAATAAATTCCACAAATCTATACGGAAACTACCTGAATGTACATTAGCTGATCATAGCTCATGGCCTGGCTTCTAAGTCCTGGGTGTGATCCATCCTCAAGGTACAAATGGAAAATCCATTTAATTTGTTGCAAAAAACATATAAACGCTTATATATATGGCAATTATGAAAATTGCATGCCATGATCACAACTGCTGCTACTGGGGCCTATAAGATGGATAATATAAACAAGGCTTCAGTAGCTGGAAGCTATATTGGTGACACAGAAACAGAGCTAAGAAGATTCCTGAATAACTAGTTATATCTGTAGTTGCCGACCAACTTTTGAAAGCCCTTTCCTGAAAGGTGGTGAAACTGAGAATGCTAAACCTATAGAATATCTGTAATAAAGCAATACGGAAGAAAAAGATGGATGACTCGAAACTTAGAAAAAGAAAATTACGCATGTGATGAGAACCTTATCTGCCTGCAATTACCAAAATATTTTGAATTACAAAAGATCCTTACTCTTCCTTAGGCTTCCTTTTTCTTTTTTTCATGAGTGGAAAATTACACGTAACTGGCAATTGAATCAGAACAAACTGAACAGCGTTTGATGAGAAACCAATGATATCTTATTTATCTTCCTCTGGTTTCCAAGAACCAACAAGAAGAGAGAGTAAGCAAGCCTAAAGCATCAATTCATTAAGCTGAATCAAACAAAACTCATTGAAATTAAACGGATAGGCTCAGCCTAAGAAGAAGAAAACTTTTCATTATCTAAGAGGAACACTGGCAACAAGCCTAGCACCAACTCTGTCCAGCCTCTTGACCATAGCCGCAGCTTTCAAATTACCCTCCCGCCAGAACGCCTCCACCATCCGCTCCCCAATGTCCTTCCCTCTTTCCTCATTATCTATTAAAGCCACGGCCGTGGGCCCCGCCCCACTTATGGTACACCCAAAAGCTCCCGCCTCCATAGCCGCCTTCTTGACCGCTTCCATCCCGGGAATCAATGGCGCTCTTTTGGGCTCCACGATCTTATCGGCCGATAACGCCTTTCCTAGCCCCAGCAAATCCCCTTCCAGTAAGGACGCCACCAACGCCCCAGCTTGACTGCAATTCCACACATGATGTGACATCCCTACTTCTGTTGGCAACGCCGCCCTCATTTTCTTGGTGGGTGCCTCGAAGTTAGGGCTAACCAGCACAAAGATCAAATCTTTTTCTGTTGGGAACTTGAGTCTCATTAGTTCCAACGGATCATAGCTCCGAATCAACACGAATCCACCCATGATCGCTGGAGCTATGTTGTCCGCGTGATAACCCGACACTTTAGCTTCTGATTCCAGCCCAGCAATTACCAGTTCTCTACTATCTAGTTTTCCTCCGAACATCTCGTTAACTGCTACGGCGGCGGCGGCTGCACTAGCGGCGCTGGAGCCGAGTCCGCTCCCCAAAGGAAGACCCTTTTCGAGGGTGAGAGAGAGTCCCACAGAGCGGATCTTAAGCATTTTCATGGTGGCAATAGCAGCGATACCAGCGCAGTTAAAAAGTGGATTCTTGGAGAGTTTTCTAGAGGCATGATTTCCTGTTATATCGGAGATTGAGATCTCGCCCGAATGGACCGATGGATCGACGCGAAGGGAGACGTAGTCACCAACTCCATCAACTGCGCAACCCAGGAAGTCAAACCCCGGTCCTAGGTTGGCCACGGTGGCGGGTGCAAAGGATTTAACGGATGTATAAACAGGTTCTAGTTCGGTGGTGGTAACTGACAAGTTGCAGCGGATTAGGGATTTGTGATTCGTATTGTTATCATTGAAGAACCCAATGGGTTTAAATGGGGTTTGGAAGCAGATCGCCATTAAGAAAATTTTCCGAAGTTTTCTTATTGAGGTGGAAGTGAACCAGTTTTAGAAGAGGAAGAAAGGCTTGCGAATGTTAATGTTATGTTTGAAGAAGGTGGAAAATGAAGATGAGAGATTCGGGTCTTCCCAGCTGCTTACACACTGCCATGATTTAGGAAATTTAGGGTTTAACACTTATATTAGGGCTGAAATTGAGGCTAAATTGAGGCTATGCGTTTGATTCTAATCATGCTTTCTTGTCGTGGTTTCAAATTTTTTTACTTTTAAATAAAATTTTGCTTGATTGTTATTAATATTTTTATTACGTGTCATAATTATATATTAGATTAAAAAGGATAATTTTAATTAATTAAATTTATTTTAATTTTAATACTTTATTTATTTATAAATTATCAATAAAAATACATAAAATATATATTTTTAAATATATTTTAATTATTAAATCAAAATTTTATTTAAAATTTATATATTTTGAAGATTTTTTAAATTTAATTAAATTTATTAATAATTATTATATTAATAAACTTAAGTTTTATCGTGATTCTCAATTAAAAAAGATCAAAACTAAAGTTAACATAGTTCATTAAATTTTTTTATATGTAAGGCACCATCATTAACTTGATTTTTTTTTTATCATTTTGATATAAATGTTCCTAAGAAGAAAATAATAACTTCAGTAAAAAGAGTTTAGAGTTCATATGTTTTATACGCATTCAATTCCATCTTAATGATCATTTCATATTTATAAGCAGTAAATATACTTGCATTGGACATATTGGAGTTGACAACCAATCTAAGTTAGAAGAACACTCTATTTTGATATAAAGTTATTATTTTAATTTTGTCATTTGTCTTTCTTTATTTTTACAGGTAAACGGAGGAAGTTCGAGTACTTACTTTTGATAATTCAACCTTTCAAGAAGACTCAATGGTCATGTTTGTGTTCATTCGAGATTGGTTATTAATATGAAAATTTATACTATTTATTTATATTGTAACAAGTATTTAAAAGGTAAGAGAATCGTTATATTAAAGATAAGAGAATCGTTATATTAAAGAAACATTTAGTTAGGATAAAAAACAATGAAGAATCTTGTAAGAAAGTTAGCCACAATGTGAAATGACTGACAAAAACTTTACTTGAAGAGTATCAGGATGAGAAAGAAGAAGACAAAGACTAAACTATGATGTTGGTTGTGAAAGTTCTTTTTCCAATAGTTAGAATGATGTTGAAAATGTTGAAGATAGTATTCCCACTCAACAATAAGGGATTGTTGCAATTGATATGAACAAAAAGAAGATACATGTCTTCTTCTTTTTTTTTTTGCTTTGCAAACACCTACTAGAACTCAACTTTTAATTTATAGTTCGTCATAATATGGATATGATAATTATTAGATGGTGGTATGATGTAGTTATGTCGATCAATCCTACTTAAATCTTAATTTTACTAACCTATGGTAGGTGTTATTACCTCTTACGATCTAGGATTTAAGGCTCTTTTAATTAATGACTACAAATGTAATCTTTTCAGCAGCTTTGTTAGTGAAATAAAAAGGTTTTTAGTGAAAAAAGAATGAATTAGGAAATTTATGAGTGTTCAATCATGTGGGATAGTTAGGTAAATAAAAAGGAAGAGCCTATTATCAAAATTTTTAATATTACTAAAGGAATGATGTTGTTGGATTGTGTGTTGATGTGTTTGACTTTAATTGTGGAGGAGGGAAAATATGTAGGACATGCCACTTGATGAGTATAGTACTAGATGCTCACCGATTTAATTATGAGAGATGATTATGATATGATATTAAGATACGATACAGACCGATCTTGGTTGATGCTTGGCTTTCAGTTGAGTCCTTGTTTAATATGTATATTATTGATAAAATTGTGACTTTAGATGTATTGAGTGAGTGTTGGTGTGTTAGTAATACTCGGCTACTCACGGTCCATATGAACTAAAAGAGCCTTACGACTATATCAATATAGGTGTATATCTAGAACGTTAGTGATGCTTAGTGCAGTGCATTTATTTGAGGTGTAGTATTTTGAGGATTTATCCTTAGATATTAGAGTCCTAATACATTCATTGTCTTATGATATATTATGTATTAAATGTGATTTGTCAAGCATCATATAAATGTGTTTATACTAGTATAAATTGTATATTATGTGAGCACGTTACTGGATGTCGTAAGGCGATATGGACTTACTTAGTGAGATTTAACTCTCCTCAACTTCATTTTTCAGGTCATCTACTATCAACTTATCACGTTACTGGATGTCGTAAAGCGATATGGACTTACTTAGTGAGATTTAACTCTCCTCAACTTCATTTTTGAGGTCATCTACTATCAACTTCACAATAATGACTCTAAGGAATGTTGGTTGCTAGATATCTACCTCTACGTACGTTTTTCATTTGCTTTAACTTGTACCTATACTCTTTAACATTCGTACTAATATAATTTAGTATGTTGAAAAATTTTCTTTAGACACATGGTAATAATATTGTACTTTAATGTGTTTGTACTGACACATGTCCATGTTATAAATACATTATCATTATTTTTAAAAATTAGTCATAAGAAACAATTTTAATTACTTTACACAACATAAAGTTCTTTTAATTATATTTGAGGACATTATCTTCATTTATATTATTTATAGATTGCATTTGATAACAAATGGGTAGAATGAGTAATCATAAAACATGTAACGCATATGAATTCAATACGTTTAGATACAAGGCATAGTGCTTTGTCAATCATCTTTTTTTTTATTATTATTAGATAAGGAATAATTTATTACCGATTTTTAATAGTTTTATTTTTAAATTAACTTATAAATTTTATTAAAATTATATAAAATATATTGAGGCATTATTCAGGAACTAATGCACTATTACTATATTGTAATTTGACCCAGACGTCTGGCAAACGCTCAAAGACAAGTCAAGAAAAAGATGTTTCAATCATCCACAGTTAGTATGAAATTGGCTTTGTTTATTCCTGTGGAAATTGTTCCTTAATTTCCTGAAAGAAGTTTTGTCTTCATTACAATAGCTCCATATACTATTAAGGAAAGGAATGTTGAACTGGTTTCATGGCAATTTCCATGCTTCTAAGGGTTATACAACTTTGGTCGTTTTAAGTTTCTTGGTAGGTTCCAGTATCTGTATGTGTGGTGGTTCTATCACTGGTGATTTTCTAAGAAAGTAATGTAGTTTGAGAAAACTTTGAGATTCTTATCTGGTTTTGACTTACTGCTACATCAAATCATTACCTGGAAATTTCCTTATCTGCAAGTATATAAGTTTTTGTTGGTTAAGTCTGATCTGGGGATTGCTTGTTCCAAGCGGAGCTTTCATTGTAAGTTTTAATCTTTAACGTTTGACCTTTTTCATTTCCTTAGTTAGGATTGCAAGAGTTTTTGATAATTAGTCTGATACTGTATAATTTGTTCCCACTTCCAGAATTCAAGTTTATCAGCTGTGCATGTAAAATTATATGCAATTTGGAATTTGCGACAGGTAGGTGTAGTTGAACTTTGCAGGGACTTGGGTTTTGATGATCAGTTTGGTGCAAAAGCCTTAAAAGCTGATCTTTTGTTCTTGTTGATGCACAGAATTACTCAAACCAGAGTGGATTAGAGAGAAAGCTATTCGATATTCGGAAATTTTGGGAACCAGAACATGGGACTCAAAGAGTCAAAGTACAAGAACAATCACCAATTTGGCGAATACAATTATGGGTCTCCTTCAGTTAGAAGTTCCTCTCCATATTTGGTTCATTCTGCTTGGAACGCTGATCGTGACACGAGTAGATTGCAGTCCAAGTATTCGAGAATTGGTGATGATTACCACTCTCTTGAACAGGTACCATCCCTATATACTTAATTCGTCGTTCTTTTGAAATTAGAATCAGAACTGATTGTTCTGTTCTCTAGAGAAGTCATAAATAATCATGAAGCAATTGTTGTAGGTTACACAAGCTCTGGCCCAAGCTGGCTTGGAATCTTCCAATCTTATTGTTGGCATTGATTTTACAAAGAGCAATGAGTGGACTGGTTCTCGGTCTTTCAAAAGAAAGAGCCTGCATCATCTTGGGGATCAACCAAATCCATATGAACAGGCAATATCAATCATAGGGAGGACAATGTCATCTTTTGATGAGGACAATCTAATTCCTTGTTATGGTTTTGGTGATGGTGAGCAGCTTCCGTTTTCTTTTACTCTAGAAAAGCCAGAAAATGAAAGAGCTATAGTTGCCCTGTTTGTGAGACCGAAATCAGTATGTTTTGCCTTGCAGCCAGTACACATGACAAAGATGTATTTAGCTTCTACCCAGAAGACAGACCATGCAATGGCTTTGAGGAAGTGCTTAGTCGTTACAGAGAGTTAGTTCCACGCGTTCGTTTGGCTGGTTAGTCTTGTCGGTTAAATAAGAACCCTGTTACTGATATATGATTAAGAATCCATTGTTATAGAACCAATTTTGATGTACTTATTCCAAGTTTTCATTCAAGCTAGAATTGGTGAATCTGATTGTGTCGTCAATAGCAGGGCCAACCTCTTTTGCTCCCATTATTGAAACTGCAATCGAGATTGTGGATGTTAGTGGGGGTCAATATCATGTTTTATTGATCATTGCTGATGGACAGGTCAGTTCTTTTCAATTCCAGAAACTGCTATTGTTACAAAAGGAAATTGCCTTGTCTCATGGTCTTGTTCTCTTTATTACTGTATCCCCTGATTCTGTTGATTACTAAGGTTACAAGAAGCGTTAACGCAGTCCAGGGAAAACTAAGCTCTCAAGAGAAGAGCACCATTGATGCCATTGTAAAAGCAAGGTTGTAACACTCTTGTCAAAGTTCCTTTCGATATTTTGATTCCATTACATCAAGAAACTGAATCTATCTATTTGCAGTAACTATCCTCTGTCCATAGTATTAGTTGGAGTTGGAGATGGACCATGGGAAATGATGCATCAATTTGACGATAACATTCCTTCTCGGGCCTTTGACAATTTCCAGGTTACTCACTGAATATGGAACTTTTGCCGTAACATTGAACACCAAACTCAATACCTTTTTTGCCTCGATGCAGTTTGTGAATTTCACAGACATTATGCTGACAAACAACCCCATGACCAAGAAGGAGACAAAGTTTGCTTTGGATGCATTAATGGAAATACCATCCCAATACAAAGCTACAATTGACCTCCATCTTCTGAGGTAACTTCACTATCATGTTTCATCCCATGGTTTTCGGTCAGAAAAGTTTAGACTTTGAATCTTAACCTATCTAGTAATTTGCAGCCGCCGGACAGGCATTACCAGAAACTATTGTCTCCCACCTCCAGTTGGGCAATGTCTCGTTGAAAACTATCCTAGGCCAAGTAGCAACGAGCAGCGAAAAGAGCCTAATTCTCGCCCTACAATGAATTCTAAAGACAATAAGGTAGATTGATGTGTTCACACTTTTTTTTTAATTAGTCTGCTTGAATACTATAAAGGGGGTACTGCAGACTATATCATTGATTTTCCTGTGTGTTTCAGGAAATTTAGCAGTGAGCAGAATTTCCCAGTTCGATCTCTTTATATAAGCTGGCTTGCTTGATAAAGAAATCTACTTTTCCTTGCAGACATGCTATGATTGTGAAAGAACATAATTTTATGCGCCATTTGCTAAACCAACATCAGTCACCTTCAGGACGAGGCTGCATTACTAGTGCAATCAAACTATGCAGACAATTCAGGAACCTGACAGAACAAATCTTGTGTGAAGCCACTTTTAAGTTACATCAGATTAGTTTCTCCTGAGAAGGAATAGATGCAGAACTCTAGGGTTTTGCTTGATTTTCTACTCTTGCCTTGATTTGAAGTTTTCTGTGAAACTTTCATGTTGTGTCAAACTCCTAAATGCTATTTACCTTTTTATACAATTGATCATGCAATTCTTAAATATCATAATATATGAAATACAAAATTTGTGTTTTCATTCATGTCATTGATATTATATTCCAACCTAAACACTAGAAGGGTTTCATACTTCTTCAAGTATTAGTTTACTTGTTTTAATATGATTTGAAGAGTATAGTAAGCTTACCATTTATTTTATTGCTGATTTTGTATGTAATCCTCACTTTTTTTTTCACATGCATATAAAAATAACACAACATCTAATTTCAAAATCCTTTTTTTGTTAATGATTTATAGTAATATTATTTTTATTTTAAATTTAGTTCTTTAAATTTAGAAATTTTCACATCAATTCTAAAACATTAATTTTTTTTAATTAAAATAGATGAAATTTGGTTAGTAAGCTTTTAATCCAATTTCGAATAATTATACTTAAATTATATTTATAGATATTTTATTTTTATAAGAAATTATTAATTTATAAATAATCATTTAAATAAAGGTTACATTTGAATTTTAAAAAATTAAATAAAGTATTTTACTAGCTAACTTGAATCATTTATAAAAAACGGTTTAAATAAATTAAAATTATTCGTACTAATATTTTATAAAAATTCAAATGATGTATTGTAACACCCCACTCCTATCTGATACATGCTCGTGCGTCCTTCGGTTACACGTGCACATGCCTAACAAAAATGACGTGTTATTTATCTCACTTTCAATTTATAACATGGCATCATAATTAAAATCACAATTCACACATTTGCTAACATCCAAATTTTCCTCATTTTATATCATACCATCATATACATTGTGGCTTCAAGTTCAACATCGTCCATAATTATACAACATCGTCCTATAAGCATAAACAACTCAGTCTACACAGTATGCTACAAACATGAGGAACGCACAAAAGTTATTAACAAACTATGTCTTCAATTCCCAGCTGACCGACCTTTGAGCCATATCTGAATGTCAAAGTTGCACAAAATACGCTTCTATGGAGTCTTAGAAACTAAGTCGTACTCTCGAACCTGAAATTGTCAACGTACAATTTTGGTGAATTTTGCGAACTCAATAGAGTAATCATCCTCGGTGGTTCACTCATTTTATAACACATAATTAATCATAAACATATTGTCACACAGTTCATATCAACTTGAATATCATCGAGATCTATCACCAACAAATTATATTTCGGTCAAACAATTGAATCAAACTATTACTTTATAACATATAAATAAAAACATAATCATTGGTTTAATACCATGTATTCAATCATCTAACATTCTTACAACTTTGTAAATCATTCAATGAATTCAAATTATATGTGCATGCTATATGTATAAGACTCACATTCGTTTTTATATTGTTGTGACTGTGCGCTTTTTCAGTATCCCGTGTTATTGGTTCATTGATCACAGTGAGCCTTAGGCTCTAATCACATATGTGCTTGAGGTTTAAGCTCTTTTCAGTCATAGTCTCAGTCAGTAGCATCACCAGTTACAACTGTCTTTATATTGCATGTATTGAAATGAAATGCATGCCACAAATCATTCAAATACAATCAATCACTTTTATTCCCATTATCTCAGTCATTACAATCAGTCTTAACATTCAGTCACTTTTAGTTGAGAATCATTTAGGTAGTCTCATTCACATACAAGTAGCACTTCTAATAATATTCACATGCATCAAAAGCCTCGGACAAGTATTGTCCGCAATTCAGTACACAATCAGTACATATTTATCATATATCAAATTCAATTCAATAATTATCAGATCAAATTAAAGTGAGACCATCTTAGGTTACTCATAATTACTCCTTTAAGCCTATTGGCTTGACGTTCCGGTAATATCTGGAAGTGGTCGCGCAATTTGCTCTCCAATATACATTAAAACGATTTCCCATTACTGTACTGCTTATGTAACTAGGTAAACACATATATATCGAAAGGTATCATGTATCATGCATGTACAATGACAAATTGTAACACCCCATTATCCTAGGGTACGCACCGGGACGCCCGTAGGTCATTACATTTACTATTCATGCCTAAACCAATGGTTACTTTCAACCTCAAATTAAGCACTCTTATGAACAGAATTAGACTTCACTTTCTTCATATGAAATGTAGACACACTCTTCTAGTTTCTATTGAGCCAAAAATCACATCAATATCACACCTACGTACCAAGTTATGGCCAAAAAACTGAAATGACCTAAAAATACCACTTTTCCAGATTTGCACCTAACTTACATTCATCTTCTTCTATTCCAATTGTACACCCTTTAATACTCATTTAACGCATAATTCACTTCAAATTTCACCCTAACTCATCCTCAACATATCTTTCTCCATTAAGCCTAAAAGTGGCAGCAAACA
>JANZXR010000170.1:4464476-4482853 GCA_027575705.1 Erythroxylum echinodendron | reverse complement strand
AATTATATTATTGTAATATTTTAAATACTTTGTATTATTCTTATTTTTATATTTGTATTATAATGATTGCCTTTTTTGATATTAATCATAGTTATTATTTATATGTAAAATATTTAAAAATGATTGTCATTTTATATTAAATTATTAATTATGATTACGATTTATTATTATGATTTTTGGAAACAAGGTTGATGTAAACCTGTAAAGTATACAATATATAACTGTATAAAATATCAGTGGACTATTTTACAAATTTTAAAAATTTCAGGGACTATTTCATAAATATAAGAAATTACCTAAAACGGTACCCGGTATTGACCGGTACCGATACAGTACTATACCATAACTTAATCCGGTACTGAGTTCGGTATGGTATTTGCAACTTTGCCTGGAACAGGTGGTTTCCTATAGTCGCTGTATCTACAAGTCCGTCCTGACAGTATTTTGGATTTTTATTTCAATTTTATTGATGTACGAAATTGGGATATTTATTGAGGATAGCGTTGTGAATGTTGATTCTGCCTAAAATTACATTTGGGTTTTTAATTCTTGACATTTATGCAATTTGATTCGTTGTGTTTTAATTGAGTTATCTTTATGATTCAAAATCTGTTCGTAATAATTTGGCAACAAACTGAGAGGATGAGCTGATAGTTGTCAATTGCATTGTGTTTTAAGGTTTAATTTGTGAAGTATTTAGTGTGAAATTGAGTGTTGAGTGTGTGTTTACTGTATTAATTGTGTTAGTTTATCTGTTTAAGTGTTTTTATGGGTTAGTATGAGTCTTTGAGTTTAATTGTTATATTTTTGAGGTACCTTGATGGGTTTGTTAGTATTTTAGGGTAAACGGTGAAGAATGGAGAAGATTCAAGGAGTTTTCGGGCTAAACGCATAGCCTACGATTATAGCACAACAAGCCACAATTGTGACAGACAAGGACAAGCCAGAGCAGCCAAACCACGATTATGCACATAAGGGCACGGTCGTGACAGAGAGCTTACATCCAGGCCATGATCGTGCATTTGGGGCCATACTCATTACAGAAAGGTTAAGGTGCCTGCCACTATCGGGCTGATAGAAAAACTCAAGTTTTGTAAAATTTTTTGGACCGTTTTGACCCCAACTTCGACCTAGAGCCTTAAAAATATAAATAGAATGTTACAAGTCAAAGGTAGCAATCTTTGAGAACCTAGAGAGTCATGTAAGAGAGCTTTGATTCAGCCAAGTTCGAGAGAAAACCTAGAAAGAAGTCAAGAGATTGAGGAAGGAGACAAAGTAAAAGAGACACGGAGACAAGCTACACGTGACGTACTTCTTGGAATAGGTGGTTTCCCACTGTCGCCGCCTCCCTGACTCTGTTCCCGAATTATTTTCCATTTATTTCATTTTTGATATATAGAATTGAAATAGGTGTTGAGAATCATTTGTGTTGAATGTTGAGTTTGTGTTTATACTTAGCTTTGGATCTTGATTTTTGAGATTAATAAAAATCGATTGATTGTGTTTTTATTGATTTAATTGTGATTTCAATTCTATTCTTAATAAGTTGGAAATAAACTGAAAGGGTGAGCCAAGTAAAAATAATCAATTTAGGCTAACGAGAGTTAATTGAATTGATAAGTTAAGAATTGAATCAAACCAGTAGAATTGTGTAACGAGAGATCGAGCTTAGGTTTTCGATAGGTTAGTACACAAATTAGAACTAATTTAAGTTTTGGGCCAATTGCGAATCGAGAGATTGCAATTTCATAATTAAATTAGGACTCGTCAATTAGGATTATGAATTATAACTCGAGAGAGAGTAATTCACCCTAGGACTGTTTAGACCCGTTGAGTCAGTGATTGCATAATTGGTTAGGTTTCCATTAATTTTGAATCAGACTTTCCTCCGTCACTTGGTGATTTCTAGGTTAATTTCAGATTGGGTTATGTGATTGCTATCTTATTTACACTTCGGCACTCTAATTTCTTATAATTGGTTGTTGATTGATTTAATTTCTACATTAGTTATTTGTTTAGAATTATTGTAGGTTAGGACAACTTTAGATTTTAGGACTAGTTTAGCCCTTCTCATGGGATCGATACTTTAGGTGCTACACAAACGACCCGTGCGCTTGCAGAATTTACCAAGGTTATAAATATTAAAACTTAAACGCGTGTAACCTTGCGAATAAGTTTTAGGTGCCATTGTCGGGAAAGGCAATTTAGTTTTATAGTTT
The DNA here is from genome assembly GCA_027575705.1 of Erythroxylum echinodendron. NCBI lineage: Eukaryota > Viridiplantae > Streptophyta > Magnoliopsida > Malpighiales > Erythroxylaceae > Erythroxylum > Erythroxylum echinodendron. The sequence continues at coordinate 4,480,634 of JANZXR010000170.1, read as the reverse complement.
AAGGCGTTAGAGTAGTTTTAATTTTTTCTTTAGTTTCTTTCGTTCAATTTGAGGAAGCATGCTTTTGCATGAATACAAGACTCATGCGAGGTTCAATTCATACAGTAGAGACAATAGATCTAGATATCACATAATTAGAACGAACCTTTAGGAAAGCTCGGCGAGAGGAAGAAGAAGAGATAGAAATGTCGACAATGGCTGAGGAATTTCAGAGGAACATAGATTAGGAAGTGAACCCTTGATGGCAACAACGGACTCTCATGGACTTCATGAGGCTAGGGTTTAACCTATCAAACCAAGGAGTGGGTACGCTGCCTATTCAAGCGAAGTCATTCGAAATTAATCCAGCCCTCCTGAACATGCTTCAATAGAATGTCCAATTTTACAGATTGGCAAATAAGGATTCGAATGAGCATATTATGAATTTCCTCGAGATCTGTGATACTTTCCAGTATCACCAGATGTCGGAGGATGTTGTTAGGATTAGGCTGTTCCTTTTCACACTTAGAGGTAGAGCGAAGGCTTGGTATCATTCACTAAGCCCCGTCAACATCATGACATTGGAGTAGCTTATGCGTGCTTTTCTAGGTAAGTACTTCCTATTGAAAAAGACCACAAAGATTATAAAGGAAATCACTAATTTCCAACAAGGTGATGTGGAGACAATTTATGAAGCATGGGTGAGATATAAGGACTAGCAGAGAAAGTGCCCACACCACAACCTGTAAGGAATTCTTATTGTAGACTCTTTACAATGGAGTGAACTCACCTACCAAAGGCATAATCGACGTAGCACTAGGAGGATCTTTAATACGGAAGATGGTCGATGAAGCAGAGGAGTTGATTGAGTAGATGGCCAGCAATAGTTTCCTATGGACGAGTGAACTAGGTAGGTAGCCTCTAACGTTTAAAGAGTAAAAGGGAATTATCGCGGTCGATCAGATGACGGAGATGCATAAAAATATCGAAAATTTAACGCAACAACTTAATGGAATGAAGGTGTTGCCCTTGGCTCAAGTTAAAGTCATACAACTGAAGTGTGAGCTTTACGACAGACCATGACACTGTAGAATGTTACTTGATGAGCGAGGGAAACCAGGAGCAAGAAAACTATATGGGGGTGCAATTTGGACACGGAGGGGGAAACAATCCCTACTCCAACACTTACAACCATAGCTGGAAGAATCACCCTAACTTTTTCTTGTCAAACAACAACAATGGAGGACAATTCAGGTGACTCGAGCCTTTTTGTTCTTACCTTTGGAGGCCATATCAAAAATATTTTTAATTCCAAGGATTGCAGTATAAAATGCAACCTCGGGTCGTTTCACTTAATCGAAACCAGATTAATGGAACTAAGCTAGCCTATTTGTCATGATATGCAAACAAAATTAGCAAGGAAGAGGGGTTTTGAATCTTTGGACATTTGGACAAAAATAAGCGAATTGTAAGAAAATGTAATGGAAAATGTTTTTGGATTTTGGGAATAGAAAAGCGATAAAATGAAAACAATGATCGAATGATAATAGTATCCTCTTGAAAACGAGCTTTGGCTATCATCGTTCAAAACGAATTTTTACGAGTAAATCACTAAGTTTCAAATGGTAAACCTTAAAGAATTCTTTAAGTCCAAGGTTTCAATCAATGAACTCCATTTATTAAAACCTTGTTGAATGCTTTTAGTGTGTGCAATGGGTAAGCTAATGCCGTAAGTCATTTGGGATCTAGAATCATTTCCATATCAAACACAACTAGGTAGATAAAAGAGAATTATCCAAATCACAAATAATCATATATAAGACTTCATATAGATTCAAGCTCCAAGTTCTACATCAACAAATCCCAATAACATATTAAATATCCAATACTTGATTAAACTCTAAGCAAGAATATTCAACTACAAATTACAAATCCTAAACCTAGGAATTCATAATAATGTAGCTGAACATGGAATAAACTGCTCCCATTTGAAGCCCATTGAACTCTAGCCGTTGCTACATTTTCAAGAGGAAAGAGGTGCCTAGCTAAGCATCACTCCAGGAAGAATCACAACTGAGAACCCATTGGAAGCATCCATGGTAGCAGCTGTCGGTGGAGGAGTTGAAGGTGAAGTGGAGAAGAGTGGATGATGGAAGTGTTCGAAGGTTTAGAGAGATTGAGAGTGTGGTTTTTTTTAATACTCTGCTATCTCCCTTTAACCTAAAATGGTAGGTTTTTAAAGAAAATGGGTTATGGATCGGGTTGCACAGTAGGTAACTTTTCGAAAATGGTTCAGGTATTCAAAGGTTCATCGTGGCGAACTTTTCCCGAAAGTTTTACTGTATTGTTGGTCGCTTTTGCCGCGGCAACAGAATAAATCTTCGCTACGGCTAACTTTTCCCGAAAGTTTTTCTTGGAACTCTTCATTCTTCTCCGCGGCGAACTTCCTGTTGCACCTGTTCACTTGTTGACTTGAATTCAGCTCTTTCCTTGACTCTACATCTTCTTCTTGAGTCTCTTCTCCTTGAGTCTCATACAATAAACAATTGGTAGCTTGCAGTATCAATTGTTCTCAGAAAATTAATTATTGCAATTAATACTGATTTCTGAAAAATTTTACTCTCAAACTTCATAAAATAAAGGTAGACACTCAAGAGTCAAATTAAGAATAAAATCTAGAAATAGGAGCCAAGAAGTGTAGTAAAGATCATGAAAATGTCGCCAATTTATATAGTAACTTAGGCTCAATCAAATTCCCCCACACTTAGACCTTTATACTCCTGGAAAAAGTTTGTAAAAGTCAAAGAGACACTAGTGCAACAGAAAATCCCGACCATGATTAAAATAAGAGTTGGAAATTGGTAAAAATCACTTTCTCAGAAATCAATCAAAGCAGACTGAAAGAGTGCCGAGAAAATAAACACTATAAGAATTTAATCCAAAAGATTGAGCAAAAGAGATCTCACTCAAGGCAAGGTGTTTGTTCTCATCTCACTTGTTTTTGGGATAATTTCACTCTAAAATCTACTTAGTCCATTCTCTACCATAAGCTTGTGATAGGTCTACTTCTCCACTACAAGAACTATAATTTTGAAAATCAAGAGGGCTTTTCAAGTTTGTAATGCATGGAAGGCTAGATGAAATGGATGGAATGGACGAAAGAAGAAAGAAAAATATGAGTACATACACCTTAAGTATGAAATAGATGTCAACTGTAAGACAATATTTACACAAATGACAACATAATTTATATTTTTTTAAGAATATTTTCTTTTGATTTTTATTTTTTTAATAATCAATTTCTTGAGATAACTAGAAGAGAATGAGGAATAAAAATATTGACACTATAAGAAAATGTGTGTATGTACTCAAAAATATAGCTCAAGGGGCTAGCAATGGATAAGTGTTTATGGGGTTTATGTTTGGGTCAATATTTGAAAGAATGCCTCTATCATGTTAACAAAACACTAGTTCATCAAGCTTTGATTAAGAATTAAGACAAGTTCTAGAGAGATATGAAATTAAGCAGATACATACAACAATGAAAGAATTTAGGCCTAAATATCCTTCTAACAAGGTTACTTTCTTAATTAACAATCTCAAGAATAAGAAACATACAATGCTACTTTGTTGGCATACCCTCACTTACTTTGTGTTGAAAACATTGAAAATAAAATTAGCTAAAACTGATTATTATTTAAAGAATAGAAGGTATTTTAAAAAACATAGGGACCGCTTTGAAACTTATAAAATCATACAGGAGTGACAATAATCTAATTGGCGAAAAGATCTAATTTCACATGTTGCTGCGACGAAGACAGGGTGCGCCACGGCGAAGACTCAAAAACTGAGTTAAAAAATATATTTTGACATTATGCGCAATTGAAAACAAGAATGGAAAATTGACATATCCCCTATACTGAAACATCATATTGTCCCCAATATTGGAAGAATTGAAGCACAATCAACAATACGTAACTTCTCCAACTTGAATATATATAGCATGCTTCAGAATGATTAGTCACAGCAAAATGAAGGCAACAAACAGAACTAAAGGGAGTTATTATTGAATCGAAAATTACTATCAAACAAAAAACTAAGCTACTTTTTCTACTCGGTTAATTTCTCCCCCACACTTACTCAACAAACTAATGCACCAAACATGCCACAAACAATCATAAGGCAAAAGTAAGTAAAGAAGTGAAGGAAAGAAACAACCTGAGATTTACGGAGGTTTCTGGTTCTCATGATAAAGCTTTAAGAGATGTCCATTAACCTTGAGCTTAGTTCCAGTCTCTTTATGTAGAAGCTCCACCATGCCAAAATTGGCACTTTTGACACTGTGTACGGCCCATCCCAATGAGTATTAAATTTTCCTTGCTTAAAAGTGAAACGAGCCTTAAACAGTAACATTTTATCTCCCTCTTTGAATTTCTTCCTCAAGATGCCTTTATCGTGAACAAACTTGGTCTTTTCCTTGTAGATTCTAGAGTTCTCATATGCCGCTAGCCTCAACTCTTCCAATTCTTGCAACTGCAACTTTCTCTCCATCCCAGAAGATTCTAAGTCCATATTGCACTGCTTAACTGCCCAATAAGCTTTATGTTCCAAGTCCACTGGCAAATGGCAAGCCTTTCCGTAAATAAGCCGGTGTGGATACATCCCGATTGGTAACTTGTAGGCAGTCTGATAAGCCCATAGTGCTTCTTCTAAGCATAAACTCCAATCTTTCTTTGATGGTTTTACAATCTTCTCCAAGATATGCTTTACCTCCCGATTAGATATCTCGGCCTGATCTTTGGTTTGGGGGTGACATGCAATGGAGACTTTGTGAGTGCCTCCAAATTTTGAAAACAGATTGTTAACTACCCTATGACAAAAATGTGTACCCTATCACTCACCACAGCCCTTGGAATCCCAAACCTACGGAAAATGTTTGACTTAAAAAATTTGGATATTGTTTGGGCATCATTTTTCCTAGTAGGCATGACCTCTATCCATTTTGACCCGTAATCTACGGTTAGAAGGATATATACAAAACCAAAAGACGGAGGGAAAGGACCTATGAAGTTAATTCCCCAAACATCAAAGATTTCGCAAAAAAATAAAGGTTGCTGAGGCATTTCTTATCTTCTTCCTAAGCCCCCAAAATGTTAACACTTGTCACAAGACTGAAAAAATGTAAAAGAATCTTTAAAATGGGTTGGCCAGTAAAAAACCAAAGTCTAGAATTTTTCTAGATGTTCTCCTTGCATTCCCCATAGAATGGCAAGCTGAAATAATGGCATCACATTCTTCATTAGGTGCACATATCCTTATGACTTGATCACTACACATTTTCCATAGTTGAGAAGCATCCAAAATGTAATGCTTTGCCTCGCTCCTAAGCTTTTGCGCCCGTGAGTAGACATAAAAGGTGGGGTGAGTCCGGTCGTAAGGTAGTTTACAATATGTGCATACCAAGGCTCTTTTAAAAACAAAGCACATAAAATTGCTTTAGGAAAAGAATTACAAGTAAGCTCAAAAGAGTCTACTCCCTTTGTATCCTCTAGTAGCCTACTCAAGTGGTCGGCCATATGATTTGCTGCTCCTGGCCGGTCTTTTATTTCGACATCGAATTCTTAAAGAAGTAATGCCCATCTTATCAATCTTGGCTTAGATTGTGGTTTCTTGAGAAGGTACCGGAAAGCTGCATGATCAGTGAACACAATGACATGAGAATTTAACAAGTAAACCCTAAACTTCTTTAAAGCAAAAACTACTGTAAACAGCTCTTTTTTTGTTGTTGTGTAGTTGATCTGAGCTGTATCCAGCATTTTTGAGGCATAGGCAATTGCTCTTGATATTTTCTCCTCCCTTTGGCCTAACATAGCTCCTACGACAGAATTAGAAGTGTCACATAAAAGCTCAAAAGGTAAGTTCCAATCAGGGTTAACAAGAATAAGAGGAGAAATAAGTTGAGATTTTAACTCATTAAAAGCATTCCTACATGAATCATCAAAGTCAAATTTAATATCTTTTTGTAAAAACCTTGAAAGAGGTAATGCACTCCTGTATGACCCAAAAATGACCGTATATCTTTAACACATATAGGATAAGGCGACAAAGATATTACCTCAATTTTAGATTTATCAACTTCAATTCCCTTGTTAGAAATCAAATGACCTAACACTATGCCCTCATTAACCGTGAAATGACATTTTTTAAAGTTCAAAGTCAAATTCTTCTCAATGCATCGTTTCAAAACTTTTTCAAGACTGACAAGACAATTATCAAAAGAACCACCATACACAGTGAAATCATCCATAAAGACTTCCATGCATTCTTCTGAAAATTCACAGAAAACAGCCATCATACAACGCTGAAAAGTCCCTGGGGCATTGCATAATCCAAAAGGCATCCTTCAATAAGCGAAAGTACCAGAATGGGGCGTAAACGTGGTTTTATCTTGGTCCTCTGGTGCAATAGGTACTTGAAAGTACTCAGAGAAACCATCAAGAAAACAATAGTAGGATTTGCTTACAAGTCACTCTAACATCTGATCAATAAAGGGAATGGGGAAATGATCTTTTCGTGTGGCATCATTTAATCTCCTATAGTCTATGAACACACGCGAGGAATTTTGCACTCTTGTAGGAATTAGCTCATCCCTATCAGTTTTAACCAAAGTGACCCCACTCTTTTTAGGTACTACATGGATCGGACTAACCTACTCACTATCAGATATGGGATAGATGATCATAGCACTCAAAAGTTTGGTTATTTCTTTCTTAACCACATATAAGATAAGTAGGTTTAATCTCCTTTGGGGTTGTCTCACTAGTTTAGAACCCTCACTTAGAAGAATCCTATGTGTGTAAATAGCTGGACTAATCCCAGGTATATCTGCTAATTTCCACCCTATAGCCCGCTTATGCCCTCTCAAAACATTAAGGAGTTTATCTTCCTCACTGCTAAATAGGGAATTGGCAATTATAACAGGTAATCGCTCATCTGACTTAAGGAAATCATATTTTAAAGTAGGTGGTAAGGGTTTCAATTCGATTGCATGTGGTTGCACAACAGAAGATATTAATTCATGAAGTTCAAGAGAGAAACGTTTTCTTCCCTGATTTTCAACCAATAGTGAGCGAGGTTCCATGCAGTCACCTTCAGTCTGAGATTCTTGTTGCAATGAAATGATTTCATCACTTTCCATATCGAGGTGACCCTCCACGATGCTGGAATCACCTCATACATTCACAGAAAACCTTTCCCAACGGGGGTCATCACTGATAGTAGAATCAAGTGAATGCAATTCAGAATTAAAGGAACCCTGTTGCAATTCTAATGCAGAGCAAGCATTATCAACAACAATATCAACCATGTTAACACCCAAAAGCGAATAATCTTCATATGGATGTTTCATTTCTCTATACATGTTAAAAAAAACTTTTTGATCTCCTACCTCCATGGTGATTGTACCTTCTTTCATACTAATCATGGTATTAGCAGTCCTTAAGAAGGGTCGACCGAGAATCAAGGAAGCAGCTTGCACAACTTTGGAAGACATATCAAGTACATAAAAATCAGTTGGAAAAACTAAACCCTTGCCTTGGACCAAAATATCCTCTATAATGCCTACAGGATGCCTAATAGACCTACCAGCCAGTTGGAGAACTACAGATGTAGACTTAAGATTCTTAACTCCCAATGATTGATAAATAGATTTAGGCATAACATTAATGGCTGCTACTAGATCTAACAAGGCTCCCCCTATGGTAACTTTACCTATAGTGCAAGGGATAGTGAAAGATCCAGGGTCTTAGCATTTTACAGGGATTTGAGGCTTGAATAAGGTGGACACATTCGAGCTTACTTGGACTCTTTCATTTGGCCTAAACTTCCTCTTATAGGTACATAAGTCTTTAAGGTATTTGGCATAAGCAGGAACATGTTTCATAAGATCAAGCAAAGGAATATTGATTTCCACTTTACTAGACAAGTCAATGATATCTTTTTCATGCTTAATGTCAGTCATTCGTTTGCTCATCAAATATGAATTAGGAAAAGGAAGGTCTTTGTGATTTACCTCCTTACCATCAGCTTTATTGGCTCCATGCTTGTTTGGCTCACCTTGCTCTCCTGCTGTGGCTTGTTCATTGTTGCTCTCAAAATTTGTTCCTTTGTCATTCAAAATTGTGTACTTCTTTCCAGCCAATAATGCTTTCTCTTTTGCGCTTTCAAAATTCTTCTTCTTTTCCAACGTGGAAGATAACTTATCATAGTTAATCTCTTCCTCAACTACTTCGTCATCTGATTCTCAAAATTTCACTTGCTTCCCACTTCAAAGATCTATTGCGTTTAAACTTTTGGGGTTGATAACTGTGTTTGAAGGGATAGCTCCACTACTTCTCGCTTGACTCTCACTCATGCTATTGGACAATTGGGTAACAAAATAATTGATATTGTTAGCTTTTGTTTCCCATTGCTCCATTCTCTTTTCTAGAGAACTAAACCGAGCAGCATTCTTTGATGAGTCTAGCTGAATTAGAGAAGCTATGGCATTGAACAGATTATTGCTAGAATTCCTTTCCTCCTTCATCAAAGTCATCATATTGTGTAGCAGTTGGATGGTGTCCTCCTTGGGTGGGATGGTCAGGGCTTGCTAATGGTTTGGGAACTGGTTAGTGGAAGTACCAGCTCCTCCCCCTTGTTGAAATCTGTTTGGTTCCCTTCCCTCTTCATTTCTCCAACTGAACCTAGGGCTTGCCTTCCATCCCTCATTATAGGTACTGGAGTAAAGGTCCCATTTTTGATTTGTCCGCACTAGATACACCGCAGACACCTCTTCATATCGTCTAGGACAAACACTAGATATGTGCATTACCGACCAGAACTGCGTGCAATAAGATCAATAGAAGATGTTGGGCGATGCACATTCAGATTCTTTAGTTCTGCAGTGATGAAGGATAATTGTGAGGTCACTATACTCTCCAAAGAGTCAACTTTTGACTCCAAACTCTCCATTCTTTTGGATTGGGCTGTTGTGCTGCCCAACTCATATACTCTTTTGGTCTCCCTAACACTGTACTGTTAATGATTCAAAGCCATCTTCTTGATCGAATCCCATGCCTCTGTAGTTGTAAGATCAATTAATGAACCTTCCAATGCCACATCTAACATGCCCTTATCTTGACTTTTCCCATCATGAAAATACTGTACTAACTGCTCATCAGGTATCTAGTGATGGGGGCATCTAGACAATAGATCTTGGAAGCAGTTCCAAAAATTGTAAAGGGATTCATTATAATCTTTCCGTGCTAAATAGATCTCCTTCCTCATCGATGAAGTTCTGGAGGCTGGAAAATATTTTTCCAAGAATGCTTTCCTCAAATTTGCCTAACTATGGTAAGCATTTTCCATATGTCTTGAAAGACTCATATACCACTCCTGGGCTTTTCCTTCCAGTGATAAGTGAAAAACCTTCCATAGTACTTAATCAAGTGAGGCTCCCATCGGCTTCATACTTTGAAAGATCATAGAAAAAGATTGCAAATTCATGTAGGGATCCTCTCCTGTCAATCCATGAAAGTTAGGAAGAGAGTTAATGAGTAATATTTTAACTTTAAATTAACATCAAAATTAGGACAAGCAGTAATAGATCGTAACTAACATCAGAAGTATTTGCCTCCCTAATGGCTCTCCTACATTGATTCCCATTATTCTCTCCAACCCTTTCATGTTCCTCATTACCTCCATTATCACAATTCCTAGGTTGGTTAACATGAAAGTTAGGGTTTTGCAGAAAAGCTAGGTTCTCATTCATAATCACTCTATGTATCGACTCACTCTCGCTCCTTAGCCGTCTAGACTCTTTTTCTCTTCTTCCTTCCTAAGCTTTCACAAACATCTCTCAATTTAAGGATAAAAAGGTAGAAGTTTGACTTTCTTGGGCATGCACATAAATAATTTCAAATGGGACTAAAATGAAATAAAAAGTAACAAAAATTTCTTGCAAGCACACAAAGTCAAATAAAAAGATGAAATGTGAAGGATGCAAGTGTGTTGTGTATGAAAGTGTGTGTAATAGTAAAGTGTGCAAGTAAAGTTTGTATGTATGAATGAGCAACAAAGAAATGTTCAAAACTATGCTATGTAAAATTGCTATGTATGTAGCATGCAAAAAGTTTGGTATAAAAGAAAATGTAATCCTATACTATCGACAAATATGATTCTAAACTATCCAAGATGCACTCTAAACTAAGGTTCCTCACCTCAATTAGCAGCAAGGAAAATGATAGCAGCTAACTTATAGAATCAATTACTTGGTTCCCCGGCAACCATGCCATTTTGACTCGAGCCTTTTCGTTCTTACCCCTGGAGGCCAAATCAAAAATATTTTTAATTCAAAGGATTGTAGTATAAAATGCAAACTTAGGTCATTTCACTTAATAGGAACCAGATTAATGGAACTAAGCTAGCCTATATGTCATGATATGCAAACAAAATTAGCAAGGAAGAGGGGTTTTCAATCTTTGGACATTTGGACAAAAATAAGCGAATTGTAAGAAAAACGTAATGAAAATTGTTTCTGGATTTTGGGAATAGAAAAGTGATAAAATGAAAACAACGATCGAATGATAATACTATCCTCTTGAAAACGAGCTTTGGCTATCATCGTTCTAAACGAATTTTTACGAGAGTGAATCACTAAGTTTCAAATGGTAAATGTTAAAGAACTCTTTAAGTCCAAGGTATCAATTAATGAACTCCATTTATTAAAACCTTGTTGAATGCTCTTAGTGTGTACAATAGGTAAGCTAATGTAATAAGTCATTTCGAATCTAGAATCATCTCTATATCAAACACAACTAGGGAGATAAAAGAGAATTAACCAAATCACAAATAAACATATATGAGACTTCATATATTTAAGCTCCAAGTTTTACATCAACAAATCCCAATAACACATTAAATATCCAATACTTCATTAAACTCTAATCAAGAATATTCAACTACAAATTACAAATCCTAAATGTTGGCCCCCAAAATTTTTTTGTTTATTAAGCATGATTTAAATGAATTATGAGGTATTGATAGATTAATTTTTGGAGTTAATTTGTTATGACACAGTTAGTAGGATTTTATGACATGGGTAAATTGAGGGAATTAAAGTATTAACGTTGTAAGAATGTATAAGAGCAAAATGCGAAGATCACTTAAGGTTAAAAGGCTATAAGGCTTAAATGAAGGGCAAAGTGGACCTTTCACATTCACTAAGAGTATAAAGTAGAAGAAGAAGAATTATAAAATAAAGAGAAAGAAGAAAGTGTCATGGAAGGGAAGGAAGAGAAGAGAAAAGCTAGGGTTTATGAAGATCTTGAAGATTTTGAAGATTTTGAAGCTTCAACAAGTAAGTATAAGCATGAACCTTTCTTGATTGTCAGATAAAGCATATTTGGTGATAATTAGAGGTAAAAATGAAGTTGAATATGTGTAGGTAGTTGTTGATGAATGGTATATGAAAATGTTCTAATCTTTTTGGTAGATGAACAAGTATAGCTTATGAATTGGGTTGTGAATGATATTGGATTGGAATTGTGTAGAAAATGAAGTAGAAGAGATGGGTTAGTGATAAGATGAGTTATATGTGAAAGGTAGGAAGTAAGAAGATGGAAAATGTCCCAAAACATGTTCTCAAAATAGGTTTATGGACATTGTCGTCGTAGCGAACTTCTGGGTTTTGCCACAACGACACGAAACATGTTCTAAGAGTTAGTTTCTGGACAATTTTGCCACGGCGAACTTGGTTTTGCCACGTCGAACATTCCAGTACAGAGCATATGTAGGTATTTTGGGCATACCTTTTTTTGTAGTTATCCAAATGGAGTGATTTTTAATTTTTTGTATACTAAAGACATAAAGCTACAAACTGTATGATGAAATGGAGTTCTAATTCAGTCTATAAGGATTTGAAAGTTTGAATGGAAGTTGAACCAAGAATGTGGTTTTAGTATAAGAATAGCCAGAAAATGTTTGGGGTATAACTTTTAGAGTACTTAACCAAATTGAATGATTATGGTGTCATTAGAAACTTAAGACAATGAGTAACATGTTTCTAGGGGAAAGTTTTCTAAATTTCTTCATTTAATTGATCAGAATGATAGTGGGAAATTGACCTGAAAGTTTGAATTTTTGAAAGGGTTTTGAGTTCAAAAAGCTTAGGAAATGCATGGGATTTAGTGAATATGTTTCTTTGGGTTCTAAATTGGAATTCCTATTGAATGGAGTTTTTGATTATTGATAAAGGAAATCAAGGAAGGCAAGAGGAGCAAGAGGTAAGACATTCTCAAGACAATTTCTTAAGCAAGGAATTCAAGGTGGGTACATGTTTATAATATAGTACTAAGCCATTAAATGTTTCCTTTGAATCAAGAAAGTTTAATGATTTTAATTGCATCATAAGTATTGCATCTATTGTTTCTTGAATAAATTGAGAAATTGCTATATGTTTGCTACATGAATTATGTTGATGATTTTTGAAAAGGTTTTAGAAATGATTCTTTTTGAAAAGATGCAAGTTATGAAATCAATTTTTTTCGGAAGAGGTTTTCGAAATATCTTAAGTGTATGTAAAAATCAAGTTATGAAAATGTGATTTTTTGGGCAAAAAGTTTGCAAGATATGAAATACATGTTATGTGGGTTTGTGGTGGTCCCCTAAGTAAGTCAAGTGCACTTTGACAAAAGGCTTCTCTTGCCTAGCCGCTAGTGGCGTGGAGTTCCTTCATGGACTCCTATTAAGGCTATACAAAACCATTAAGTGGGATTGCGATAGTATGTTTTGTTCATGTTTACACAGGACCCTTATGGGAAAAGTGTAGTATGTTCTGTTTTGGATCCACCTAAACCATTCTGATGTGTTTATGTGCTCATGATATGTTTGACAAGATGGATGCATACATGATTTGTACTATTGAGAATTGTTTGACAAATTGAGAATTTTATGAAATAAGTGTTTTTATGATTTTTAAATGCGGAATTACTATGGTTATGAAAAGGTTCAATGAAAATGAGTTTTTTTTTAAAAATTTTTTTTGCTTATTTCTCGATTATAAACTTGTTACCCATGAGCTTTAAGCTCACCCCCTTTATCCGTCCCATCTTTAGGTAAAGAACATGAGATCGAGTGAAAGAGGGTCAAGGCGTGACTTCAAGTTGCATATTTTTGTATTTTAAGCTAGATTTTGTAACAATGAGGTTTTTTTTAGTTACATTTCAAGTATTATTAGTTCAAGTAATTTATGTATTTTGGGATTATGAGATATGGATGTATTGTGGTTTGAAATGTCATTACGACTTTGTAAAAACTCTTATCTTTTGATGTTAATGAATTATGAATTATGTATGGATGCTACTGAGTGGAAATGTGAATTTACGTATGGATAAGGTTGAGTTGAAATTAGGGATACTTGAGGAAGTAATTAATTTAAGATGATGAATTTTTAAACAGAAATTGTGGTTACATATAAGTAAGATGTGTTATGGTACAAAATCATGAAGATGAATCAATAATGGTTAAGGTGTTTTATTGGATTAAGCTAACGTTTTATGATATTCTGTCCAGTGTTGGGCTCTGAAAACGAGGTCCAACACTAAACCTTGGAGTTCATAATAATGTAGCTGAACATGGAATGAACTACTCCCCTCTAAAGCCCATTGAACTTTAGCTGTTGCTACATTTTAAAGAGGAAAGAGGTGCCTAGCCAAGCATTACTCCAGGAAGAATCATAACCGAGAACCCACTGGAAGCATCCATGGTAGCAGCTATTGGTGGAGGAGTTGATGGTGAAGTGGAGAAGAGTGGATGATGGAAATGTTCGAAGGTTTAGAAAGAGTAAGAGTTTGGTTTTTTTTGGATACTCTGCCGGCTCCCTTTAACCTAAAATGGTAGGTTTTAAAGAAAATGGGTTATGGATTAGGTTGCACAGTGGGTAACTTTCTAAAAATGGTTTGGGTATTTGAATGTTCACCGCGGTGACGGATAAGTTCGTTGCCACGAACTTTTCTTCAATGTTTTACTGTATTGTTGGCCGCTTTCGCCGCGGCGACAGAATAAATCTTTACCTTGGCTAACTTTTCCCGAAAGTTTTGCTTGGAACTCTTCATTCAGACACATTCTTTTCGCCGTGACGATCTTCCTGTTGTACCTGTTTACTTGTTGACTTGAATTCAACTCTTTCCTTGACTCTATATCTCCTTCTTGAGTCTCTTCTCCTTGAGTCTCCTACAATGAACAAATGGTAGTTTACAGTATGAATTGTTCTCAGAAAATTAATTAGTGTAATTAATACTAATTTCTGACAAATTTTACTCTCAAACTACATAAAATAAAGGTAGACACTCAAGAGTCAAATTAGGTATAAAATCTAGAAATAGGAACCAAGAAGTGTAGTAAAGATCATAAAAATGTCACCAATTTATATAGTAAACTTGGGCTCAATCATCAGGCCTCAGGGGAAATCGAGCTTCCAACAAGATAAAGCAAGCTCATTGGAGTTAAAGTTGGACAAAATTTTAGATAAGCTTGGAACTTTAGATAATGCACAAAAGAAGCTGGAAGAGAAATTTGAGCGAGTCACTAAAGATCACGCTCTTTGCATTCATAACCTAGAAGCCTAAGTGAGTCAATTGTGAAATGCCTTTTCTATGCATAACACTTCAGGAACAAAATTAAGGGATCAAATTAAAGGCTATCACACTTCAAAGTGGGAAGGAAATTGAGCCACCACATGGACCATAGAGGAGCCTATCCAGCCAGTTCAGAAGAATTAAGAAAAGGAGAAAGAAGTGGATATGAGCGAATACCCTCCATATATTACACCTCTGCCATATCAACCCAAGGTACCTTTTCATCAATGATTACTAAAGAAGTTGGATGAACAGTTTGTAAAGTTCGCTAAAAATATAAGGATGTTACAGATAAATCCTTCCTTTATGGAGGTGTTAGAACACATACTGAAATATGCAAAATTTTTAAAGGATATATTGTCAAAGAAGCATACTTGGGAAGATAATCAGACGGTAGCCCTAGTTGGTTCTTACAGCTCAATAGCCACTAGTCAAATGCCTTCAAAATTAAAAGATCAAGGAAGTTTCACAATACCTTCTGTGGTTAGTGAATTAGAATTTACGAAGTGTTTGTGTGATCTGGGAGTTATCATCAATCTTATGCCTTTGTTGATATTCAAGAAGTTAGGATTGGGAGAGGTCAAGCCCACATCAATTTTAATTTAATTGGCTGATCAATCCATTAAGAAACTGTATGGAATAGTGGAAGACGTTCTGATGTAAGTGGATAAATTCATTATTCTCGTGGATTTTGTGGTTCTAGATTTTGAAGAAGATAAGAAGTGCCCACTAATCTTAGGTTGGCCATTTATGAACATAGTAAAGGCCATAATTGATGTTTATGAAGGGAAATTAACACTTCGAATAGCCTAAGATCAAGTTGAATTCAACATGAATAAGGCTTTAAAGAACCCAATAACAAGCAGGGCATGCATGAAAGTTGAAATTATGGATAAAAATGAGCAAGCACAAGTTGAGAGTTGCATAGCAGAAGTGTAGTCATTAAAAGCTGAGGCTGATAATGAACACCAAAATCTTGAATCTAAAGAAGATGATGAGTTAGAGGAGGCAAATGTTCCAGTGAATTAAGACGAATTAGTTCAAACCGAAGCACCTACACCACCATCTTCAGAGAAACCTCTGATATTAGAGTTTAAGCCTTTACCTGGACACCTCAGGTATACCTTTTTGGGTAAAGGTCAAATGCTACCAATAATAATTTCCAACCAATTATGTGAAAAACAAGAATGTAAGGTGGTGGAAGTTGTTAAGAAGTGGACGAGAGCCATCAAATGGCAAATTGCTGACATTCGAGGAATAAGACCGAATGTCTATATACACCGAATAAACTTAGAGGAAGGATGTAGAATAGTGTGAGAATGTCAACAGAGACTAAACCATAACATAAAGGAGGTGGTCAAGAAGGAGATCATAAAACTCCTAAATGTAGGAATAATTTATCCCATCTCTGATAGTGTGTAACATCCCGAATCCATGTAACGGGTTAAACCCTAGAAACGGGTACAAGTGAGGTCAATCAGTGAAAGTAGGACAACACACCTCATGC
>JANZXR010000170.1:4440093-4464376 GCA_027575705.1 Erythroxylum echinodendron | reverse complement strand
AAACCCTAATAAACCTCTCCAATTTCAATTCTAAATCACTTAAGACACTTTTTCTATTTAGCTCAATTAATCACAATTAAAAAAAATTGGGAAAATATCATGCATGCATGTACATTCATTTCATGTGCAAAAAAATTCACTATTTATTATTCATGTGCATATATGAATGCATGAATATGTTAAAAATACTTTCAATATTCTAACCCATTCAAAATGACCAAATTGTGCTTTCCCATAAGTGAGGGGATGTTACACAAATTCTCGGGTATAATTCTGTAACAAATTGATTTGAATATCAATTGTAATCCAATTGTGCCAAAATTTACAGACTAAATCACTATTCCAGCTTTTGCTGAAAGCACCTCATTCAGGTTAACTTTGCATAAGCAATTAGATCAAGAAAATGATGTATTTATGTAACACTTCCTTCTACAAAATTGTTCTTCGATGTCTTAATATACAAAGATCATACAATTTGGTTTATTATTCTATAAGTTATGCTCAAAATACCATAGACTGTGTACATTTGGAATTTTGGCTAGAGCATAATCATAAAGTCAAGTTGTACAACTCATATCTCTCAATTCCAATATCCAAAAATTACAAACTTTATGCCAATTTAAATATAAGAGAATAAGCTACAACTTTGGTGAAGAAACCTTAGTTTAATTCGGCCTACATCAATATAGTTTACTCAATAACAACAAGATATGATTTCTGTCCCTGGTAGTGCTACAACCTAAGCCCAGACTCAATTTCATGCCAATTTTGAAAGTCTTAGAGACAGAATTAAAATTCTACTTATTCAAGAAATTTGTAGAAATATGTCTCAAGTCTAATCTGAATCAATAATCAATTCATTTGTAAACCTACAGATCAAGATATAATCAAAATACCAAAGCATGTTCAATGAAAATTCTCCAGTTCATAACATTCTAGCACATTCCTTCACTTTGATTCAATCAATCCGTTTTCAAATCAATTCATATGGCTCTAAATTTTCATTAAAAGAAAGAAAAATGTCTTAGGAGTCTAATGACATCAATTTCATGCATTTTGGTTCAGTATCGTGAAAGTTATAATCAAAATACCACATACTGTTCTCATACCTCGACAGAACTTAATTCTCAAATTTAAGCCAAATTTCAAGACTCTCAAGGACATAATTCAAATTCGATTCCTTCATGAAAAATGTATTCATATGTCTCCAATTTACTCCAGATCAAACTTCATTTAATTTGGATATTCACAAATCAAGTTATGGCCAAAAAAATATACATATTTAGTAAAAACACTATAGCCAACAGATTCCAGCACACTTTAATCATCAATCCCACATCCAACATACTCCAATTCAGGTATCATTCTTTTACCATTAACCATTCTATAAAGATCACATATTTACTTACTTGTTAGGCTCTCAGTTTAGCTCAAAAGTCACTCTAAACCAGTACTCCAAAAATGCATAATCATCATACATCTAGGGTGGAAATTGAATGGATTTCAGCTATGTTTAGTAAGGCAATTTCAAGCTAATCTTTTACTTAACTTTGTGAGCCTAAAACATGGATTATTTGTGCAACAATTAGGCATAATCATAAGCAAGTTCAGGGGGGTGAAAGAAGAGAATTTTGGTGATGTGAGTGAGAGAAGAAAGATAAGAAATGAGCTAAACCAAGTTTGCTCCTGCTGAATGTTACACCTAAGGTGTTAGGTGTCATCTAATGAAATGGCCGCATGTCTAAAGGCATGTTCAACACTTATCAAGTATAGGTGTTGTCATATGTTACCATTAAAGCTAGGTTACACGTCATTTAAGTACAGCAGCCATTTATCCATTAATCAATGTCATTTGTCATCAACTTACTGGTCCATTAGTCCCACAATAATCAATGTCAAATATCACTCAATTATAGGCTTAATTATTCTAATTTTCATGTATCAATTTATTTTATCACTTAGCATTTTTCCTAAACCAAATATACATTATAATCCCTCAAATTTTCAATTATATCAATTAATTCCAAATTTACTACTTGTAATCAATCGCATTAAAATTCAAGGCATAAACTTATTACAATTCATATAATGAACATTTTAAACTTTTCATACCCCAAAAAATGTCAATGAGTGCATGTACAATTATTTCATGAATAGCAACACAATTCACATATTTAAATGTGTCATATGATGCATGAAATACACTTCTAATTTCTTAATATACTCTCATTTAAACTATTCTGGGGTCCTAGCCCTTAACATAAGTTATTGGAACGTTACATGTATGGAGATTATATAATAATAATAATAATAACAACAATAATAATAATAATAATAATAATCTCTTAGCAGATTCTGTTGCATGTAATTCATATTTTATATCAGTTAAATAAATATTTTAAAATATGAGATACATTATAAATTATATTTGATAAATATATAATTTTTGTTGTATGTTGAGACATTGTAATTTTGTGTGTATCTTTCCCTTTGCTCTACATAATATATATATATCGAAAGTACAAATAAACCAAATGTTGACATGTGAAGTAATTTGATACAAATAGTTGAATTTCAAATATTTAATTAATTTATGTTACTTTACAATAAGTTTATAATAATGTATTTGGAAATTAGAAAAAGACATTCATTTTAAGGTGAAACAAATAAGGATGGTAATAGACTAGACTAAGCCCAAACCCAACGAATAAGGAGTGATCCAAAAAATCGAACCAGAGGCTTGGCTAATCTTGGCCTGGCCTCGCCTGTTGACCACGGGATAGATTGACTTAGTCAAATTCGGGTCTAATTGTCAAACTTAGAAACAAATAATAAATGTATTCAGAAAGTTGCAGAAAACTTCAAACATAAAGGCTTAATTTTTAGATTCACTGAAAAGTTTATCACGTAATTGATTTCTTAAAATTAGAAAAGATATAGAATATTTAAAAGAAATTTAGTTAAGGTTATTACAAGTGTCAAGAGGCATTGAGAACAAGTAACATTAACCAGGGAAGGGATCTAACCGGCGATACTCCGGCGCCGGTGGATAAATTATTCTAAACAAGGAAAATAACCAGTGCGGGTAAACTATTATAGAACACACAAAGAAGTACCAATTTAGCTTGCCTTTAAAAGTTCCGTCATCAAAATTCTATAACCAAGTACATGAAAGAGAAGCACAAAGCAGTGGCTCCTACTAATTTCAACAAAATCTGAGCTTTGGACAGTTGAAGTATTAGAATCTAATATAAGATGAAACTTTGTAAAGATCTAGGCCTCTTTCAAACTCCTTGATGCCGGGAAGGAGGAGAAGACAAACCAAGTTTCTGAACAAGCCTGATACTTCCCATCCCGCTAAAAAGCCATAGTTTAGTATATGTCATCCTCGCAGGATCATGAAGACATCATTGCAAACTAAATCAAGCCAAAACAAGATTACCAATGAATTCATAGTTCCCTACATTTTTACATACGCAAAAAGTAGACCCGGACAGGTACTCACTACGACGAAATGCTGGTGCATTATAACACTAATATTTCCTTGCCTGCATCTTCAAATAAAAACACAGAAACAAGAAGACATGAACAAGCAAGTATGCTAATTGTACCATTCTAATTACATTGAAATGTATTCAGCCACTTGTGACTGCAGCAAAAACTAAAACGAACCCCCAAAATTCATTCAATTACATATGCAGCCAAATAGCCTCTTAACTTGATTTCATTGCGCTGCCTCTTGGTTAAAACATGTGTGAAGTCATATTGTAAATGGAACAGGGTTATAAATTAAAACCCTCTGACATAGCATGTGCAGCTACAAACCAAAATTGTTGATGGCATTACAACAAAACTTTCCCATTTACAAAGGAAACAATGGCCTCGTTCTTCAAAGACTGCAGTTATCTAAAGCATCAATTCAATCCCCAAATAGATCGTCCTCGTCGTCATTGTCATTGTCATTGTAAGAGCTTGAGTCATTTCTGGGATTTATGCTTGCAGAATCATCAGCTTTCACTAAAGGACCTTTATCTGGCGAAGCTACTTTATCACCAGAACCAACAGGAGAATATGCCCAGGAAGTGCCTAGTTTGCCAGAGAAGGATTCTCCATAAAGGTCATCATATATTGCAGTTTTTGGAGTGCTCTTGACCTTATTTAAGACTTCTTGAAGCTTATTTGTCACACCTTTTGCAGAACTACTGTTTTCCTTCGTTGATGACTCGTCCTTTCCTTTTGGTATCACCACAGTCTGCACAAGGGATTCATATTTCCCAACAAGGCTTCCTTCTTTTACACCCATAGGACCAGGTTCTGTTTCTACATCTACTCCATCTGAAATGCCAACTACTTCAACTAGCTCACCCCCAACTTGATCTCTGAAAGCTACCCTTGCTTTCTTCATTCTCTTCACAGGTCTCTTTGACTGTTCAACAGATAAGCTGTTAGATTCACAAGATTTTGATGGTAAATCTGGCCTTTTCATACCATAACGGTTAAGAAGAGTATTATATGCTACAACAGATTCTTCGTCAGCTGGATCTGGAGGTGGTGGTAAGTTAATCTCTGAAGGAAGAGGAGGACGTGGAAAAAGAGCTGCATCATTCTTTCTCAAGATGTAAGTTCGTGTTGAAGCAGCAAACCGCAAAGACTGCCCCACTTCAAGCTCAACAGGGCTATCTTTGGTCAACCGCTCATTTGCCACAAATGTACCATGTGCAGACCCCAAATCAATTACATAAATGCTGCAAGAATTAGGAGCATATGAATGGGATAAACCGTTCGAGAAAAAGTATGATCTCTATGTCTACACTAGTCAAACCTAAAGGGAACTTCATCATGTTTTATTAGACCAAATCAGCTCTGAAGGAGCTGGCAGGATTCCAAGGTTTTTCCAAGGCGTCGAATACGATAAATAAACAGATATCTAGATGAAAACCATCTTAGTCAAAATGCATACACATGGTTAATATTTCGATTTTGTTTTACAGAAGTTACATTCCAAAGGATTCTCTAAATTTCCCTTATTGAGTTATAGTAGCTATATAACAATGTCTTCCTCAATCACCCGACATAGAGCAAAACCAAGCCAAAGTCAAACTAAAAAAAGCCTAAATTAAAAGGAATGTAGTTTATGGGCCATGGGAAAGATGGGCATGAGCAAAGGGAAATGGATTCAACATGAAAAATAAAATATGAAAGACTAAAGGAACAATATCTGCTTTCTCGGCAATTACCACACCTTCCATTCTTGTGAGGAATAACAGCAGCATGTTGCCGTGACACAGACTGATGATCAAGCACAAAATCACAAGTCATGGACTGCCGCCCAAATATTTGTCTTCTCCTATCCAGATTAATCCGATCAAGAACCTCACCATCCTTCAAAACCTCAAGATAATAAACTCCTGGCCGAGGCTCAATCGCCCAATCAGGAGGCTGCCATGTTGACTGCCCCCCACCAACCTGGGTCAACTGTGGAATCTGGTTCACCAGAGGCCCTGCCTCTGGGACTGCTTTTTGAGCAACATACGGCTGTTGCTGAAGCTGTGTTTGTGTATGTGACTGCAAATGCTGAACCGACTGATGATTAGCTGGTCTGGAAGCATGTTGATTAGTGGTTTTTGAAGCTGAATTAGCAGTAACAGAAAATGGTTCTGCAGACTGAGCTTTCTTAAATCGATCTAGACCAGCTCTGGCATACATTCTGTCCTCCCGGATATTTGCCACCAACTGAAGTCTCCTACGTTGAATCGACAAACAACCTGCCTGGAACTTGAAAAAGAAACCGACCCAGATGTTCAAATTTGCATAACTTTAATGACACACAATTCGTAGAGACTCATGTTGCACCATCCAGCCACTCTCCTATCCAAACCCTAACTAGCAACACAAACACAAGCACCAAAGATTTTAAAGATGTCTACTTTCACCCAAATTTGAGGACTTTATCATCTTCCAATCTGGAAACAACACCATATACCCCAACTTCCTACCTACCAGAAGAATGAACAAAAACGAAACCCCACATAGATTATAGACACGTGAAAAAAATATCCAACTTCACGATTCCAAAACACAGACGTATACACCAATACCAGGAAAATAGGGGAAAAAGGAAAGAATCACGGTCAAGAACATCTGGGTTTGAGATAATTCCCCAATAGCCACGATTAAAAAAGGTTCAAATCCCAAAAGAAAAGATTTTGTTTAAAACGACGAAATCGAAAGACGATCGGTTTAAGCGAGACTTGTACCTGATGGCAATGGGGTTTGGTTAGGGGTTGCACTCTTCTTCTGAAGAAACCTATAGATTTTACTCAGAAGCACTGGTGGTAGTGACGCTTGAAGAAGAGAACAAACGATACACCAATCTGCTCTCCCGTCAATTTTTATATCTTAAATAATAAATTCTAATTTTGATTTAATTTATTAAACAAGAGGATCGTTTTAAAAATATAAGATAAAAAATTTAAAATTCACAAGATAAAGGTTCAGCCTGATCGATATAAAATAGGATGAAAATTAAATAATTTAAAATATAATAAAAGAAGAAATTAAAATTTAATTAAAATATTGTTAAATGAAAATTAATCGATTTATTTTAGTTTATAAAAATTTATTAATTTACAAAAATTATTAATTGAGCAATTTTTAACAATAAAAGTTATTAAAGTAGATTACATTAAAAAGTTAAAAACCAAACAAAAAAATAAGATGGTTAAAAAATTTTATGATTGAACCGGCCAATTGAATTTTTTAATCGGAGAAAAGTATATTTTCTTACATTTATAAGTACTGACCATGGATTTTGTAAATTAATCAATTTTTATAAATTAAAATAAACCAATTAATTTTCATTTAACACTCTCATTCTTCGATAATTAAGGACAATTTTACCAGTTAAATCTTTTAAATTTTAAACATCTTGTCTTACTGGTTTAACTTAACAGTTCGGTTTTGAAAACATTGATTATATGCAAACCATTTCTGATTTATATAAAAATTTCAAACTTTTAAATCAACGTCAATTTTTTACAAATTAATTGAAAATTAGAATATTGGTATGAATAATGTTGGATATTTTGATAGAGTAAGAAAGAAAATTAGAAGCAAAATTGATGCTTTATTAGAATAGTTTAGAGCCTTTAAATTGGGGATCAGATCTCCTGTTCCGGTTATGGTGTTTCTATCATATTTTATCAAATCTCATTCATACATTCACGTGGACCTCACATAAATATATGAATGAGATTTAATGGAACAAGGTTGGAACAGAGTAATTGAAACAAAGGATTTGATGTGTTTAAATAGACAATACACGCTACGTATGAATCACAACTACTTGAGATAAAGATAATTCTTATATAAAAATCTCCAAAAAAATCTCAGCTAGTTGACCACTTCTATCCTAATAGAAACGTAAGAATTATCCTTAATTCTAATACTCCCCCTTCATTCGAATGCTGAAACTCCTAATTGAGTACTTAACTCTTCATATTTTGCTTGTAGCAAACTCTTGGTCAATAAATTTGCAATCTGTTCATCAGTTCGACAATTATCTAGTTGAATTTCTTCTTTGGCAATCAACTCCCTTATGAAATGATGCTTGATTTCAATGTATTTTGTTCTATTATGGTGCACTAGATTCTTGGTTACATCACTACTGACTTGTTATCGCATTTTATACCGATAGCTTCAGTCTACTTTTACCCCAAGTCACTAAGAATCCTTCTTAACTAAAATGCCTGATAACTTGTTGCAGTAGCTGTCATATACTCTGCTTCTTTTGAAGATAAGGCCACTGTGGCCTGTTTCTTCAAGCTCCAGGATATGGCAGCGGTGCCAAGGATAAAACAGTTTTCAGAAGTACTTTTCCTATCTTCTACAAAACTGGCCCAATCGTTGTCGATAAAACCCTTGAGGCTGAAGTCCTCTGTCTTGCAAAACCAAATTCCATAGTTCTTAGTTCCTGTAAAGTAGCATAGAACTCTCTTTGTTACTCCTAAATGATGACTAGTTGGACTATGCATAAATCGAGATAAGACACCGATAGAATAAGCTACATCAAGTTGAGAATGAGAAAGATAAATTAATCTTCCAACCAAACTTCTATAGGTTCTTGCATCTGTTAATGTCGTGTTGTCATCCAACTTTAATTTCTTATTGATATTCATCGACGTTGTAACAGTTTTGCATCCTTGCATATTGAATTCTTCAGTGTGTCCTCCATATATTTCCTTCTTGACGCAAATATTCCTTCCTGAGTTTAAATGATTTCCATTCTTAAAAAATATTGCAATTATCCTAAATCAGTCATATCAAACATCTTTTTCATTGATGCTTGAAATTCATGTATAAGCTGCAAGGACGAGCTAGTATAGATCATATCGTCAATATAAAGACTCACAATGAGTAAGTCATCCATTTCTTATCTTTTTATATAAAGAGTTAGTTCATGAGGACTACTTTCAAACCCATTCTTGTGGAATAACAAGTTGATGTTACTGTACCAAGCACCTGGTGCTTATTTAAACCTGTAAAGAGCTTTTTGTAAACAAAGTACCTTGTCTTCCTCGATCATGCTTTTAAAACCTAGGGGTTGGCTTACATATGCCTTCTCTTTTAATTCACCATTCAGAAAAGCATATTTAACATCGAATTGATATACCTTCCATTACTTTTGAGCTGCTATCGCCAGAATTATATGCATAGTCTCAATCGTGCTATTGGAGAGAATGTTTCTTCGTAGTTGATTCCCTATTGCTGTGTAAAACCTCTGACCACCAGCTTAGCTTTATGTTTTTGAACACTTCCATCTGCCAAATATTTTATCTTGAAGATTCACTTTAAACCAATGACATTTTTACCTTTTGGAGGATCAGTTAACTTCCACATCTAATTGCATTGTATGGACAATAGTTCATCTTCCATTGCATCTCTCCATTCCTATTTTTCCATGGCTTCTTCCACTATGATAGGATCACCCGCAAATAGAACCAATGATGAATTAGCTTCTCCCTCTATTTCAAATCTTCATCGAGGAATTCTCCCATGCTTATTTCTATGTAGCTGAGCCGACTCTATTGGAATTAATCTTTTGGGAAGGGACTCTTCGAATGAAGAGGCTGAATTTGTTTTTTTTAGTTGAAATCTGTGATCCTTCTAAACCATCTTTTTCGTTCTCCACTTACTAAGGGATAGTTTGTTCTTCTTCAATCTCAACTTAAGGAGTTTGGTTGCTGTATTTGACTCCCCAATCCCAAGTGACGTGCTCATTAGATACGACATTACAACTAACAATAATCTTCTTACTTAAGGTATCAGACAACCGATAAGCCTTTCAATGAGTGTAATAGCTAATAAATATATGTTTTTGTGACTTCCCATCTAGTTTATGTCATTCAATTGCAAGCAAGACATAAGAGATGCACCCAAACACTCAGTAGATGACTTACCAAGGGCTTGCTTCCATTCCATGCTCCATAGGGAGTTTGATCCCATATTGCTTTAGTTGGTGAAATATTTAAAATGTATATAGCTACAACAACTCCTTTGGACCAAAAGAATATGACATTCCTTTTTGCTTGAGCATGGATCGAGTCATCTCCATGACGGTCCAATTCTTACGTTTGGCTATACCGTTCTGCTCGAGAGTGTATGGAGTTGTGAGCTGCCTCTTTATTCCCTGTTAGTCATAAAAAGCATCAAAATCTTTTAAAGTGAACTCACCTCCATAATCAATACAGAGCACTTTTATAACTTTTCCACTTTGTTTTTCCACAAGTGCCTTGAATTTCCTGAAACACTCAAAGCTTTTTCATTTATGGTGTAAGAAATATATCCAACTCATCCTGCTAGAATCATTAGTAAATAAGAGGAAATATTTGTTGCTAGCTAACGATTCTGTCCTCATGGGACCACATAGATCAACACGGATGAGTTCGAGAATATCTTCAACTCTCTTTGAATTTCCTACCGGAAAGGATTGCTTTGTTTGCTTTCTAACCATGCATCCTTCGCAGACCCTCTCCAATGGCTTAATGATAGGAAGATTACTTACTATTTGCTTGTTCTTTAGCAACTGCAACCCTTTAATGTTGAGATGGCCACATCGTTGATGCCACAATTCACTTTCTACAAGAGTCTTACTCACCATGGTTGTTTATGTTCTTTCAGTAAAGTCAAGAGCAAACATACGATTTGATGACATATAAGCACAAACAAAAATTTTATCAATGATTTTGTGTGTCACAATGCATTTAGCATCATCAAATACCACCATGTAACCAAATTCAATCAATTGATTGATGTTCAACAAGTTGTATGCTAGACAAGGAGCAAAATGAACATCCTTGATGAATATTTTCTGGTTACCTACTGAGATCTCAGTTGTCCCTTTGCCTTCAATCTGTAGTTGTTTATCATCTCCAAGCCACACTTGTGATTTGACAGTCTTATTGAGCCTTGAACTTTGAACAATCTCCAGTCATATGATGGGAACAGTCGCTATCTATGTACCAGATGTCGTTCTTTTCCTCCTTTGCTGTAGTTTTTGTCATAAATAAGAAGTTATCTTCCTCTTCTTCAATGTAATTTTCCTCTTTGGGTTTTCACCAACAATACTTACCAAAGTGCCGATATTTATTACAATATGACCATTTAAGTATATTGTTTCTGCCTCAGCCCCTTCCTTGGTAGCCTTCTCAACCTCTTCCTCCTACATATTGATTCAAGGATTTAGGCTCCCACTTGATCTGAAAAGCCCTTTCTTCTTCCTTTCCATTCGATTCATTGATTCGTGCCTCGTGATCTTGAAGTGATCCTATCAACTCATCAAATGAAAAAGTAGTAGATAGATCTTTTGATTCTGCAATCACAGCCACCACATGATCGAACTTGGATGGCAAGCTCCTTAGAACTTTAGCAACCATGTTTCTTTTGATATTTGATCTCCATAAGATCTTATTTGTCTTACAACAGTTGAAACTCTTGCCAAAAAATCTTATACAGATTCATTATTTTTCATGAAGGAAGTTTCAAAATAACGTCTTAGGGATAGCAATTTGACAGCGATTACCTTGGAGGAACCCTGATATTCAATTTTGAATGTGGTCCATGTTTGCTTAGTCGTGGTAGCTGCTGCTATCCTTGAAAAAATCAACTCATCTATTGCTTGCTGGACGACGAAGAGTGCTTTGGAGTCTCGCTTCTGATGCTCTTTGTTGCAAGTCTCATCTTCTTCGTTTTCTTCTCAACCTGTTTCGACATAATTATGAAGATCTTGGGATCGAAACAATGTCTTCATCTTGATGCTTCAAAATTCATACAAGTCTCCTTTGAACAGCCAAATTTGTGGTTGAGACACATTAACACCTACGTTAGCAGCCATGCTTGCGTGTCGACTAGCGTGTGCAATCGTCTTGAAATAATTCCCAATGCTGATGGAAACAAACTTTGATAACAATTTTGTTGGAGAATTTGACAAAGCAAGAAAGAAAATTGGAAGCAAAATCGATGCTTTATTGGAATAGTTTAGAGCCTTTAAATAGATAGTACAAGTTACGTATAAATCCTAACTACTTGAGATAAAAATAATTCTTATATAAAAATCTCATAAAAAATCTCAGCTACTTTGACTACTTTTATCCTAAGAGAATTATCCTTTTTTCTAACAAATAAATCTATATACATAAAAAAATATTAATTTTGTCTTGCACAATTCAATGAAAAGATGAGCTCATCTCATCCAAGTTAAGAATCTGAACCGAAAATTTGGTATATTTACAAAAATTAGTTGACTCTGCAGCTCTACTTACTTTCTTCTATACATGACCTGTGGACTAATCCACAAACTCTTTACACAAGTCAAAGAACTCTTCCAGAAAAGTATGCTTACGCTCCAAAGTTCCAATGGCAAGTTTCTAAAAGAGGGTAGTTCATTACACATTGGAGAACTCCTTCTCAACTAAGCTAAATGTCACCTTCAAGCGATCTTGGACGTTCCAAAGGATGTTCTTTGTAATCTTTTTCTGATGTTTGGTGCTTTTAAGCCATGCAATTCCGAAGGATACCTGCACATAACAGCTTTTTGGTTTTGACGGCGTGTCCTCAATTTGGAATTTCAGGTGAATCTGCAAATCATAATTGATGTAAGAAAATAGTCGATCATCAGGAATGACAAATGACTTCATGAAGAAAGTTAAGACAGGAGTTAAATAATAATGCCTCGTTCAAATTTACAAAGAAGAAACGGGTAAAGATATATGCAATGTCAAGTTACAAGCCATACATTAAAATAGTCACCAAGCGGGACTTCGTGGAGAGTTGCAACCTCATCCACTACCCACCCTTTCCCACCAGCGAGGGGATACTTCTGCTGTGTGCATGTAGCTTCTCCTCCATAACGGGATATGCGTTTTTCAAATGTGTAATATATTTGCCTCTCATCTACATCATTCTCTGATTCCCATGGTGTATAAGAATAATTAACATATCCAGCTTTTTCCATGACTTTGCGTTCCAAATCACCACCACCGAACAGTTCCATAACAAAATTGGCCTAGAACATCTCAGGACAGTCAGATAAAGGTCTTCACGTATAATTCAAACTAAGGACACAAAAATCCAAATATACTAGCATGACCATGACTCGAATTCATAAAATGCTCCTTTAGTACTGATCTTGGTAAACTCATGCATTAGGCATGAATATAGAACAAAGTGAGAGATCGAGGGAGAACAAGAGCAAATACAGGCGCAGAAAGAGCAGCAGCATGAACTTCAGACATGCTAACATCATCAAGACCCAAGAAGGAGCTACTCTCTTCAGCCTTAAGGGTTTTACTCTCGGATTCTTCTTCAATTAATTGCACCTTCTGCTCAGGAGTCAATGCTCTAGCCTTCCATAGAGCCATAATTGTCCTATTCAGTATACAAGCATTGAATTAACATCATAGACTTAAACACTCAGTCATTCAATATTAGCCCATAGAGCTCTGATTGTCCTTTAGAAAGAAGAAGTAATGATGCTCAGGAGCAAATAATTAAAGTGCTGCCAAATAGATAAAGGCACCACATCAGTCATTTACCGAATTGCTACACTGAAAGATACAAAAGAGTGGAACTGGAACTTCAGCCTTCCCACCTCATCTTGTGACTTTGCACCATGCCTTGCATCCATACCTCTGCCCTGTCGTAGAATGACAACGATAACGGGACTACCCATGGATGAAATAGTAGGAGGATAAACTTGAATGTCTTCTACGTCTTCCCAAAGAAAGAAAAACTTAGTTTTGTGCCCGAATAAATTAGCATGGAACCCAATTATCCTTGCTGACAGAAATAGGCGACCCTGAACACACAATGCTGCCAGTCAATAAGAAACAGAGAACCAAGAATCTCTTGTAAATGACTAAAACCAATTAAGAAAATGACATAACAATCAGAAGACCGCAGGATCATCAGAAAATTCAACATCACATATTTAAACCTGCAGAAGCATTTTTCTCTTCAAGTGACAGGTGAAATCATTGATGAGAAACTCCTCCGGTGGAAGTCCAAAGAGCTTCTGGAAAGCTGAATTTGTTTGAGGAGAACGCAAGCTTATCTATGAAATTTCATCCACACTTAACTGGATAAGAAACAGGTCTAGTGATCTCCATTTATAGAGCAGAATAGCAGAAGTGAATGCCAGCTTAGGATGACTAGCCGTTTACCTTTTTTCCCACCTCTTTCTCCATCTTACTTAAGTAGTCTTTAATAACATTGCTACCTTTCGTGTTGTTCAGGAAAATTCTTAAATTCAGCTTAGATTGGCAAGCTTGTGCTAGTTTTCCTTGAAGCGGAACCCACACATCAGCCAAATCCGATACGTTAGATTTCAGAAAATTAACTTCAGCACGTCCTAAAGATGTAGCTTCACTAAAAGGCCCATCGAAATCATAAACTTCCATGTCCAGCATAGAAGGAGGCTCATCCATGGCATCAAATTCAAATATTTCTGCAGAAGTCAATATATCCCTTTAAAATTACTAATCAAGAAAGTTCTAAAGAAACTTGCCACAAAATCCTAAAAGAATTTGACTGAGCAGGTTTTCTGATCAGTAAAGTTGCAGGATATGTGTAAATCAAAGTAATTCATAGGAGAAGTATTTCACCATTCCACATAGGCTCAGATTGTTGAAATTTAATTGAGCTCGTTCTACTTTTGCCATTACAGGTGAAGGTCACATAGGGATCACAGAAGCCACTTGAATCAACAGATGCTAAATTGCTTCCCTCAATCAACGCAACAGTAAGAAGCCACCCATCTCCTTGGGCTTTGACTCCATGATCACTGCCTAAATGCAAGCAAACATTAAATGAGATACCAAATCTGGGCATCAATATATTTCTCAAGTCACATAATCATTTCAGCAAAGCCAAAAAGAAATTACTACCAAAAATGTATGTAGAGACTTCAGGTAGAGCCTACAAACGGAACTAAACATTACCCCTTTGTACTCTGGCCTGCATAAAGCGTGAAACCAACTCAAGGACCCTTTGACATTGGAGAACCAGAACGCAGCAGACAATTACTTCACCAATCGAATCAGGCAAATCAAGCCCAACGAATTCAAGCCCTTGGAATGGGCCAGGTGCAGCCAGCCAGATGTGGACAAGGATATATAAACCTATAAACACCGTAAAAACTACAGTGAGATTTCCAAAATACTGCATTGCAAGTTTGCAGTCTGATTGATGTTCTGCCTGTAGTGAAGCTAAAACTTGTTCCTTATTGGATCCTGTGTCCTTCACATCAGCTATCTTAACATTTTGAGATAGCATAGTTGCAAACTGCTCAAAGCTATCCTTTATACCTTGTCTTGCACCATTTTCTATCATACCCTTCATCATGGTGCTCTGCAGAAAGTTCATTCGCCAAGACACAAGAAGCTGTGAAATTTTTTCCCCCGATTGCAAATCAGGGCCAGATGTGATGCAGTAAAGTACTTCAATTTTAAAGGTGCTCCCATACATGACATCTGGAGTACTTACACTAGCCAAAACAGCGAAAGCCTTCCCATCAGCTTTCAGATACGTGTGTTCCTCGAAGGCTTTCACAGCCTTAATTAATTTGCTTGGAGCAGTAACGTAAGTTATAGACCTTTTCAAGTTTACACCACTATTTTCAAATTTCCAAGGTCCATACTGCTGTTCTGTTTTCCCCTGAGAATCCGCCAATGATGTCCAAAAAGTTGAATCAGGTGAAAACAATAAGGCGTTCAGATCTCTGGGAGCAATTACATATAACTGATCTAGAAGGAGACCGCCAGGCAGATTACTTGGAGTTTCGCTTCCCTCATCCCTAGATTCCATTGCTTTCATAAGTGCTTCAAAGTTATCATAAGAAGACTGATCCACCAACTTGTCATCACAAGCCTCAAGCCCGACGATTTCAGGTATCTCTATTGCATCAATGCCTTTACTGGAAGTAGTCGATGTTGCATCATCATTTTTGTTAAAAATTTGAGCAATTCTCACAGCAAAACTTTTTTGTGTGATAGACTTCTCTTCTTTAGCAGAAACAGATTCTTCTCCCTTCAATGGAGAGGATGATCTCGATGATCTGGTTGAGCCATTCAAAACCCTTGCGGAATTTTCTATCATTTTCTCTGCATTCTTTCCCCGTTGGGATTGATCACCATCACGAATTGAGTCGACAGAATTCTTTGGACACAAAAATATATCTAGCAGAATTTCACCTTTTTGAGCATAAAAGAAAGAAAACGTTACAACATAAATCATAAAGTAAATTTATTGAGGTGGCTGTGCTTAATGCAAATGCCAAAAATCAAAAGTACCACGATTCTTGTTCTTGAGCTTCTTGTTTTTGGATTGGAGAGGGTACCAACAAGTGCCAAGGGACTTATTATCTGCATCAAAAACACGCGAGACTGACATTTTAATTCTCCCAACAAAGTCATCGTTGAAGTACTTGTCTTCATCCAATACAGAAATTACAAGTGCGTCACGCAAATCAAAAACCCTGAAACTAAATTCCTCACTCCAACTTGGATTCAAGCATTTCTTCGATACTTTGGTCTTGAACTTCTGCTTTCCCAGCTTCAATTTTACATACGGATCGCTCAGACCGTTAGTGTTCATTGGTGGCAAATTCCTTGCCTCTATCACACGAACTACAAGATTCATTTCTCATTCCTCTAACCAAACCCCAAAAGAAAATTGAAAAGCCTAAATTCCCTCCAAAATCAAATCAAACCCAGAAATGTTTTCCATTAAAGAAACAAAATTTGACATTAAAAAAGACTTCTTTTCTGATTTTATAAAGTTTACCATCAAAGACATTGGATCAAAAAACAATTCTTTGGAAGAAATATTCTGGCAGCAATACTCATAACCCAGAATCTGAACCAAAAGCTCACGGTGATTGACAAATAAAATTCTAAAAAACGAGAAAGTTTACTATAGGATCATAATGTTAGACGAAGGACACGATAAAAAATGTTCACGAAAATGACCCAAGATAAAACATTTAGTCGAATCTTCCAAAAGAGATAACGCATACGATCAAGTGAAATTTGAAAGATTGAATAACTAAAACGATCATTATCTTCTGAATTCAGAATCCAAGTCCTTAGAATCTTTGAGTTTGATTTGCAGAAAGAGCCTTGAAACCAAAAAAAAAAAAACTGATGTAATTCTTCAAGACAAACCACTTTAAAGGCAAGGCATACTATGTGGATCTTGTGGATTTGCAGGAATTCTTGTTGTTTGACTTTTGACTCGTCTAGATCCTTTTTGTTGTTAATCTCAGACATTTTTAAGATTGAATAATTAATTTTCAGAACAGACATTTTTGTTTTGTTGATTAGAGATAGTTTCTTAATTCAAGATATTAGTTTTTGAATTATATTAGTATTTAATAGTTCATTAAAAATATTAAGATTGCATCCAACCAAACGTTTTTTTAGCTTAAATATAGGATTTTCAGTTGAAAACACCACCTTTAAAATGCATACTCACTAGTTAACAAAAGAGTTGGTGCCAAAACTATGCCTTGTTTGGTGGTTGAGAAATTGTTCATCAGAATATAATCATCAGGAAATGTCGAATCGTTCACATATCTTACGAATGATAAGCAAGGCTTTGATGCAAGCAATTACAAGTTATTTTCAGGAACAGAACACCAAGCTAATTATGCAGCAACAACTTTTCACTAATTAGGAAACATTCGGCATCATCAACCTCATAGGCCTTGCACTACTTCTGTCTTTTGTATATTTTGGCCAAGAAAGATTTTAAGACCGCTTGGACTGCTTTGCTCGGATGATCTTCAATGGAATTTATCAGTTTCGCATAGCTTTTCCTTTCGTACTCAGCAAATTCAGCCTGTCAAGATGAACATCAAGGGAAGTTGACAAACAAAAAAAACCTGAAAGTGACTTAACATGAACCTACAATACTAAGGAAGAGTAAAGCCCCGGTCTCTGAAGGACTTAAAACACACACCTGAAGATTTAGCTCGTTATAAAGAGCCCTCACTTTCGCGACATTGGCAGGGTCAGTTTTCCCATAGTTGTCCTGGATGGGAAGAGCATAAGCAACATATAAAAGCTATTTTGTCTCAGACAGCAATCACATAAATGAACTAAACATTACACCACTCTTACATATAATAATTTCTTTTGCTCTTCGGTACAAATTTCCAAAGCCTTCACGACCAACCATGAGCATTTGAAGTCTTCAATATCTGTTCCTATCTGAGTGCGTGAAGTTTAGAAAGAATAAAGTTCAGTTAAATGGAGTTTTATTTCACATGTACAATCTAATTTTATATATTCACCAAATTTGTGCTTACCTTACCAATCGTCTCAGGATCACCAAAGCAATCCAAATAATCGTCCTGCACAAGAAGAATTTCAAAGATAAATGACACAGTGAAGACTAACACTTAACTTCCATGGACTTCCGAGTGATGCATTGTACCCAGTTGAACTGAACTGTGTATAGATCAGGAGAAGAAAAGAAAAGAAAAGAAAAATCCGTGAAGATAAAACATCATGAAGCCCCATACATGCATGATTTAAGAATTGCCTTCACAACACAAGCCCATATAGAAGTTGAATAGAGCACAGAAATGCCAAGAAAGACATTCCATCGCACAAGTAATAAAGAGAAACTCCAGGGGAAAGTCAAGGTCATTAACACTTTAAGCATACCTGTACTTGGAAGTAGGTTCCCATCTCCACAAGAATGTTTTTCACGACAACATGGTTGTCCAAATTCTCACCCGCCATGAGCAATGCACATGCAACCTGAAATGATTAATGATTGAATGGTCAGATGATCATTCCAATCCTGAAATTCCCAACATTAAGAATGCACATTCTATTGAAATTCAACAACATATTATCAAAATCTCTTTTTATTTTGTTTCTGTTTTTTCTTTAATGACAGAGAATCAACAAAAGGATGAGATGCACAATAAAGCTTTATCTAATTCTAGAATATAAAAGAGGCATTCAATCAGTTAAAGTACACTCACTGGGAGGTAAAATGAATAGTAGGCAGTCTTGTACTGAACAATACGCCTGTGACTGCAAAAGTTTAAGAAATAATTAGAGGGCTCACAAACAACAGTAAGGTAGATGAACATAAAGACAACTACGCAGTCATTCAAAGTAACTAAGAGTTCTAAAAATCTAAATAACAACAGAAGATTGCTTAAAGTCAATTGTAATAGTCTCATTATCTCATATTCCCTATCCTCTGGGAGAATATAATTAGCCCATGTAGCATCAGTGGCATTAACATGTTTTTTAGATGTTCATGACCATGAGTAGGAATAGTATTTCATAGAAAATTACTGGTTATGAAAAGATACGGTTTCTTGGTCAAAATTGCCCAAAATGCCAATAGCAGTCAAATTGCAAGTATTTCACTTACACTGACAAATTGTATTTGGACAATTCCTTTTCTCCTTCAAGTGTTGTTATCAGATCAATCATTTGCCCACAGGCTGTTTGGAACTCCACCTGCAGAGGCATACATGAACTGTCAATAACATATATCCCCAGAAAGTAACCCAAGAAAATATAAGCAAGTTATTTACCTCATTAAACAAATCCACAAGATCCACATAGTATGCCTTGCCTTTAAAGTGGTTTTTGAGAATCCTCGGAATATGATTGCGAAGCAATATTCCATCATTTACTGCAATCAAACCAACCTAAAACAGAGTTCCTGGACGTCAAACACTTCGGAAGCAATGAAAACAACAGCGGTGGAAAACAAAAGGGGAAAAAAAATATATCAACACAAACCTCAGGTACCCTAAACCAACAAGGTTGACCACGTCTTGTGTGTGAATTATCCATAATGTCATCTAGAACAAGAAAATATGCTTGAAGCTGCAAAAATTGATGTCATTGGCACCAATTAGCTGCTATAATTGTGAAACCCTAAACTGGGAATGAAGTCATTCAATATAATTACCCATTCAATACACCATCCAAGAGCACTAGCAAGAAAGATTTCCTCTTCTGTTAATTCCTTTCCTTCTTTCAACAATTTATAGCTATCAATCACAGATAGGCCCCTATTCAGCTTCCCTGTAAGCAAAATATAAAGCTAAAGCTATCAAGTAATGTATAGATCTTACATTATTATAAAGGTTGACAACAGAAGTTCCCGAACTGATAAGTCCGTTCACATTATAAGTTCTTACAAATTTACAATCCTACCTCCAGGGACATTGTAGCCCAACATCTGCATCAGATTGAACAAATAAAACAGTCAGATAACTTCATTTAACTGCACAAATTTATTACTGTTGGCAGAATGAACACATGGTAAAAGGATCCTCAGCCAAAAACATGCCAAAAGTCAGTTTTTGATCCATAAGTGCGATAAAGGAATTAAGCTAGAAGCATTATGGCAGGAAGTGTTTGTTTTGTAGTAAAATGTCACGAACAACGAATAGGAATTGAACATCTCAGCAACTTATTAGGCCATCTTTTCTCTTAAGCCCAAGCAACAACATTGAAGTTCAAATCTCAATGGAGAAACGGGATCAAGAACGAATCTTTAGATTACGAAAACCCAGAAAAACAAAATCAGAAAGAATGTTAAAAGAAGATAAGAAAAAGGGAGTACCCTGTCGACCCATTGGCGAGACTCAGGGGTCCACTCAAAAGCAGGATCCTCCAAGAGTTCCTGCTTGAGAACAGAGTACACCTTCAAGAACATAGACTTCAGATCCGCCATGGCTTGAATTGAGGGAGAGAGACAGAGAGGCGCAGTGATGTCCAATGGCAAGAGTGTTAATGTTTAGATTTATAGAGGAAGAGGAACGTGAGAGAAGCTGCTGACCTTGTTATGTAGTATTTACAGTCTCTGTCTTAGCCTCAGTTCAGTCACCAGTCGCCAATCGCCAGTCACCGGTGGTTTTATTTATGTCCACCACCCAAAAAAAAATATCAGAAAGAAAGGAACAGAAAATATGCAAATCTTTTAATTATTTTCATTTAGGACACTTTTTGTTTTGGGTCAACCTATGTTAAAGCTTGAGTATTTATTATTAAACCTAAGTATAAATAGGTTCATTAAAATTATGGCAAAAAATCATTATTTTTTGATTGAGTCGTCAGTTATAGTGAGGTTTCTTTCTCTTATTCTTATTTTAACACGAATCAGTAATTTACTTATTAAATTTTTCCAAATTGTGGCATGCTTGTTTGATTCAACTTTCTTTGTTTTAGTTCCGATTATCTATGTTATTCGAATTACGTATTTGTAAGGTCTAGTAGGGATTGAACATTGTATAACCTCTTATTTTTTTGAATTTTGAATTTTGTTCTTTATTGTCCTTCCTTACTGAAAACTTTCAAACATCCACAATTCCATCAATCCGAAACCTGACGAGGAGCATAATTTTTATTAAGTATTGTTGTTATTATTAATTATTAGTGTATATACTTTTAAATAATTTTAACAATACTTAAAATTTATCCTAATCTCTTAAATTCTCTCAAAAAAATTATGAAAATAATTTCTATACTTTTTGTGTTATTATTCATTCAAATTTTCAAATTTTTGATTTTCGATTTAATTTATTTTAATTATTCTTGATATTAAAAATTGATCAATTTGTTAATTAATTGATCAATTTTTTTAAATTAATAAGTTTTTAAAAACTAAAATAAATTAATTAATGTTTATTTAATTTTTTTCAATTGAGTTTCAAATTTTTCAATAAATAAAAGCAATATCTTTTAATTATATTTTAAATTATTTAATTTTATTTAATTTTTAACTAATTTTATAATAATATAATATCAATTAAATATTTAATTTGTTATCATAACAACAAAGGCTAGACCTCAAAAGTTAGGTTCTCCATTTCATCCACCATCCACTACATTTGTTATTTTTCTTTTTTATTTATTTATATTAAATAAGATTGGAGCGCATTTTTGTAATTATAATTTATAAAAATTAATCGATTATTAATAAATTAATTAATTTTTAATAATAAAAATTTTAAATCTTAATTGACCGGCGAATCGTCGACACAAGCACGGAAAAGATCGGGGTGGCCAGAAGTGCAGTCCTGACAGCACGTGACTTTGAGCTGATTGCAACGTTGCACCGAGACTTGCTCACGTGCTCCCTACTTGCCAGGTTGTTGTGCAATTTTAATATTCCTAATGCTTTTTTTTGTTTTGAAAAATATTCCTAAGTAACCCCTTTCGTGCTTTTAACACAAAAGTGATTCTCTCGGTCTCTGCAACCAATATTTTTAAAAAGTAGATTAAAAACTAAGTTGAAAAAAAGATATTTAAAATTTAAATAATTCAATTGGTAATATATTATAATAAAATTAGTTAAAAATTAAATAAAATTGAAAACTTTCAAAAATTATTAAAAAAGAGAGTTTTTTTAAATTTTAAATTTTAATAAAAATTATTAAATAAAAATTAATTAGTTTATTTTAACTTATAAAAAACAGTTACTTTATAAAATTTGATCAATTTTAATAATAAAATTTATTAAATAAATCAAATAAGAAAATTAAAAACTGAATTAAAATATAAAAAAGAAGAAAATTTTGAAGATTCAATTTTTTAACAATTACTTTTAATTCTTAGTGGCATCGACCTAATTATTAAGTGCTTCCAAAACAATTCCTTCTTTTAATGAGTTTATGTTGATGTACCTATCGTCGTTGACTTTAATCGTGTCCACCAATGAAGCATTAGCTGCGGTTGCGTGATGGCTATCTAAAACGTCAGTTGTTCCGTACAAAACTGGCATGACCTTTCACTTCACTTCATTTTCTAACTCCCACACGGTTTACATGCTAAGTGGACGAGACGGTTACCTTCAAATATTGAAATAGGCCTTTGTCAAGTGGGAATTAGTTGCGTTGTTTTAAGGATACTGAGTTCTATCAACTGTGCAAATGTTGATCATGAGGGGACTAAAACTGGTTAAGCTCCGTGAAGATCAGGAGACCAATCCCGTGGGATTATCAACTATGTATCTCTTCCTTTTTGCCCAAAGAGATCAGATTTTCAGAGCATTTTCCTTTTATTAGTATGTAAGTTTCTTTGTGTTACTAATTAAGAATATCATCATCATCACCTAATTTTAAATTCCACAACAAAGCAGAATCTGGAAAGTTCTGATAGTACACAGCTTTACTCTTACATAATAAAGAGGTTATTTCTAATAGACCCACATGCAAATGTGAGAATGAATAAATGATGCACGTCAAAAGATTAAAAACTTAAAAAATATATGCAAATGTGACAAGAAAATTTTTAAAAATAAATAAATAAATAAATATGTGATAAAATAATTAGATACATAATAAATAAATAAATAAATAAATAAAACAATAATAAATAAGTAAAATAGAATAATATCACTTAAAGAAAAGCTACCAAACTTCATTTAGGAGATGCAAATTTAAAAGACAAAATTATTAAGAAAATAGTAGGATATAGATACTTGATATGCTGCATAATTTTGCTTATACCTGATATGTTACAAAGCTCTTCTCACCACTTCTTGAGATGTGCCTGCCTTTCTTGGACAAGGGCTCTGCTAATTTGCTCTGTAGCATTCTAATTTTATTGGGTGTCTCTCAAAGGAACAACCATTAGTTGTTGTATCCTAGTAACTAAAGACTAGTTTGCTACTTTAAACTAAAAACTAAATAACATGTCATGAAGAAAACAAATCCACATATGCCCAAGCTTAACTAACAGTGGCAACATTAAAATCAGTTTAGGCATTATGAATTTGAGCCATAAAAGTTGGAAAAGTTGATACTGACTTTGGCAAACAGATTCATATTTATTAATTCAACTGTCACTAGATTCTCACAGGACACTGCCCAGATAAGTTTTTTCTTTTTTAAAAAACTTGTGAAAGGTTATCTATATAAAATGCCCCAACATGAAGGAACTTTGAACAAACAATTATAGACCATGAATCCAACCAAGCATAAATAATAAACAACTCAAAATCAATCTAGTTCTTTAAAATAAGTACCAGAAAGATCATGAATAGAAGAAGTCATGAAGTTGTTGAGCACAGGAAATCTCCGAACTTCAATGCTTAGAACATGAATTGCTACACAAAAGTTTCCATAATATATTTAACCTAAAAAGTTAAAAGTCAATTGGACTTGAATAGGAAAGTAATCATAACTTGACTTAAAGCCTTGTAAACAGTTTCATCGATGCTAGAGCTCATTACCACAGAGTAGCTGCTCATCTGAGCCTTATGACATGTAAATTAAGGAGACATTTGTTGGGCCCACTGGTACTGAAATGGGAAATAATAAAAATAATCAACCACAATAATGACACACAATATTTAACATAGTTCACCCAAAACGTTTGGGCTACGTCCACAAACTCCAATCTGCTTCTTCCACTAAAAATAGTGGGCTTACAAAGAGAGACTTCCTTAAATTAAATTTAGGGGTACAATAATTTTCTTGAGTTAAAACCAAAATAATAGCACACAAAAGTGTTTCCCAAAAATACCCAAAAGTATTTTTCCTTACTATTTTGTCACTCCCCTTTTAAGAAAAGACCCTAAAAATACAACTCAATTTTCTCTCTATATCTCTTTATTTTCTCTCTGTGATGCTGGAACCCCTCCCCGGGCGGGTCCACGGCCCGACATCCTATGTGACATCTGGACCTGTGGCCCACGGGGGAGGAATTCCCCACCAGTGATACTTAAAACAAACAAATTTATT
>JANZXR010000170.1:4400402-4430213 GCA_027575705.1 Erythroxylum echinodendron | reverse complement strand
ATAATAATAATAATAATAATAATAATAATAATAATAATAATAATAATAATAATAATAATAATAATAATAATTATTATAATTATTATAATAATAATAGTTATTATTATTATTATCTAACGTTAAATTTTCTATTAATATGAATGATGTAGCGAGCTACATTATATTAATTTTTCATATAATATGTATGAATTTTATTATTTAATAAATTAAAAAAGACTTATAAGGACATAACTTAAAAAAATTTATAAGGTCACGATTAAATATTTAATTTTACAAAAATTAAATATTTAACAATAATAAAAAATAGAGCAAAAATTAAATTTTGCAAATGTTTGGTGCATAATTCATAAGCATAACATAGTGCCATGACACTGTAGCATAATTAATAATAATTCAATTATGTCATACTATAGCACAGTTAATTAATTGTAATTAGGTAAAAATTGACTTGCAAAAATTAATTAATGTATAACTTTGTTTATTTAAGAGGTATAATTGATTTTTCACTTGCACATATTTAGCTAAAAATGAAAATGCTACTATTGTGGAGCTTTTCTAAATTCAGCGGTTTGGGATAAATCCACTAATTATTTATCTTCTTACCAAACAAAAATTTTAGCTGTTTGAAATGGTAAAACAACTGAAAGGCTTAAATCAACTAAAAAGTAGCTGATCCGTTGTTCACCAAATGCAGCCAAAGCCATTACATGTTGTAAAGTAGTTTTCTAACTAATGACACAACCTCCAATACAAAATACATAACCTGTTAGAGAACTGCATCTATCGAGATCACCGGTGTAATCAGAATCTACAAAACTAACCAAGGTGTTGTTGGTTATACCAAAATCCAAACAAAAGTTCGAAGTACCTTTCAAGTATCTGAGAATCCATTTCACAGTCTGCTAATGTTCTTTACCAGGATCGGCCATATATCTGCTAAAGACGCTAACAGCTTGTGAAATATCGGGAAATTGCATACATAATACTACCAAAGGCACTAGAATAAGGAACACGTGCCATATAATCTTCTTTTTCCTGTGACTGTAGTGATTAAGCAACAAATAGTCTAAAATAGCTGGCAAGAGGAGTACTAACTACATTGGCATCTTGCATATCAAATCTTTCCAAGACTTTATTGAGGTAATTTTTTTGAGTCAAGAACAACTTTCCAACTCCTCGATTACATCTTATCTCCATGTCAAGAATTTTCTTTGCTGCTCCCAAATATTTAATCGTCAATTCTCCATATAAAAAGGCCTTCAAATGGTTAATATTTGTGACATTCTTGGCAACAATGAGCATATCATCAACATATAACAATAAATAGACGAATGAGCTGTCATCTAACTTCTGAAAGTAAACATAACTATCATACATGCTCTTAGAGAAATTATGACCCAACATAAATGAATTAAACGTTTTGTACCACTCTCTCGGAGACTGCTTCAATCCTTACAAGGATTTCTTCAATAAGCAAACTTGGTCTTTCTTTCTTACATCTTCAAAACCTTCAGGTTGCTTCATATAAATTTGCTGATCTAACTCACTATGAAGAAATGTTATCTTGACGTCAAGCTATTCTAATTCCAAATCAACCATGGAAACCAATGCAAGTAATACATGAATAGAGCTATATTTTTACTACTGGTGAGAAAATATCATTAAAATCAATACCTTGTACCTGATTGTAGTCCTTTATAACCAATCGTGCCTTATATCTTGTATTTTCAACACCTGAAGTACCTTTTTTTCTTTTGAAGACCTATTTGCAACCAATAATTTTCTTACCTTTTGGCGACTTCACCAAAACCAAAGTACTATTCTTGTGCAGAGATTCTATTTCTTCGTTCATAGCTACCACCCACTTATCTGCATCAGCACTTGAAACTGTCTCTGTATATGTGAAAGGTTCACCGTCTCCACCTATTTCCTGTGCCACTGATAAAACATAAGCAATAAAGTCTCTATACCTCCATGATGGTCGAATATATCATCTTGGTTTGTCTCTGGATATGGAATGTTCTTCTTCTACTGGTTCATCTTCAACATGATCAAGATCTGGTTCATTAACTTGATCTGCCTAATGTGTAGAAGACGTCTGTGAAGGACTTTAACTACTAATCTCTAACTCTACTTGCTTTTGTGTACTATCTTCTTTTTCAAAATTACAAGGATTACAATATTCATTTTTAGGATACAACATAAAGGACTCATCAAATGTAACATCCCTACTAATCACAAATTTAGGTGTCTTAGGATCAGGACACTACAATCGATATCCTTTCACCCTTGAAGCTTAACCGAGGAAGATACATTTCTTAGTATTAGGCTTTAACTTTTCCTTATTTACATGCATATATACAGGACTCCAAATATTCTTAAAATAGAGTAATCAGCAGGAGTACCTGACCAAGCTTCCTCTGGAGTCTTGAAGTCAAGAGGAGCACATGGAGAGTGGTTGATGATGTAGCATGCTATAGCAATGGCTTTTGCCTAAAAATTA
This sequence comes from Erythroxylum echinodendron, assembly GCA_027575705.1. NCBI lineage: Eukaryota > Viridiplantae > Streptophyta > Magnoliopsida > Malpighiales > Erythroxylaceae > Erythroxylum > Erythroxylum echinodendron. The sequence continues at coordinate 4,427,710 of JANZXR010000170.1, read as the reverse complement.
TGTGTTAGCTTTGCATTATAGATCATACACTGAATCCCTTCTAAAAGAGTCCGGTTCACACGCTCGGTGACTCCATTTTGATGCCGAGCAACGCCTTCATTATTGCAAAATTCATTGAATTCAACTCCACAAAATTCCAAACCATTATCTGTCCGCAGCTGCTTGATATGTTTTCCTATCTGCTTTTCAATCAAAACTTTTCGTTACTTAAAGGTTAAGAAAACATCATTCTTATGTTTCAAGAAATACACCCAAACTTTCCTTGAATAATCATCAATACAAGTCAACATATATCGCGCACCACTTTTAGAAGGAACACGAGGCCCCCCAAAGATCATAATGAATATAATTCAAAGTGCCTTTTGTTTTGTGAATAGCTAGAGAACTGAAACTGATGCGTTTCTGCTTCCTAAAGATACAATGCTCACAAAAGTCCATCTTACCAGTACTTTGACCACAAAGTAGGCCTCTCTTGTTTAATAATGTTAAGCCTTTCTCATTCATGTGTCCCAAACGCATGTGCCACAATTTGGTAATGTTGGCATATGAGGATGTAGAGACAACTGCAACACCTTACAGTAGATCCTTGCAAAATACACAAACTGCCAAACTTGCAAGCTTTCATCAACACAAGAGCACCTTTTGTAATTTTTAAAACTTCATATTCAATTGAGAACCTGCACCCTTAAGAATCAAGAGTGCGCAAAGAGATGGGATTTTTCTTCAAATAAGGAACATGTCTAACATCAGTGAGTGTTCTGATGATACCATCATACATTTTGATTCGGACTGTATCTTTACCAACAACTTTATAGGTAGCATTATTACCCATCAAAACAATTCTATCGTCCAATGACTCATAAGTGAAAAAACACCCCCTGTCGGGACTCATGTGGTAAGAACAACCCGAATCTAAAATCCACTCCTTATTAGAATTGACTTTATCTTTTGTGTCTATAAAGATAATTCTCTCATTCTCATCTGCTACTACACTAGCCTCGATGATGTTTCTGTTATTCTTCTCATTTTTCTCCTTATTTTTCAATTTATAACAATCAGTCTTTATGTGCCCATTTTTCTTGCAATAATTACAAATTTTATTTTTGTATATAGATTTAGACCTGCCTTTGGATCTACCTTTCTTAAAGTCTCTATTTTTATATCTATCCTGTACAAATAATCCCTCTGTCTGACTTCCACTAGTCTCCCTAGTGATGTCCCTATCAATATGCTCTTTTGACTTTAATGCAGACTTAATACTATTATATGAGATGAACTCTTTCCCATAAATCATAGTATCACGAAAATATTTAAAGGATTGGAGAAGGGAATATAACAGTAACATGTCTTGATCTTCATCCTCAATATTCACATCTACATTCTTCAAATACCAAATAAGAGAATCAAATTTATTAAGATGTGAAAGAATAGATGTAACTTTTATCATCCTCAGCATGTACAACTTTTGTTTCAAATAAAGCTGATTTTTCACCATCTTTTTTATGTACATGGCTTCCAACTTATCCCACATACCTTTGGCTGTAGTTTCACTGGCAACCTCTTGTAAAACCTTATCGAAGAGATTCAATATGATAGATGAGCTAGACTTTTTATCTAGATCTGTGAATTTATCTAAAGCCATTTCAGCTGGCTTTTTCTTCGCTTCATTAAGTGCCAACTCACACTCATCCTGTATGAGAATGACCTCCATCTTGAGTTGCCACATGCCAAAATTAATACTCTTGTTAAACTTTTCAATTGAGGTCTTTGTTACCGTCATGGTGGCTAAAAAATTATAATCCCCACTATTTTTCGACAAGTGAGTCCCGCAGGGAAAATTGGGACAGTGGATCCTACAAGCGAAAACAGAATAGTAGACTTCACAAACAAAATCGAGCAATGAACCTCACAAATAAAACTAGGGTAATGGGCCCCTATAAGTAAAATGAGATAGTGGGCCCCACATGTGATTACGAGGTAATGGATCTCATTTAGATCATCAATCAAATTTAACTTACTTTCTAACGTAGAGGATCCACGTTAGTGGCAACTACAGAGCATACGGTAAATTAGACATAAACTAGGTTTAAGCTCTGATGCCAGTTTGTTAGGAAAAAATACCCCAGATCTAACTCTGGTTATATTAAATAGCCCGTAATAGAGTAACAAAAAATAGAGAAAGAGCAAATAAATGGGACACTGAATACAAGAATTTACGTGGTTCGGTTAATATGACTTACGTTCACGGTCGGCGGGTGAGCCAAATTCACTAATATGCAGAAAATGTACAAAAGTACAAAGGTTGGAATAAAAAAAAAGAAGGCTTTAAAAACCTCATCAAATATACAAAAGGACTGAAGAAAGAATGGAAGGATTGATTTTTGTGCAAAGGCCCAGCAATTGAAGCCCTCTATTTATAGTGCAAAATTTGAGCTTCTGTCTAAGGGCTTTTGTCAATTTTTCTAACCTCTTCGCAATCTTCGCATATGAAAATTTCTCGCCAAAACCATGTTTGATTTTGGCCAAACGTGGCCAAAAAATTCTATCTTGGCCAACAATATTTGACTCGGTTGAGGGGGCACGACATTCAACATTGAATTCTGACAGTAACCAAAGAACTGATTCAGGAATGCCAAAACGGCACAACCAATGGCCCCCAGAATCCATATTCGAAATGTCAAAACATGTTGCTGTCGGATCATCTATGATGGGAACTGTGAGTCTCACCTCTTCAATGGGTGAATCATTTATCTCTTCTGAAAAAATATCGTTTATATAAAAGAACATACAACAGTAACTGTGGGGAATGAATAAAGGGGAAAATGTTGCAATGTAATGATTCTTTTGGTACACAATCCATTAAAGGTTAATCGTCAAAGCCAAATATCTGTATGAATCCAAAGGATGTGCAAGTTGTTAGAAGGAAATTGCTGCTTACTTCAGGTATAGACGATTGCTACATTTCCATGGAAAGCAAGTTAAAACTGGGATACCTATCTCAAGCTTCTTACCCTCTCTTAATGGGTTAAACTCATACGAGTCTGTGTGCTTCAAACGCCTTTCTATTTCCATTTCCACCTCGGTGCATCAAACTGTATTTTCCTAGAAACGTTGAGTTATGGTTTCTTAGTTCCCTACTTAGAGTCCTTTCCTATGCTCTAAATATGATCAAATATTCATTTGTATTTTGTGTCTGTTTGTTTCCAATGACAAGACGAATTATTACAGGACAATGATTCCTGAAATCTTACTTATTTATCTGGAAGTAATGGCCAGGACTTTTGTACTCTTAAGACGACACTTCATATATAACATAAGATTGGCGTAAGCAGCTAGCTGGTAATCATATGGTCAAGAATATTAGGACGGCAGATCTTATAGCGTTGTTCTGCCACTTGCTGTCGAACTCTTAGACTGACTAAAAATCTGTTTTGGTTTTCCTTTTTATTTCTAACATATTTCCAAAAGAAAACTCTACAAAGAGACCTCTAACTCATTCGTGACATTACTTGTGACCATAATACTACAGTTCTTGGTACCATCGACCACTGTTTAGACTTGAGTATCACTTTCAGTCCATCGTTTAGAGATTTTGCAGAATCAAAAGACTCTTATTCCGAATGAGGCATGCAACTGCTGCTTGCAATCTCCACCCTCCAGAAGAAATATTCCAGCAACTGGCCATAGTCTTTGCATAGCTATATTCCATCCCATCGGATTTCGATTTCCATTTCCAACCTTTTTTTTCCGCTTGACATGTAAAAGATGTTAATATCAATATTTTATAAATTAAAGAGAGATTAAACTAATAAAATAAGAGGTTTAAAATTTAAAAGGTCCAATTGATTTTAGGCCATAAAACGGTTAAAGATTGAATAAAATTAAAGAGTTAAAATATGATTATTCTTATTATCGGTAAATTTAAAATTTAATTAAAAAAGATTGTTAAATAAAAATTAACTAATTTATTTTAGTTTATAAAAATGTATTAATTTACAAAAATTGACATATCAACTAATAAACTGATCAAATTTTAACAACAAAAGTTATTAAAATAAATCGAATAGAAAATTTAAAAACTAAATTAAAAAATTAGATAATTCAAAATTTTTACATTTGAATTTGTTGAATTTTTTCATTATTGATTAATATCATGTTCGCAATCCACAGTTCTGGCTCCTTTATATATTAAGGTATATACTATATCCCAAGATCATATAGTATATGCCAAGGTTTTAATTACGTTAGTGCATTTATATTATTTATTATCATTCATTGTAATTACAATTCGGATTATCTTTAATTGTTAAAACTTAAATCGATTTGCAATCACAAAATAACTCAAAATTCAAAATTTAAAATTTTGATATACCCTTTTTATTGTCAATCGAAAATCTTTTTTATATCTTTTGAATGAATTTGTAAATTTTGAGTGAGTTATCTTTCAGAAAATAACATACAAGAGTAAGCTTGTGGTAGTTCATAGTAAGTTAAATTAATCAAATTGGAAAGTCCAATCGCCATCTTCTTATGTGTCTGCCAAGAGAATTTTTCAACCTTTTCGAAAGATTCAAATTGTAGATTTAACTTTATTTAGTAAATCGATTAGATAAATAAGCAACTAATGATGCACAAAATTGAATAATGACGAGTTATACGCCAACTCGGTTTCTGAGTAGCAAAAGCATTGCGAGAAAAGATTAGAGAGTAATGAACCTTCCACAGTCTTATGCCAAATATGTCAAATGATACTCCAGAGAAAGCCATAAAACATGTCAAGTAATGACTAATGAGGTATAACTGTAAGAAAAACCTAAGAAACTGCAACTTGAAATCATTTGAACAGTAGTAGTTTTACATACTATTGAACCGATTCAGTATTTACCAAGAACTGGACACCCTTATAAGATGAGAGATGACTAAACTATCTGTTGGTCACAATTAATATTTGTTAACAAAACCATCTAGTTATCGTACATGTACGGCACGTGTTCACATTGTTGCAACACTGATAATCTCTGTGGCTCCAACTTTCTTCCTCAGTTTGGCAGTCAACTTCACGGGGTCGATGTTATCTCCGATCACCACGAGTATCTCTTTGAAGTCTCCTTCCATGCTCACAAAGCTCACTCCTGAGTCCATTTCAAAGTATAATATTAATTATTACTAGTCCATTTCAAAGTATAATATTAATTATTACTACTCAAGCGTATATATTATTTGGAATCGCTAATGCTTATAGAACGTCTTAAGAATAACAACTATAATTCTTACAAGTTTTTGTTTGAACACATATGTTAGAACAGAAACAACAGAAGTGAAGCTGATTTTTGCATGAGCTTGTTGAAACAATATTGATTACCATCTGTTTCTGCGACGATCTTAAGGGCCTTACAATGGCATTTCTGGCAATGCATAGCCACCTTCAATACTATCTTTTGCTGTAGAATCATGAAAAGATAGCGGTGAAATTAAGACATTCTTAAGTTCTTTCTCTTCATAATCTATATCGAAATGCAAGAAAGATCTCTGAATTTTGATAGCATACCTTCATACTTAGAGTTCGTTCCTGCAATTTCTTGGCCCACGTAGCAAATAGACATGAATGACTAACATTATAAATACAATTCACATGATCACGTCATAGCTTGTTATGCATCAAGTGGGAATGCATAAGTGTTCCAGCTTTAGACTTTCAATCCTTTTCCACTTGCAACTATATGCCGGGCTCCAGAGCATTCCATGTGAAACTGTCGTAATCAGCTTTCTAAGCTGAGAAATTCATAATTACAAGCATAAACTTATATAGTAATTGATGAGTCACATAAATGAAGATTCAGCTAATTTAGAATTTGTAATAATTTTTAGAATGTGGCTGTGTAGGAATACTCTTACGCACATGCTACTTCTGTTAGGCATGGCTTACTTGACTTGCAAGATTATGCTTCCTACGTATCATACCCCATTGGTATCTTTGTCTTATAATCAGCCAATGTAAATCGACAGGCTACGATATTCTTAACAATATCACATCAAGAAGTGGTAAAATGTGGTTCGATGTTACATTCGGAGGAACGATCAAATAAGGAGGTTGTCATGAGTTTTAATTGTAGAAGCTTCTATAAAAAGAATTCCAATTACAGACCAGACTTCAAATAAATGTGGAATATAGTTTTTTATTATTACCAATCTAATGATAGCCTTATCTAATTTCTTTTTTTTTAATCATAAAAGGACTCCTTAGGTCAAATTTAGGTTATATGATAAAGGTAACTCTCCTCTAAAGATCGATCTCATCTTATTAGCCATCATTAATTTAATATATATATATATATATGTCAGTTCATACTGTACAATTTAAATGCAAGAAAAACATCTGAATCATAGCATATTATCCGTTGCCTAGCTCTCAAGCTTTAGACTTCCAATATTTCCAACTTGTAATTACTATATCCCAGAGTATGATTTGAAACAGTCATAATCATATTTCCAATCTAAGAAATTCATAATTACAAGCACACTTATATAGTAATTAGCTGTCGATGTCTTGATGTGTTTTTTTTTCATGACACGGTTGATATTCGTCATCCTATAAGGTACCAATTTTGGTTATATAAGATAACAATAAATATATATACTCAAGGTCGGCCCTGGGCAAGGGCAAGGCGGGCACTTGCTCAGGGCCCATCCTTATAAATGATAAAATATGGCTTATTTTTATTCTCATAAAAAATAAAATAGGACCTACTCTTGATCTCATAAAGAACAACAAAAAAATTTATATTTTATTTATTTTTATTCTTTGTGATTGCCTAAAAATAAACAAAAATAAAAACTTTTTTTCCTTTTCCCAAAGCCTATAAAATATTAGGAACAATCCTATTAAGTGGGATTAAATGATCTGGACTTTTCATCTTCTTGACATACAAGTTTTGTTGGTTAAAAGGACTTTGAAGTCCTGGTCATTATTGCCTTAGACATAGATAGGATTGATAATGAAATGGGCTAAGGTTGGACCATTTCTTATTTTGGCATAAGGTTTGATTAGGTTCAGGTTACGTAATTCAAAATATGATTTAGTTAGAACCATTCAATTTGTTCAAGTTTCGCTCAAGCTAATCCTTGACGAAACTAAGTTAGGCCGAAAGATAATTTCTATTTGTAAGTTATACTCATTGAGCAGCGAGGATAAGGTTAAGAAAGAAGGTAAAAAGCATGGGATTTATCTTCTTCATAGATGTAAATCATGGAGAAAAGGTATTGATTTCTCTTAATACTTTCAACAAAATAAGGAATGTAATTCTTATAATTAAGCCTCTAATCAGGTCTAAACATATCATGTTAGTTACATATCTTATCAGTTATATATTTCTACAATCTGTAACACTGCATTTTAAGTTGGAGCATAGCTATTAATCATGTCCAACTTATTACAATTATAATTAACATGAGTACTGTTTAGACCTTTCATCAAAAAATCTTCAAGTTGTTCTCTAATTTCGAAATATCTTATAGAGATCAAGCTTTGTTATACTTTTTCACATACAAAATGATAGTTAATCTCAATATATCTAGGTTATTCATGAAACACATAACTAGAAGTAATATGTGAATCAACTTGATTATCACACTACAATTTTAATCGTATTGAGGATTTAAGACCAATTTTAGATGATAGTTGCTATATCCACATTATCTCACATGTTAACTATACCATAACTTTGAATTTAGATTCTAGACTAGATCTAGATACAAAATTTTATCTTTTGTTTTTTCATGAAATTAAATTTTCTCCAACAAAGATACGATAGCTAATTGTAGATTTTTGGTAATCTTAAAATTTGTCCTATCAATATGTGAAAACATTCAACATGATTTTCATACAGTATCCCTAGTATATGAGCTCCCTTTAGGTAACATAATATTAATAAGGTAGTTCTATGATGAATGGTTGAAGAAGACATAAATTGACTTACAAAAATTGACAAAATATGCAATATTAGGGTGACCTACTATAATACAATTTAATTTTCCAACCAATATTCTATATTCCCCAATGTCTTCAAGCAAGTATCCATCTTTGGTGAGTTGTAAATTAGAGAGCATTAGGGTACTGCATGGCTTAGCTTATAACTTTCTAGTCTTAGTAAATAGATCAAGTATATCTGTCACTTCTACTCTTAGAAAACATTTCAAAACTCCAAAACCTTTCGTGCGAAACTGATTGTGAAGAAAGGACTTTAAAGATGTAATGCCAATATAATCACTTCGTTAATAAAAATATCATGCACATAAACAATAAAGAAGATAATACTATATGCAAATTGTTTACAGAAGACTAAATGATCATACTTGCTCTTATTTATTCTAAACTTTTTCACTGCTTAACTAAAATTTTTAAATCAAGGATGAAGACTCTATTTTCAGCCATACAGGCCTTTTGAAGATGACAAACTTTCCCATTCTCCCTTTAAATAACAAACTCACAGGGTTGCTCCCTATACTACCTCTTTAAGGTCACTATATAAGAAGGTTTTTTTATATCTAATTATAAGTAGTTGATATAGAAATGAATAGACGAATAGAGGTTCATTTAGCAATAGGCGGGAAGTATCAAAATAATGAACACTTTAAGTCTAAGCATAGTTTTTTTTTCCATAATTTATGCTTTAAAACGAGCCGCTGATTTATCATAATTGACTTTGCTAAAAACACCCATTTACATCTAATATCCTTCTTTCCAATAGGTGAGTTCACTAAATCTCATATACCATTAGCATCTATTGCATTCATCTCCTCTGTCATAGCATCTTGTTAACTAGGATAGGATAAGGCTTCAAGAACAACTTTCACAAGAATCACAGAATCAAAGAGGAAAAAAAGAAAAGAAGAGGAAGGTAAATGACAATTAAAATAAAAGACAAAATAAGACACGTGTACTGACATCATCGAATATTAGACTTGATGTTAAAGAAGAGAGATGTATCAAACTTGTATTAGGATGGTCTCTTCTTCTCAAATAGACAAAGCAGATATGTAGTGGTTATGTATGTGTACGTAGAGGTAACATTATTGATTTGATTGGTGATCTTGTTAACTAATAGATCATCATCCTCCATCTCATATATTAAAAAGTAAGAAAGAAAGGAATGTGTTTTAAAAAGGTAACATCGACAGATACAAGACATTTGTTTACAAGATGTTCGTTAATATTTAGACAATAGTACTGATACCCTTTTTGTAGATAAGAGTAGTCTAAAAAGACACATTTTAAAGATTTAAGATCTAACTTAGTGACTTGAGGGTGAACATCACGAATAAAGCAAGTATAAACAGAACTTTGTAATTCAATAAGGAACAAGGGTTTAGTAAAAAAAAAGAAATTATAATGAATTTAAGAATAAAGAATATGTGAAGGCATAAAATTAGTCAAAAAACAAGTTAAGTTGGTTGCATTAGCCCTAGATGATTTGGGAGCATACATTTGGATAAACATGCTTTAATGGTTTCAAGAAGATGACAATTTTTCCTTCTTTACCACACCATTTTGAGCTAGTGTGTCAACGTATAAGGATTAATGAAAAAAATACCATTTTGGGTCATATAGGTTTTAAATTATGTTGAAAAATATTATTTGGCATTATCACTTCTCAAAGTATGGATATACATAATTTATATGATTTTTCAAAATTTTATAAAATAAAATTCATTGGAAGGTTGCCGAAATAGTATTTTCGGTGACTGGAATATTCCTTTAGTGATTGGAAAATTTTCTAGTCTCAGAATTAATCAGTTTTTATACCAAATAAAATTTCTTGATGATTAAAACAACTTTTATAACTATAAGAAACTCATATTCTCAACAAACATCAATAAATTGAAGAAAAATTATTTTAAAGCCCTAACCTTATTTTCGTCAATCGACGATCATACATGCATTGACCAGTGACAAGACCATATGGGTTTTCCTCCTAACATTGAGGGGAGTCTAATGGTAGTGGTGGTGGTGGTGGTCAGCAATACTCACCGGAGGAGACAAATGGAATATTTGAGTTTTTCTTTGATTTTTCTTCTTAATTTTTGTGATGATTTTAGTGTTGTGAGATAAAATGAGTATGGTTATGACGGTTCAAAGCGAGAAGTTGATTGATATATATGGTTACCCAGTAGTGAAAAATAGAGGAAGATGATGGTTCCATAAATAGTAACTTTAGGGGGTGAAAATAAAAATAGGAAAGATGAGGGTGAAAGTGAGAGTAATGTGTGTGTGTATGTATGTGTGTGTACACAAAAATATATGTATGGGACGGGGGTATTACAATATCCATTAAAAAAAAAAGATTTATCCTCAAATTTTGCAACAATGCTCTATTGAGGAAACATATATGGATATAACTCTCGCATCTCTTGCTCTGTTTCCTAAATGATCTCCTTGGTATTACCATTCCTCTATATCATCTTAGCCATAGGAATTTGCTTTGATCATAACTAACACTTTTGAGAATCCAAAATAGCTACTAGCTACACTTCATAGGTCAGATTCTCATTCACCTTTATATTTTATGGCTGGAGTACAAAAGAAGGATTAGAGATATACTTGCGAAATATAGAAACGTGGAATATTGGGTGATTTATGACATATCTAGAGGTAATGCCAATCAATATGCTACATTTCTAACCCTATCCATTATCTCGTAAGGTCCAATATATCTTGGAGATTGTTTTCCTTTCTTTCCAAACCTCTTCACACCCTTTATCTAAGATAACTTTATAAACACAATTTCACCAATTGGAAATTCTGTGTCCTTACGCTTTGGGTCTGTATAACTCTTTTGTTTATTGAACATTTTCTCTAGTATTTTCTTGATCAATGGAATCTTCTTTGATGTGACATTGATTAGTTCTGGGCCCTCCATCTGCCTCTTGCCTACTTTCTCCTAGCAAATTGGTAATTTGCATTTTCGTTTGTACAATGCCTCGTAAGGCACCATCCCAATGCTATTGTGATAGTTATTGTTGTAATTGAACTCGATCAGAGGCAAGTGTGAATCCCAACTACCATCAAAGCCCATCACGCACATTCTCATTATGTCTTTTGAGGTTTGAATCATCCTTTCATATTGCCCATTAGTTTAAGGATGGAATGTTATACTAAAATCCAACCTAGTCCCCAATGCCTTTTGTAATTTCCTCTAGAATTGAGATGTGAAATGTGATCCTCAATTAGAGACTACTGATACGGGCACCTCGTGTAGACACACTATCAGCTCGATATACACTTGTGGGAGTTTGGACATTGAGTAAGTGGTTTTCATGGGTAAGAAATGGGATGACTTCGTCAATATATTTATGATCACCCAAATTGAATCACTTCAAGTCCTTGTATGAGGTAGGCCAACCATAAAATTTATTATGTTCTTTTCCCATTTCCATTCAGGTATTGACAATAATTGAATCTTACCCAATCAATCTTAAAATTTATGCAACATCCTTCCCATATTTCATAATGAGTTTTTTTTAAGCTTAGGGTCTGAGCCTTGAGCAACCTTTATCTTTTCCAACAATATTGACCGTACTTTGATGCTACCCAGTAGTACTCCTAAATCTGAAATTTAGCACCTTGATTTATCAAATCATATAACTCTTTAGTCAAAGTTCCCCTCTCTACTATAATATGTTCCAAAGTAGCTTAGGACTTCCTACTTAGTGCATCAGCTACAATATTTGCCTTTCCTAGATGATACTGAATTATGCAATCATAATCTTTTAATAGTTCCATCCACCTTTTTTGCCTTAGATTAAGTCCTATTCCAGAATTATATATTTTAGACTATTTTGATTTGTGTAAATTTTACACATCTTATCATACAGATAATTTCTCTAAATCTTTATGACAAAAATCATTGTTTCCATCTCCAAATCACAAGTAGGGTATTTTTGTTCATGCTTTTTCAATCATAAGTAAATTTGACATTAACATGTAACCTAGACCAACTCTCGAAGCATTACAGGACAAATCTCCACCTTCAATTTGTAATGCTAGGACTGAAGTTGTATTTAAACACTCTTTGGTTTTTGAAAGTTGGCTGCATATGCATCAAACCAAATGAATTGACATTCTTTAGTATCAAACATGTCAATGGGGTTTCTATCCTAGAAAATTCTTAGACAAATCTTTAATAAGCCTACTAATCCCAGAAAGTTTCACACTTTTTTCACTATTATTGGTCTTTCCTAGTTCATTACAACTTCCACCTTCGTCGGGTCCACTTATATCTGCTCCTAAGATACTAAATGTCCTAAGAATATGACATTCTTAAGCTAAAATTCACACTTCAAAAACTTGGCTTACAATTGATACTCCTGAATTATTTGTAAAACCACTCTCAAATGTTGGGTGTGCTCCTTTTTTGTTAACAAATACACCAAGATGTCATCAATAAAGATAATCATAGACCTATCTAAGAGCAATTTGAACACTCTATTCATTAGATCTATAAAAGATGCTAGAGCATTGGTAAGGTCAAATGATATTACTAGGAATTCATATGGTCTTATCAAGGTCTAAATGTAGTTATAGGTATATACTTTCTTTTGATCCTCAATTGATGATATCCAAACCTTGATCCTCAATTGATGATATCCAAACCTTAGCTTAGTCTTAGAAAAATACCTAGCACCTTAAAGTTAGTTAAACAAATCATCAATTCAAGCTAATGGATATTTGTTATGAATGGTCACCTTATTCAACTGCTTGTAAACAACACACAACTAAAAAGAACCATCATTTTTCTTTACAAACAGTATTAACATACCCTATGGTGATGTGCTAGGCCTGATGAAACCATTATCCAATAAATCCTACAATTGTTTTTTTTAATTCCTTTAACTCTGTAAGTTCCATTCTATATAGAGGTATAGAAATAAGAGTTATACCTAGTACTAGCTCAATATAGAACTTGATATTTCTCTGTGTAGGTAGCCTTGGTAACTCCTTAAGAAATACATCTATAAACTTTTGAACTGCCAGAACCCTTTAGAGACTATTAATTTCTACAGAGGTATCTTTAACTGAGGCTAAGAATCCTAGACACTCCTGTCTAAGCATCTTATTGGCCATAAATTTTGAAATTACATTATATGGGATGGTCCTCTTATCTCCCTAAAAAATAAACTCTACCTCACCCAAAATCCAAAACAACATTTTCTTCTCTTTATAATCAGGGTGGTGTAATCACTAAGTAGTTAGTCCATCCCTAATATTATGTCAAAATCTATAACCGACAACATTATAAGATTTGCTATCATTATCCTACCATCAATCTCCATGGGACATGAGTAGTGGAGTAAATTCACCTATAACATCACTAAGAGGTGTGCATATGGACAAGGATTCTTCTATCTTATCTATTACTACTTTTAGTCTTATAGTAAAGTTAGATGATATAAAAGAATGGGTTGCTCACCCATCTATCAAAATGATAGTTTCTAATTCAAAGATGAGAGGAATACCAATTACCATTGCATTCGAAGCCTGTGCATATTATGGGTTGAGGGGGAACACCCTGTCTTGACCACGACTTGCATGCTAAGAATTAGAGGATTGTCCCTAATTGTAGCCTCTAGATCTACCTTTTGAATGCCTCCCTCTAAAACAACACCCCTACTGGGCACCAAATTGTGTTCCTCTTTATGGATGTTAAAATGGAGGTTGCACCACACTAAAAGAGATCTACTAATATCCCATTATTGGACAATCCCTGATTAGATGCTTGTACTGGCCATATTTATAGTAGCTTCCTGGTGTTATGTAGCATAGGCCTTGGTGTGCTTTGTTAAATTACTAGCAAATGGAGGACGTCAAGCTTGAACTACTGTGTTCAAAGCTCCATTTGCTACTGCTACCACCAACTCCAGGTGTATACTTGAATCCTCCCAAATGTTTACAGCCAAATCTCACTATGCCATATGCTCGAGTAATGTAGCATCCAGTTTCCATTCGAAGGGTTAAAACCCTAGATTTCTGTAAATGTGAATATGAATGTAAATTAAATACAAGCGATCAATTGAATATATGCGATTGTGATGTATTTCATTACATAAATGCATGAACAGATAAAGGCTATTCTAACTAGAGTAACCACCGAAAAATAGCTTAAAGCTCAGAAAATAAAAAAGAGCTTAAAGCTCAAAATATGGTAAGAGCCTCTGGCTCATGATGTATAATGAGTCCTATATCCCCAACTAATAAGGTATAGTTATTAGTGAGCCCGGTATTCACAATAGATATGGGACAATTACAGGCACTCGGTCATAATAATAACAATTGGAAACAAGTCTCATACGCATTGCATGCATAATTGATATGTATATTTTAAATGATAGAAATGAACTATTTGACTACTCTGAATGTGAATTGTGAAATAAGTGATCAAAGTGTTATGTGATGCTATATGATTATTGGTGAAATGATGTGCATTATATGCTGACATGAAGTGTATGTGAATTTGAAGTATGAATTGTATGTGTTACGTGATATGAGTGAGCCATTAAGGATTGTCCACTCACTAAGTTCGCAAAACTCACCCAAAATTGCAACTTAGTTTTCAGGCTCAATAGAGATACCTAGTTAGACAAACTGGAATATAGCCACTGAAATTGAATAAGAGATATCTCTACCGTCTCTTTTTTATTTTAAAATGTATTCCACAAATATTGTATAATGTTTATGTGAATTGTAAAGTGTAACGACATTATAACCAAAAGTAGTTTGATGAATGAAATGATCAAATTAAGAATCGATTTGGACTCGATGTGTGTATAAATGATATGGGTTGTGATTGATTTTTATTTATTTAAACGTATGTGATGCGTATGACGCGAGAGAAAAATTTGTATTGAGTCTGACTGACCGTCCTAACGCACCACCCTTGTAGAGTGTATTCTCGAATACTATCGGTATATTTGGGGATATGCACTATGAAAGTAGGGTGCTATAAGTAGCCCTCTGTTTAGAGCTCCTACTCTAATTATACACTGATGAAAGTTTAATTATTGCTATTGTCGTCGCCGAAAACTGAATGGTCCTATTGAATGTCTCGCACTTTACTCTCTAATAGAGAAATTACTTTGCTCCATGAGGATCCTTTCTAAATGCTTAGTTATGTCCACCAAAGTAGAGAACTTCTCCCAATAACTCATAGTCATATTGACAAAAAGGTTTTTCAACCTGAGTACATATTGGTTGTTCTTCATCAACTCATCTGAAACAATCTACAAGGCATATCATCTCAATTGAATGAAGTCAACAGCATACCCATCCATCGTCTTATCTCTAGTGTACATTTAAAAACTCTAATCTAAGTGCCTCTAGAGCTCTGAAAGAGAGTAAATAGTTCATAAACCTCTCCTTAAACTACGACAAGGTCATTGCATCTAACTGTGGTAGGATGTGGTCTTAGTACCAATCCTTAGCCACTCCCTATAAAGATATCTCCACCAGATCTACCAGCTAGATATTAGACTAGTGCGGCCTCCTGGCTCATATGTCCACTTCATCTTGGAAATTAATGGCCTCTTTATGTTTGGTCCCGTTAAACTTTAGGGGGCAAAACCTTAAATAGGTTATTGACAACTACATATCTTACCTCTTTTACGCTGAGGCTCTAGCTAGTGGTGGGACTTGTTGGTGTTATTACTACATCATCATCATTGAATCTTGGAATATGGAATTATTAGCTTCTGTTCTTGCTAGAAACACTTTCATGTCAACATCAAGCACCTCAGGGACTCCCTATGACACCTCTGACTCTTTTATATGTGCCTCTCAAATTCTAGTCATCCTGTGCCTTCTAGCATCAAGGCCTTAATATAGGTCTCCTGGTCCAGTTGGGTTAAAAATTCAACTCGTGTGTTGATACTAACAAAGAAAGCAAATAAATGGTTAGTACCACTACTTGGAAGTTGGAACAAATAAGTATTATGAGTAAGGAAGCAATTATAAGGAGAAGATAAATTCCCAAAGTAGAACTGAAGCACCCTACTCCCATTCGATGTGTACACATACTCCCTTTAGACGTCTGTACATGTGCCCAACAGAAATGGCGGGGCTAATTATATCACTTTCACATATCACATGGCATCATAAATTAAAACATAAATATCACAATCTCTAAAACCCAAAAATTCTTCATTTCATTTCAAAAACCATGATTTACAATGTAGCATTACATACAACTTTCACAATTATACAATGACAACCTATCAGAGTTCACAACTTTATCTATAAAGTATGCTATATACATAAGGAATTAATAAAAAGATTAATTAAATCCTTCAATTTTAACTGACCGACTTTAGAGCCATGTCCTCTATCCAAAAGCTATACTAGATCTCTTTTAAGCGGTCTTAGAAGCTAAGTCGTCACTCTCTTACTTGAAAAGTCAACGTTGTAATTTTGATGAGTTTTGTGAACTCATTTGAGTAACCATGCTCGATGGTTCACTCATATCACACATATCACATCAACACATACAATCACATAATTCATAATATTTAATTACTCATGTATCATCACAAAACACTTCGTACATATATGTTCACATTTTTCATTCAATTTAATTCCACATTTCAATTGCAATCATTCAAATCATCTAATTCATGTGTATATGCAATGTTCATGAGACTCATATTTGTTTATTATGTTGTTATAACCAAGTGCCTTTTTCACTATCTCGTATCCGTTGTAGATACCAGGCTCATTAATACTGTCCCTTATCCGTTGGAGATACAGTGCTCATTTTACATAGCGAGCCAGAGGCTCTTACAACAGTTTGAGCTTTAAGCTCTTTTTCACTGACGACTCCAGTCACAATTGCCTTTATGTTTCAAGCATTCATGTAATGAAACACACCATGCGTTTTCAATCATTATGCTCATTCTGTCACATTCACATCCTTTCTTATTCACATTTGTCATTGGACTTTGGTCCGACATTCAATATATTAGTTGAGAATCATTTATTCAATCATATTCACATTCAAGTAGCACTTCTAATGTTTTATTCATCCATCAAACACCTCAAACATTGGATCTCCAAAATTCAATACATACACATCATAATAATTCAGTACATAATTTAACAAACAAACATTCAAGGTGAGACCATCTTAGGTTACTCACAGTTTGCTCCCGCTAGCTTATTGCCTTGAAGTCCCAGTAATTTCTGGAAGCGATTGCTCAATGTGCTCTTCTATATTATGCAATCACACATATTCATAAATTACTAATTTGCACATTTACATAAACACTCTATCATAAGCATATATATATATGTCATGTATAATGCATGTTCAACGACAAATTGCCAGGTACATTTCCTTAATACACATCTTATAAACAATTTACAACACCTTCCAATCATTCTTAAAAGCCTAATATTCTTTACTCACCTTAATCACCTCATTCAACATCAACTAAGTTCATTTAAGATTTCATTTAAGCCTAATTACCTCATATGGAAGCACCCTACCATTGATTAGTTCATACTTCACTCAAAATATGACTCTTTTCCTCTATAGGGACGTCACAATCGTGACAGAAACTTTTGGAGCTGGCTACAATCATACTACCCTGGTCACGATCGTGGTAGAAAATTTTTCTGACCAGGCCACGATCGTCCTGCCCCGGCCACAACTGTGACAGAAACATTTTCTATCCCAACCACGATCATGGGGAAGGTTCATGTTTGTGCCCTATAATTTTTCCTCCCCATTCATCTAAATTCAACATATATTTTAACATAAAATTCATACCAAATATTCCAGAATTCATTACTTCTGACACAACATCATTCCACACTAATTCAAATGCCAATTTGATTACATTAATCTCTCAAACCTCTAATCATTTGATTTAGCATCTTAAACTACATACTATCATTCATACAATCCTATCCTTTTTCTATAATATCACATTCATAGCATCAAACAATTCATTATCAAAATTCCATCATTTTAAGTTGATAATGTCTTCATTTATACCTAAATTTTAGTTCAATATCATTTATACACAATTCAAACCCATAATTGATAACAACACCAAGATAGAACATATTCATATACTCTTCTATCATCAATTTTCTGCATATTTTTCTACTTCATTTACACATTTTTTTTAACCTTAACTATCACTTTAACTTATCTCAATTCAAGAAACCAAGATACACCCTTTTTCTTAACTCAAAACTCATAATTTATCACTCTTTACAACACAAAAAAATAAGACACGACTCCACCTACCTCTTCATCTACACATCATCATCTTTCAAACTTCATTGTTCATAATCAATCATCTCTTAAATTTTTATCATCAAAATTGCTTCTTACTAAACAACTCATGCATAACATTAACTCACAAAATTGAAACATGATCTCTTGATTATTATTACCACCCTCGTTAACACAAAAATTGATTTCATGATCAATTACAAATCTCAAAATTTTCATCATACATGTTCCATTTAACACTACCCATGAAGATTAAAGCATAACTTAGTTGATAAAAACTTTAAACTCTTCAAGTCACACTTCACCCTAGCTTTTCATATAACCCATGTACATCATCAATCAAGGTGGTAGGGTTGGGTCTTTAGTGAGAATGAAAGAGAGAGCAAGATGAGAGTAGCAAATGAAAGACAAGAAGGTTAGGTTCCATATAAATGGAGATTGGTGAGTCAAAATCGTGAAAGAGCGGAAGAAGAAGAGAAAGCTACAAAGAGAAGAAGAGAAAGCAAGAAAAAAAACAATAAAATGATCTTTCAAGGTTAAAACAATCGTGCGATAAAGACATGGTTTGGCAAGCGACACTTGTCACTTGCCACATGTCCAATCCCTATAGGTTTGAACTAGGTTCTCTCATTTAACTAGTCCAATCAACTCCAATTGTCTCCAAATTTCAATGAAATATGTCATTAAATCCAATTGTCATTTATAAAAGTTTACATTGCTATTTGACTCTTATTTCTACTACCATTTATCAGTTGTCCTGTTACTTGGGCATTTTTCCTAGTCCAAAAATACCCAAATTTTTAGAAATTTCCAAAATTTCATAAAAAATGTTAAATCAATTCTAATACGCACCAATGAAATTTTCAATACATATAAGCCACAATTCATATTAAAAATCACATTTATAAATCAATTATACCCGAAAAAATGTCAATGAATGCATGTACAATTAACTTACTGCATGCAAACACTAATATTTAACTTTGTGTGTATGTTATATTATGCTTGAGCATGAAATGCACTTCCGAAGTTCTCAACAATCTCTCATGTACAATATCCTAGGGTTCTAACCCTTATTATGGGATAATGGGATGTTACAAGAACTACACCCTCAGTGTTAAATCTTTTAATCTAGGCTCTAATACTAGCTTTGTCACAATCCCAATAAGCATGTGATTGACACCTAAAACCTAAAACCTAAAATTTGAAGCCTTCAATTCACACATAAGCCTGAATAATATTGTTAGCGTGCAAAATTTGTCAACATACTAAATCATATCATTGCGAATGCTAGAGTACAAGTACAAGTGAAAATAAATGAAAAGCATAAATAGAAGTAGGTATATTGCAACCGACTCCCCTCAGAGTCACTGTTGAGAAGATGGTGGTAACTGACCTAAAAAAATAGAGTTAAGGAGGAGTCAAACCTTACTGAGCAAGTCAATATCACCATACGATACCCAATGACATGCTCACGCAATATATTATTTATATTAGTATAAACACAAATATATGATGTATGATAAATCATATCCAGTACACATTAAATCATAGACAAGGAATATCTATAGGACCTTAATCTCCAAGGGTACATCCTCATACTGCTATACGTCGAATGACCACAAGGAGTTAAGCATCACCAATGGCTCAACCATATACCTATACTCATATAGGCATAAGGCTCTTTTAGTCTAAAGAGGTTATGGGGAGCCAAACATTATCAATAGACTAGACCTTACTCAACATGTCCAAAGTCACGATCACATCAATAATAGACATATCAAACAAAGATTCGACCAGGAGCCAAGCATCAACCAGGATTGGTCTATATCATATATCAATGCTATATCATAATCATCTCTTATAATCAAACAAGTGCACAACTGGTCCTGATGAAAACCTATCAGGTGGCACGTTCTACATATTTTTCCTCTATTAATCAAACATATCCATATACAAAAGCAGAGGAAGAGGAAGATTTTATTCACCTTAGGGGGTGAAAATGAAAAATATGAAAGATGAGCATAGAAGTGAGAGATATGTATACAAAAATATACGTGGGGGTGGGGGTATTGTTATAGTTCCCTTACAAAATTATAGTAAGTAAAGGTTTTAACAATTTTTTAGAGATATAATCAGAATCCAAGATCTTACCATACAATCTAACACATATTCGCTAGTCATAGTTAGCTAAACTTTGATTAGGTTTTATTTATCTTTATTGACAAAACCTAATTTCACTCTTGGCCCTAGAGCAATTCTCACTAATCTAGTTCAAGCTTAAATAGTTACTTACAATTAAAGAAGATGTCACTAAATCATACCCAAATGATGCAATCTTTAAAGATGCAATGAATTTCTCACTATGTGCCTAATTTCCATCATCTTGTAATCTTATTTTTAAGAGACAATCTGTGTTCGATTCGTTCAACACTTTTTCCATCTCATAGTAAGAAGACTAGTACCAAAATAAAGGTCATTTTCTATTTTCAGATCAAAACAAAATTAAGCTTGATTAGGATTGGTAAGCTCTGATACTATGAACCAAGCTTTACTAATTGCAGAGATCATAAGAATTAGTGAGAAAGAAAAATCTTAATTCAATCAACTATTAATGGAAGAATTTAGGCTCAATTTTATACAAGCTAAAATAAGCTAAAAATAACTGCCTTTAACTAAGTTATTAATAAAGCTTGTAACTAATAACTAACTTGTAACTAACACCAACTAAATTAATAAATTCTACAACATGCTTGCTTATCGAGAGCTCATCAAGGCACTTGCTTCCACAAAGTAGTATTCTTCCATATGAAGGCTAATTACCTAGGTGAGGGAACACTGTTAAAACTTCAATGAGCTTATTGTTTGGTCTAAAATGATAAGTTTTATTATTGAAGAGTATGGGAAAAATGGTTTAGTTGATAAGGATGTAGAGATTTTCAAATGGTGTACTAGTGTTGAGGTTTATAATATGTTCTTTTTACACCCTATAAAGCGAAAATGTTTAGTGGGGGTTTATTTTTTAGTTAGGAGAATTATTATGAAAGGTGTTGTTTTAGATAAGAGGAATTATATGGTTTTAAGTAATATGTGCTGGCTTAAGTAGGAAAATTAGAGAGGGATAGGAGTTTTAAAATGAAATGATAAGAAGGGCTTTAGTCCTTCCTTGAGAGGAATTGTTGGTTAAAGGGGTGTTGAATGTTGTATAAAGCTTTTAATTTATTGCAGAGTGCAATTAAAGACGGGCGTCGATCATTTCCTTGTTTATATGCACCAATAATTAAGGGTATGTATAGAAGAGGGCTGTTTGATGATGCTTTTTGTTTCATCAATGATATGAAGGCAGAAGGGCAGTTTCCATATAAAGTTTAGTAGTGTTGTTTATGATGCTGTCTTTATGTTCTCTACAAATTCCAAAGTGATAAATTTGATGTCTTAATTGGTCAAAAGTGGGATTAAAAATGACCATGTCAATTAAACTAGCTTGCTATGTTTTAAATGAGAAATGAAATGATAATTAGAATCTTTAAGACACTTGGTTGCCTGAACTATAAAAATTTGTTGCACATTAACATTGATAGGATCAAACTTCCTTGATGATTCAATTTTGGATTGATATATTTAAGAATTTATTCATTATTGTTAGTTAAAGTAGAGTTTATGCTTATGGGCAAAGAATGTTAACCATTTCCTTTCTTTCATTAGGAAGGCATCAGAAACTTTAGTCATGATCTAAGATTTATCTGATATCATTTTGCATCAATTATTGATTGTAGCTATTGGATGTAGACAAAATATTTCATTTATAACAATTATTGGAGATATACTTATCATTTTTTTTGTTCTTCTTTGAAGCTATTGCAATGACCATAATTATTTTTATATGGAGTGAAGTACAATTATTTTTTTGGAAGTTAAAGTTATATTATATTACTGCATACTTACAAAATGGTCTTAAGGATAAAGCCTTGTACATTTCCATGTAAGGGCAGGGGAATTTAAAAAAAGAACAAAATGGTAAATGTTAAATAATAAAACCACTAGCCTACCAAATAGGTTAAGACAAAATCATATGGAACATGCTTTCAAAATTTCTTCATTTAATTGGGGCTAATTTTAAGGGAAATTCTCAGTTGCTTTGGATAAGAGGGCGATGCTCGAAAGAGGGGCTGTTCTCCATTTTCCTAGTAAATTGTTTGTCTCCTTCTACTTTATAGACATGATTTTTTTAAATTGTAAATTAAATTTAGTCATTAAAGGCAATAACAAGTGTTACAAGAATAAACTAGGTCATCATTATAAATGGGCTAACAAAACAATAGGAAAATATTACATTATAAATCAAATTCAAGCGCACAGACTATTCATTAATCCCATACTGATATAAGACTAGAATCAATTTGCATTTTGCTTCAAATGTGACAAGGTGTAATTTGATTGCATTAAGTGTTTCTCTATATAGCTTGAATGCTGCTTTTTAATGCCCATAAAGATTCTTATAATTCTCTCATCCCACAAAGCATGTACAAGATATGGTAAAGCAATAGGGAAGCACCACTATTTTATTTTATCATGCATGTTGACAACTGAACCCAAAGCTATAATTTGCTTCCATTCATCTAGTGTATCTCCTAGCAACCATCTTCTAGTAATGTCCTTTCATAGAGATTGAGTGAACTGACAACTGAAGAATAAATGAGAAATACTTTCTTGCTCTTACTTGTATAATGCACATATATTTGGTATTGCCATATAATTGTTCTATCTATGAACTGTAGGCAATCTGTTTTTGATACCTCTCCATATTGTGATTAAAGCCCTAAGTAACATATACTTTTACTAGACTAGTTTATGCTATGGTACTATGTTTCCCTGTACTCGAAAAAGCTTTCTACAAGACATAATTGGTGAATTTACCATGTTTAGACAACATCCACTAATTGACATCTGCCTTATTTTCCTTGAGGTCAATGTTATTGATCTGATTATGCAAATCAGAGTCTCGAATCCTTAATAAAATTTTAGTTTTATATGTTAGAGCATAAGCAATAAATTAATCTTCACTAATGATTAGAAATAAATTCACTAATATCCTCACAAATTCCAATAACCGACCATTTTTCATACCAAAAGAGTGTATTGATATCATTTCCAAATAATTTAATTATATGTGGCCTGGCTTTGCTTCTCAATTTGAATATTGTTTATTTTGTGTTTGAAGCACTTTTAGGTATGTTAATCTTCCACAAACTCCCCCCTTTAATGTAATAAGCATTTATCCGCTTAACCTATAAAGATTGCTTATCTTCAATAATCATCTATAACTTTTTAGTAAGCATAACCAAATTATATACTTTCAAAGGGATCACATTCAAACCACCATACTTCTTCAAAGAACATAACTTAGATCATTTAATGAGAGTGAAGTATTTTCCTGTTTTGATTTTAGACCACAGAAAATTTTTGAGAATGGTATCAATTATCTTGATAACATCCTTGGGAAGAGACATATGAGCTACCTAATGTAGACTCACTACATTAAGGACAAAGGAAATAAATTAAGCTCTCTCACTTAAGGATAAAGCCTTCATACTTCATCCTAAGATCCTTATCTATATCTTGTCCATCAGAATTTTGTAATCTCCATAAGTTGACTTAAAAGCAAAAATAGGAAACACTAGATATGTAATTAGCAATTCAATTTTATTAAAACATGTAACTTCAAGTATCATTAATTCTTGATCAATTGCTTTGTTAGAAGTGTAAAAGGAACTTCTGCCAGAGTTCATCTTAAGTCCAGACATTTTAGAAAATATTTTGGTTGCAGTCATTAAGACTAATACAAATATTTTATCAACTTTAGATAATAACAATAGGTTATTAGTAAATACTAGACTTGTTATGCATGGCCTCTGACATTTAGAATGATATCTAAACTACCTCATTCTCTCTACTACCTTCTTGAGTGTTCTACAAAATACCTCTATAATAAGAGAGAATAAGTCAGAAGAGGAAGGATCTCATTGATGTATACCTTTGCTACCTTTGAAACTTCTTGAAGATTCCCCATTTATAAGCATATTGAAAGATGGAGTTGTGATGCATTAAGATATCTACTCAACAAAGGTTTTAGGAAAATCCATTGCCCTTATAATGTTTAATAGAAATTGCCACTCCACATTGTCATAGCCTTTCTTTAATTCAATCTTTAAGGTACAATCTCTAATCCCTTTTCATTTGTGATAACCTTTTATAACTTCTGCATCAATAGAATGTTGTCACTCATTAGTCTACCAGGGATTTATGCTCCTTGTGTTTCATCCACATGCTTGACTAAATTCCTCTTTAATTTATTCCCAATAATCTTGGAGATGATTTTGTAAACAGAATTGAAGCAAGTAAGCGGTTTATAATCACTGAAATATTTCATCTCTCCTCTTTTTAGGATCAAGGTTATGAAGTTTCTGTTCATTTCTTTAAGCAATTTTCTACAATTGAAGTAAGCAATTTTCTACGATTAAAGAGCTCTAAGACAACTTTATGAACCATAGTTAAAGTCAGAACCTAAAAAAACATCATATTAATACCATCTAAACCTAGGGCTTTGTATGAATTGATTGGCTTTATTGCCTCATCAATCTCCTCACTGATGACTTGGTTGGATAATACATTAACATGCTCAAAAGTTATAGATTCCAACATTATCTCCTTGGAGTGAGCATTTACTGGTGCATTCATGAATAAAGTGAAATAATTAGTTGCTTCCTCAAGTAAAGCCTATAGTTAGATATGCTTTGATTGTTTTTAATCACATTGACAATTTTGTTGGAACTTTTCCTTGTTAATACAAATATGTGAAACAAAGTGGAGTTTCTATCCACCTATTTAAGCCATTACACTATTGATCTTTACTTCATTATAGAATAGTCAAACAGTAAGGCTTTTGAAACGTTTTATATTGCATTCTTAAATTTTGTTGGAGTTTACTAGAATTAGGATTTCTATACAGCTCATCCTGGATGGATCTTAAATCCTCTTTAGCAACTGATAGCAAATGATAGGTGTATGTTCTGCTTATGCAACTACTTTAGAGAGATTTTAATGAGTTTCATACTAGATGCATAAATAAATTGCTTAGTGCTTTGAGCTTTAATAGAGATAGCTTTCCAGATGATTTCATTAAAACTACTAAAGAGGTTAATAAATTATTGAGTTAAAAAGGTGTACTGATACTTACTTTGAGTAATGCACATTGCGTGGTCTGAAAGGATATTTATAGTGAACATTAAAGATAAGATAGAAAATTATTAAAGCCATTCCAAATTTTCCATACATCTGTCTAATTTTTTCCTAATGAAACTGCTTTCATGTTGATTATTATTCTATGTTAAATAGTTTTCACCAAAAGGAATATAAAAAATATGAATGTCTATAGTGCATTGTCTAAACTCAAAGTAAGGTTGTTTAAAGACACTGACACCCTCAGCTTCCTCGGGATTAAAGATGGTATTGAAATCCTCGTCAAGAGTTATGGTTTTTGAATGTTGTATACAACCCTTCTTAGTTGATTCCAAAGTTGATTTCTCTAAAAACATTGTTATGTGAGATTACGCCAATTTTATTTGTAGTGTTGTAAAACACATCAACATGTATAGCCTGATCAGACATGTCTAAGGTTTTTACATTCACATTTTGATAATTGAAGTATATTAATATCCTCTCATTGGGGTGATGAGGGTGATTTGTAATTTGTCTCTAGTTGGAAGATAACATCTGTAAAAGACCACACTTTTCCACCTGTATTCTTGACTCCAACATGCAAAATATGTCTGGTTTATGCTCTAAGATAAGATTCTTAAACAAAAGTTTCTTGGAAGGAGCATTAGCTCCTCTTATGTTCCAAGCGTTGACTTTCATGTATTTGCATCTGAAAAAAAAGGGTTTTACCTTTTGTTAGATCTTCTGAATATAGGTTCAAATTCCTTCTTATTATCAACAGATGCAACTACTTGATCCTCCTTATTTGTGATCTCATTCACTACTTCAACCTTTTTTAGGCAAATAGGAGTTTTACATATGTTTTCATCCTCCACACATTCTTCAATCATTATATGCTGTCCACCATAAACAAAATTGGCCTCGATGCTATAATCAATTTGACATGGATCTTCAGAATCACTATTGATCACTTTAGGGGTTTTTTGTATTTCTTTCCTACTTTTGCTCTTCAATTTCATTAAGTTTTTATGCAAGTCTAGCGCTAAAATATCTACTTGTGGGGTCTCAATTCTCTTTTGGTATCCAGTTGCGTAGGTTTTCAATCATAAGTTATTTTGAGAGTATCTTTAACTATCTCAAGATTTTCAGCCAACCTCACAACTGAAATTATTTATGGCAAATAGGTCATAGAACTCACCATAACACATAACCTAACAAAGTTGATTATGGAAGTCTCAATAGTGGCTTAGTCAATGCAATTTGGTTTGCCAATGAAGCTAATAAGATAGCTTAATCCACTTGGTATTTTAATGGTACTCCATAAATACACAACCAAATTAGTATGTTTTCCATCTTAATTTCATCAATTTTCTGTCTAGTTCTCTAAAGTTTAAGGAAAATTGGCTTATCTTGCACGTGTCATGATCCCTCTTTAAATACTTTCATAGTAGCTTCTTTACAGAAGAATCTAAAGAAGAAGGTGAGATCATTGTTAACTAGCACGTCCACTAACCTATGCCACATCCAATGTATTTGTGCGGATTGCTTCATGACAAGATAAACAACTTTTTTGTCAATAAAATATCCAATTAATATGGAACTCCATTGTTATGCACTAGCTTTTAAAATGTCAATGAGAGGTGAGACAATAAGTTGTTCATCACATTTGCTGGATGGGAAAAAACTAAGCTTAACTTCTGGTTGTGGTCTTTAGCAACATGCACCCATGTTGTAACAGCCCAGACCACCCGCTTGCAGATATTGTCCGCTTTGAGCCTCGGCCTCTCGGGCCTCGCGCTCTCA
>JANZXR010000170.1:4387406-4400302 GCA_027575705.1 Erythroxylum echinodendron | reverse complement strand
AAAGACACTTTCAATTATTCTAACCCATTCAAAAAGACCACATTGCCCTTTCCCATAAGTGAGGGGATGTTACACATGTCCTTCTAATAACATTAGTATTGCCTTCCACAGGGTTCAGGATAAGCATTTGCAAAGAATCATTCAGGAATAAAGATTTTTGGGCCTGAGGTGTAGCTGAAGAAGTTATATGGCCTTGTTATTCAACTAAAATGGATAGGAACTCAAAAATAAAAACATTATCCATCAGACAAAGCTAGTGTCTGACAGATACAAAGCTAGCTGAGCTGGTTAATAGTAAGTAATGAAAGAAGCAACTTCTAGTTTGCTAGATATGAAGAAGTAAGCAAGGTTAATGATTTGTGGGATAACATAGAAGCATAAATGTTATGATGAGTAAGAAATAAAAGAGGTAGTAGACCTAAAGCATGAGGAAGAAGGTAGTTGCAAGGAGAGCAATATAGTGAAGAAAAGAAAGTGGAATCAAGTTTAGAATAGCTTTAACTTAAGCAACAAAAAGAACTGTGAATCCATTAGCAGAAACTTCAATAACTACAACATGGAAATAAAAGGTTTTTGTAAATGGATATGATCCATCAATATAGTCTTTACTATCGTGGTGTAGTTACATATTGCATATCGTAGTTCTTATAGATGCGAGTCTTAATGTATCAGTATGTTTGTGTATTATCATCTGTATCCTTATTACCTTAAGGCAATCTCCATCTTTCCCTTAAGCTATCACTAAGCATTATCTAGCTTTGATTAGCTAGTATTGCTTCCCTAATCCAATGGTTTACTTTATTAGCTAATTGATGTTGTGTTTTTAATCCCCTGTGTATCCTATAATTTCTCACTTTCTGAATCATGTAGGCATAGCATGAGAATTCTAGTTTTACTAATATGGATTATGATTTGTTTTCCCTAGATAAATTGGAAATCCATTCCATTATCTACACCTATTCCTGCTCTCTACAAGAGCATTCGAGATTATGCTGAATATTGGGCCTAGATAGTTAGAAATAGGAACATGTGAAAAACTGATAAGAGGTAGATTCATTTTCCAAATTGTATAGGACATATAATAGGCTTTGACTAGAGTTGTATTTGTCTCTTATCCAAAGTTACTTTAGATTTAATAGCCAGCAAACTAAAAAGGATTTGGAGATAATAGAATTCCTCCTGACATCTTCAAACTATTTCACTTTTGGGAATTTTGTTCTAATTTTGTCTAGTTAAGATAAATTGGTAAACAATTATGTTCTGTGTAACTTCTAGATAATAAAATATATCCTTAGGGGTTAGGAAGGTATTCAGGTAAGTTATTAGCAATAAAGGACATGTATCTTTAAGGGATATCCAGTTAACACCTTGTATGACTTTAGAGACTTTAGAATTCATTGGCACTTAATTTTTAATCAAATTAAGCTCTATTCTCTAAGAGAGAGGACTGATAGGAGATCAATTATCTGTCCTAAATCATATGTTAAGTATATTACCAATGTGAATTTGATGTAGGGGTATATTAGATCCCTTATTCTTATCATTTCAATTAGGGCCAAGAGCGTTCCATGGTTTCTTTCATGTTCTAGAAGTTAGTGTATACTAAGTAGTAGGTATGTATCCATTTAACTCCCATCCTCTCATTTTTCTCCTATAGTATCTAGATCTATTTAGCAATAAATACCTGATTCTTATTCCTTATGGATGTCAATCCTAACCCTCCCTCTTAAGTGGGGGTAGTAGACTTTATCCTAAGACACTTTGTCTCTATAGGTATTATTAATGTTTCCAAAAAAAGAAATATCTTAAGGATCCTCTCCAACTCCTTCACCAAACTTTTAGGAAAAATCAAATGTAAGCCTCAATAGGTATAGAGGTTAGAGAGAATGCTTTTGGTTAGCTGTATGCAACTAACTAATAAAAGGAGTTTGTTTTACCAAGCTCTTTCCTTCCTCTTTATGTGTTCAATCAGTTTGGTACAACCTTCGTTTAATCAATTTGGTACAACCCTCAAATTTAAGGTTCTTAGGGAATATAGGTGGACCCAAGTATGTGAAGGGAAATTCCTATACCTACATATTAGTAACCTTCTGTAATAAATTTATTGTCGTATGCCTTTAAACTCTCTTAAAATTTGGGTGGGTTCTATATTAATTAGAGCAGAGAAAGAAATGACACAAATACAGGCTCTTATTCATGATATGAAGGTATTTAGGAAGTCAAGATCTTTGAGGCAATATAGGATGAATCCCTAATCCAATGTGTCAAATGCTTTACAAATAACTATTTTCATGGAACAACTGTTTCTACTAGTGTTAAAGAGGTGGTCTTTGAAGAGTTCCTATACTATTAAAAGGTTATCTCCAATATTTCTTCCTTCAATGAATGCCTTGGTAAGGGCTGATAATGTAACACCCCATTACCATAAATTACATATCGGAACACCCTGTGAACATTCCAGTATGTAATCTATAATAATGGCATGTTAGAGCAAACATATATCCAAATTAATCATGACATCAACTATTATACAGAAAAGTCACCAAATTTTAAAACCAATTGCATTCTTCATTTCATTTCATGAAAAAAACAAACTTACATTGTAGCTTTACAAAACCATCTGAATATATACAATGTCAAATCCTATATATAACACACTGCTTGACAGAGGAATTACACATAAACTACTAACTAATCTTTCAGTCTCAGCTGACCGACCTCTGAGCCATTTCTTGACAAAAGTACAAGAATTAGTCTTCTCGTAGAGTCTTTCTGTCTCTAATGTCCTCTCTCGAATCTAAAATACCAATGTTGCAATTTTGGTGAGTTTTGCGAACTCAATGACGAAACCATCCTTGATGGTTCACCCAATTCATACCACATGTCAAATTATATAAGCACGTAATTCACAATTTTCCATTTAACAGTTTGCACCACATATCCCAATCAAAGTTAAGTACATATTCACATTACAATTCAATCTGTCAATTACACTTAATAAGTGTATATGCAATGTTCATGTGACCCACTTTTAATTATTACGTTGTTGTAACTGAGTGCCTAAACTATCCTGGATCCATTATGGATACAGGGCTCATTGATACCGTCCCTTACCCGTTGCGGATATAGGACTCATTGTATATATCGAGCCTTTGGCTCTATACCACATTTCAGAACTTTAAGCTCATTTTCGATAGCTACTCATGTCACAACTATCATTATCTGATTATACATTCATGTATGAAATGCATCTCATTCATATTCCATCAATTATATTTTCAATCATTCCTATTTTCAATCTTATTCCCATTCAATCATATTTTTAATCCCATATACGTATATCATCAGGCCTTAGTCTGACAGTTTAAAAAAAACATACTGAGTAACACATATTTCACCAAATTCACATTCAAGGAACACTTCAATATCACATTTTATCAATTACATTTGCATTCATGTTCTTATTCACAATAATCATCGAACTAGGTCCGACATGAACATTCAAGTTGAGAATCATGTAGTCAATCTCATTCACATTCAAGTAGCACTTCTAATGTTTTAATCATGCATCAAAACTCCTCGGATATTTCATGTCCGGAATTCAGTACACAATTTAGTACACATGCATCAATATCAAATTTAGTTCAGTAATAAACAAAACAAGTCAAGGTGAGACCATCTTAGGTTACTCACCAATCGCTCCAGAAAGCTATTGTCTTAATGTCCCGGCAATGTCTAGATGATAAAACTCTAAATGCTCCTCTATATAATGCAAAACACATTTGCGCATATCATAATTTTGCACAATGGTATAAGTATTCAGTTATGCATGTGGATATGAAATATGTACAATGCATGTTCGTGATAATTCCGGATTCTTTATCATTACTCTAGTCACACTAGTCATTCATATATCAATACTCAATTGATCAGTCCAGATTTGTCTAAAAACACTTTCGGGTCCACTTTGTATGATTATTATCATCAAGAAAATGATGTATTTCTGTAACACTTTCTTCTATAAAATTGTTTCCCTGTGCCTTAAGTTTCTAATGACTCTAAGATCATTCAATTTGGTTCAATATTGTATGAGTTATGCTCAAAAATACTATAGACTAACTACATTTGAAATTTAGCTAGTGCATGATCATGCTGTCCAGTTGTACAACTCATATGTCTCAATTCCAATATCTAAAAATTACAAAATTTATACCAATTGAAATCTAAGAGGATAATCTACAACTTTTGAGAAGAAAATTTTGTCTAATATAACCTAAATCAATACATTTTATTCGATAACAATAGGATATGATTTCTATCCCTGGGAGTGCTACAGCCTAAGCCAAGACTCACTTTCATGACAAATTTTGAAATTCTTAAAGATAGAATTAAATTTCAACTTCTTAAATAAAGTTGTATCCATATATATCTACTTTAATCTGAATTAAGAATCAACTCATTTGGAAATCTACATATCAAGTTATAATCAAAATACCGAAGTATGTTCAATGAAAATTCTCTAGTTTATAACATTCCAGCAAATTGCCTTTTTTTCATCCTAAATCCATTAATCAAACATGTCATTATCAAAATTATATCATTTACAGTTGAGGAACCCTTCATTTTTACTTCAGTTTCAGTTCAATAACATCAATACATAGTTCAACAATTCATGATTGTTCATAAACCCCAAAACAGTACTTATTCCATATCACATGTTCTGCATTTTTTTTCCAGATTTTCTTATGTAGATTTCGGGTCAGGTTTGAATGACCATTATGACCTATACAATGAGGTATTTAAACAACACCTTCTCCTAATCCAATGTCCCACAATGTCTTAAGTGTCTAATGACATCAATTTCATGCATTTTGGTTCAGTATCATGCAAGTTATAAACAACAATCTACAGACTATTTTCATACCTCTATAGAATACAACTCTCAACTTCAAGCTAAATTTCAAGACTCTTAAGGACATATTACAAATTTGATTCCTTCATGACAAATGTAGCCCTATGTCTCTACTTTACTCTAAATTAAAATCATCCAATTTGGATATTCACAAATCAAGTTATAGCCAAAATACAAATGTATGTTTAGTAAAACATTCCATATAAAATATTCCAGCACACTTCATCATCAAACTTACATGCATTTCTTTCCAATTCAAACATCATTCTCATACCATTTAATAAGTTATAAAGCTTAGATTGTTACTTACCTTTTAGGCTTCCAACTCAGTTCAAAATTCCAGATTCACTAAGGCTCCAAGCATGTAAGATTCATCACAAACTTAAGATGGAAATAAGGTGTTTTTGGACAACAATAAGATGATCGCTTCCAGCTAGTTTCTTGGTTATTTTGTGAAGGATTAACATGTGAATTTCATGTAGAAATTTGACTAGGGTTAGACTACAATTTCAGAGAGAAAACTTCATGAAATTTCGATAAAGAGGGTGAAGAATAAAGAAAGAAGATTGTTAGCTATCCTTGTTGTAATTTTGTGCTAGGTGTCCTCAAATTACCTAAGCCATATATCTTAAGGCATGTAAGACAAGTGGCTAATCAAGATGCTGCCATTAATCCATTCCTTAAACCATTTTTTACCAATTAATCAGTCCATATGTCAATCCAAGATTGGTCCATTTGTCACACAATAATTGGTCCATTTGTCACTCCATAATTAGTCCATTTGTCAATTAATTCCTAATCCAATTGTCACTCATTTAACTATGCCAAATGTCACTCAATTTTGAGCGTAGTCATCCTAATTTTTCATGTCTCAATTAATCTTGCCACTAGGCATTTTTCCTAGTCCAAAAATATCCCAAATTTTCAGAAAAGTTTGAAATGTATGAAATGTCACCAAAAATGCCAAATGAATTCTAATACACACCAATTCAATTTTCAAGACAAATAATCCACAATTCACAATTTTAATCACATTAAAAGTCACTTATACCTGGAAAATGTCAATAAATGCATGTACAACCATATTAATGTGAAAAAATCAATATTGTCGTATATGTGTATGCCACATTATGCTTAAATGTGAATTATACTTCCCAATTTCTCATTAACCTCTTATAAACACTATTTTAACCTAATCCTAAGTAACAGGATGTTATAGATAATGGAAGTGAGGCTACTTTTGAGTCTATTAACGAGGATTTTTGCTATAATTTTATACACTAGGTTACAACAAGATATAAGACGAAAATCCTAAGGGGAAGATGGGTTGTCAACCTTAGATATAAGGAAAAGGTGGGTTTTATTTAATTCTAATATTATTTTATGACTTTAAAAGAATTCCAACACATAATCTACAATAGCTCCTCTTATAATGTCCCATATTTATGATAAAATCATACATTGAAACCATCTAAAGCAAGTGCCTTATCTGGTCCAAAGTTAAAGACCACCTTCCTAATCTTCTTATGGGTGATTAGCCTAGTAAGTTAGAATGAGGCCTCATCCTATATTCTAACCTAGATGAGCTCTTTAATTGCTTGGGTAGTTAAGGAGGTACCCTCTCAAGTACCCAATAGTCCTTTATAATATTTGAAAGCAACATCTTTCATGGCTTATTGTTCATTAACAACCATTCCTTAACTGTTTGAGAGTGCTTTAATTCGTGTATTCCTAAGTGCCACAATAGTGATGAAAAAAATTTGGTATACTCATCTCTCTCCTTAACTCACTGGATTCTAGCCTTTTGTTTGATATAGGAAGAATGGATGGAAAGCGCCTGGGTATACTACTTGAGAGCTAGATCTTCTTGGGTCTTAAGAATCGGATCATTTGGATGTCATATAGTTCAACCTATAGGAGCTAGAGATTCCTTTTGGCATTTTGGAGCTCCACTTCTGAATTAGGACATATTGTACTTTATAGAGTTTAGAGTTTAGTTTTTACTTTTAAGTTTTGTGACTCATTGGAATGCCTTACATTTGGGGATATGAGTATTAAAGCCCCTTCTGATTGCATCCTAGAAGCCTTTTAGCTGCACTATAAGATTATAGCACTTGAAAGGGGATTTATGTGGGGTAGAGCTTAATGTACATTTCACCTTTAATATTGAGTGGTCTGAGCATATAGAAGGACCAAACATAGCATAGCTCAATAGGAATGAACTCATTTAGGGAAAGTTTGTTAGAATTCTGTCTAGTTTTTTCTCATGAAAGTAAATTCATCTTGTTTGTTTGACCATAGTTGGGCCGTATAAATTAGGTTTGTTAATCCAATGCTTTCCAGTATAGTTGATAGTTCATTTCTAATGGTAGTTCTACTAATGAAAAGACCTTTAGCCTCTTCCTGTTTTAAGATTCAATTCAAATCTCCCTCTAATAGCCAAGGTTATATTAACAACATGGTGGATATTCTCTAGATTTTCTTATGGACAGTTTCTTTGGAATTTTGGATTGAAGGCATAGATGACT
Source organism: Erythroxylum echinodendron (assembly GCA_027575705.1). Lineage (NCBI taxonomy): Eukaryota > Viridiplantae > Streptophyta > Magnoliopsida > Malpighiales > Erythroxylaceae > Erythroxylum > Erythroxylum echinodendron. The sequence continues at coordinate 4,392,862 of JANZXR010000170.1, read as the reverse complement.
GATATTAAGAATGGGCTAGCATGCCTTTTAGAGAGGCATTGTAAATGAATTAATTGATTAGAGAGAAATAGACTTTTAAAGTGATGATTAAGGCATCAAAACCAATTATAATCCTCTCATTATAGTGGTGGGAGTGGTTGGATATATAGTTCTATTTATTCTCCAAAACTCAGATCTTCCCTTGGATTAGAGGCTTTTATTTTGGTTTGTAATGTTATCTTAATCTTTTTGGTCCTTCTTTGAAGCTGTTGCAGTGACCATAATTCACTTATATATATCTTTTATGCAAGTGCCAACCTCAATTTGGACTGCTTCCACTAGGAGACTGATATTTGGGAAAGAGCAGGAGCCTCTTCCGTGATACAACTGCTCTAAAGATCCATAGAAATGCTTTTTTGCTATAAAGTTTGAACTACTCGTTTCCGGCATCTGTCTTTTTTTTTTTACGAGTTAGGGAAATTTACTCTCTCAATCATATAATGTAGTTGAATTCTTCAGCTTAGCACTTCCATATTAGTGTGCAATTAGACGGGAACCTGAATTTAGGTCTCTTTCAAGCATATTTGAGCATTTTAAACAACAAAACTCCAAGTAATTTGTTCAAAACAACATAAGCAATGCCGCGCAAGAAAACTTTTGTTGCTTTGTGCCCAAATCAAAGCCAAAGAGGGTTTGAGCACATATTATTGTACAATTATGGATTGCCACGGATCAGCTCAACTCTTCCCTCCAAACAGCTTCTGGAGAGTGATGACAACATTGTCGTCCAACTGGAAAGCCTTACTGAGAACTTCAGGTTTGATAGGAGGACTGGACCCAAAGACAGCATTTGCGATGGTAATGACACCAGGATTTTGGCTGCTCAAACCAACAATAGCAACTGCACTGGTCTTAGCAATATTCAACTGGAAGTGAATGAGTCCAATTGGAAACACAAACACATCTCCTGCTTTCAGGACTTTGGATACAAAGCGATTATCTGGGCTGGATGTGACAAAACCAACAAAGAGTTCGCCCTCCATGACTAGTAGGATTTCTGTGCCACGAGGGTGTGTGTGGGGAGGGTTTAACCCACCATTCGGTGCATAGTCTATACGTGCCAGAGATATGCCAAGAGTGTTTAGACCTGGTATTTGCTCCACGTTTAGCAGAGTCACATTTGATCCAACATTGTTCTCAGTGTTTCTTGGAACGTTGAGCCCTGAAAAGGAGAAATCTTCTGCCTTCACGAGCTTTGGATCCTTGCAGAACTTCCCATTCACAAATACTGCATGAAATATATGTTTCATGATAAGTAACCGTGACAAAATTAAGAATGCTTTAACAATGGCAGTTACTTTACATATAATATGGTAGGATTTAAAACAAATGCATGCTACTAGGGAAAAGGGAACATAATATGTAGCTAGCAAAGTACCATCGGACTCATTAATGGCCACACAGAAGTCCTGAAGGGGACTGGGGTCATAGGCATTGATCAGCGAAGAAGCCAAAGTCAAGAGGATTGCTACAGCAACGAAATGAACGCTTCTCATCTTTTTTCTTTGCTCTAAAACCTGAGAGCTTGCTTAGTTGTTATTGTTTGAGGGATGAGAAATCTATTATGGGACAGAATATTTATAGATGGTGCATGCCTTGGAGTATTATTCTCATTCGTAATTCCTCCACCAAACATACTGAAAAGCGATATAAAATTTATCGACTAAATCAATTACTTTTTTTCTACAAGTTAGTTCCTTGGCCTCCTCATATTTATATTGCCTGGAGATCTTAAGTAATAAACAATGGGTTTAATGGACTTCATCGTTTCTGACCAGAAGCTGTCATACGTAGAATGATGATGACACATAAGCGATCTTCGTTCCTATAGCCAAATACTGATCAATTTAATTCTCAACAGATTTCTGAAAACTTCTCAAAACCCAAGATGCAATGCAATTTCATTTGGAAACTGAAGAATTTGTGATCTCTTCTCCAAAATGGTCCGCAAGCTATGCATCGTTCTTCCACTTGCTAGCTTTGGCTTTACAAGAAGGTTAATTATGCACTCATCTTTATTCAAACAGGCTTTAAAAGAAGGTTAATTGCGCCCTCATCTTTATCAACAAGCTGTATATACTCATTCTGATCGCAGCTTATTACAACTAATCAATTTTAATTATAAAAAAGTACCATAGAAATATCACTCACCTGTATATGATAGTTTTCTGTTTCCTTACATGTCCTTGTCTCGATTCCACAGTATTTTCTGTTTCCGTTAGAATGTCGTTTTTAGTTAGTTACGTAATGGCTAATTTCATGCAGCAAGATTAGAATGGACGAAAAAAGAAGGTTACTAGCTCCAATCAGGTAACGACAATTCGTGCAAGATTAGAATGAAGGAAAGGAGAAGATTACTGGCTACAAATAGGTAACCACAGTTCGTACAAGATTAAAAAGAAGGAAAGGAGAAGATTACTGGCTACAATTAGGTAACCACAGTTCGTACAAGATTAAAAAGAAGGATAGGGGAAGATTATTGGCTACAATTAGGTAACCACAGTTCGTACAAGAATAAAAAGAAGGAAAGGAGAAGATTACTGGCTACAATTAGGAAACTTTGCGGTTCAAGCATCGCCTAATGAGTAATAATGTGGCTTTCTTTTCTATTTTTGATTTGACATAACAAAAATTAGGTGAACTTACATTCTAACAAGTAGGTAAAGTGATTTTGCATGTGCATGATCTTAACTCTTCAATATTTTCTTCTTTTTGACTGTTTCGAACAGTGCACTAGTAAAATTTATATGTTTCAAAGATCTACGATTATGGCCCCCTATATATTAAATTTAAACGTAATTTGTAATACTTGATTAAATATTTATATTAGAAGGTATTATTGTTTATTGTTGTAACTCTAATTTGTATGGTATTATTGTTTCTATTTAGATTTATTATTATATTTCAATTTAGATTAAAATTTAGTTTTAAAATATCCACAAAGTCAAGCAAACAAAGGAAAGACAAAACAACTATAATTAATCCAATAGATGTATAAATAATAAATGTTAAAGTATTTATTCTATAACCAAAAATTAAGCAACAACGGGAGAAATTTTATCTTAAAACTATAATGTTTAGTATTTTTATTATTAAATTAAATAAATAATTCGTACTCTTTTAAAAGTATTCTTGTTCGTTAAAAAAAATGTTACTTTTCAGATGTACCAACTCAGTCAGTTAAAGACTCTCAACGATTATTTTTTCATATTTCTTATAGAGCAAGAATCCTCCTACAGTGGTAGCAATAAGAGGCAATCCCTTACACTTTGTTTTGAAGAACCTATTTAATTCTAGTGAACTCTTCTTTCCCTCCCTTCCTCCACTCCTACCTCACCAGTCCTTCTCCCACCCTCTCCCTCTCTGGCTCACCCGTCGGATCTCTATATTCCTGCACCACCAAAGGCCAAGGCCATTTTCAACCTTTCCTTCTAACTCCTTTCTCCCGCCAATTTTCCACCAAGAGGCAATCCCTTGCACTTTGTTTTGAAGAACCTGCTTGATTCCGGTGAACTCTTCTTTCCCTCCCTTCCTCCACTCCTGCCTCACCACTCTTTCTCCCTTCCTCTTCCCCTCCGACTCACCCATCGGATCTCTATCTTCCTACACCGCCAAAGGCCAAGAGCATTTTCATCCTTTCCATCTAACTCCTTCCTCCCACCAATTTTTTTTCTCTGTTTGAACACACCTTTCTTCTTTGACCAACTGCAAAGCTAGTTTTCTTGCTATTTTCATTTTTGACTTCTTCTGATGGTGTCCCCTACAACCAATACCATAGATGAATTTCTACCTCAACCATGACCAAACCTTACTAGAACAAAAGTTGGAAGCAGGTAGTTAGTGATTACCTTGCTTCTAGCCTCACCTATAACCCTCTCAAAGAAATCGAAGGGAAGCTCGTAGTCTATCCTGAGATTGAGATATTGGAAGAAGGAGCTCGTAGTTGGGGAAGCCACATTAGTTGGCTTCTTTTTTTAAATCCAACCTCACTTTCCTCTTATCCATCGTTGGGCACATAGGAACTGGAAAAACAAAAGATTAATTGATGTTTTGCTGTCGGAAAATAATCTCATTCTCTTTATATTTTCGAGCACTTCGAAGGCTCACAAAACTCCGAAGGAGGGACCTTGACATTATAGAATCAACCCTTATTTTTGCAAAAGTGGCAACCCAGCCTCAAACCTGAATCCATTAAGATACAAAGCGTTCCCCTTTGGATCAACTTTCATAATGTGCCCTTCAAATATTGGACAACTCAGGGTCTGATCGCTTGCTAGTCTAATTGCTAAGCCAATATGCTTTGATGAACATACAAAAAAGAAAAGACATGTTGGCTATGCCTGTCCATGTGTAAATGTGGAACTCTCAAAAGAGCTTCCCAGCGAGATTCCTGTAATGAGACTAGGTGAAGGTGATGTAGAGCAAATCGCGCTGGATTTTCTAGAAGATGTTAACCGTGACAAGATTTGCGGTAGATTGCGCAAAATCTCATAACTTATGCGCACGATGTCTGATTGTAGCCCACGATAGAATTAGGGGGTCAAACTACCATTTTAATTATTTGAGGACTGTTTTGTTATTTCCGTGTTTTGTTATTTTTTATCCACCTATATAAGGCAAACGATGTTATTTTGCTAAGCAGTTTATTTTGAATCAATTGACATACTTTCTCTAAACCTAATTAGGGTTTATTTTCCTTTGAACGCTTTTACGCTACGTCAGGTGGTATCAGAGCATGGCGACCGGCAGTGATAGCGGTGTTCTCTATGACGGTGATCAGGAGGATGGAGCCCTACATGGGGACAGAGTGTTGCAACGTTTGGAGCAACGTCTTGGGCAACGAATAGATCGCATGTCCAGGAGTTTCGAGGAACATTTTCAGGAGCTTGCAGATCATTTGGATGCTTGCAGTCTTGGACCGGATAGGGGAAGGAATGATGGTAGGAGACAGCCAGGATATGCTGCTCGTGGTGAACCTATCAACAGACCAGAACCTCCACATAGACAACTTGCTTACGAAGATGATTCAAAAGAAGAATTCGATTTTGGAACCACATCGGTTCAATCGAAATCCAAGGAGAAACGGATATGGGCAGAGATGGAACGAAGATCAAGAAGGTGGAGATTTTCGATTAAAGGTAGATATTCCTTGCTTTAATGGTAGTTTAGGAATTGAGGAGTTTCTAGATTGGATTGCAGAAATAGACAGGTTCTTTAATTATGCGGAAACTCAGGTAGAAAGGCGGGTAAAACTAGTAGCCTATCGCTTGAAGGGGATGGCTTCGGCTTAGTGGGAGCGAGTTCAATCTAGAAGAGAGAGAGAAGGAAAACTCCCTGTACAAACCTTGTTAGGACCCGACCCGGAGACCGGATCCCAACTGTTGGATCCCGTACCGGAGTCCAACTCTTGAATCGTA
>JANZXR010000170.1:4360491-4387306 GCA_027575705.1 Erythroxylum echinodendron | reverse complement strand
TAATATGATAGGCACAGTACGAATGATACGTTAAGAACTGTATGGTTGATTTGAGATTCTGAAATGCATGTGTAAAAAAATTTTTTTTTTTTTGCTTGTACTGTCTTGTGTGGCATCCACATATCCTCCAAGGGGTATTATGTGGGTGTTATAGGCTATGTGCATATTCCTGATGAAATAAGAAGCAAGTTGGATAATAAGATTCAGAAGTTCATATTTGTTGGCTATGCTAAAAATTCAAAGGGTATAAATTTTACGATCTTCAGAATGGAAAAACAATCATTAGTAGAGATGTTGAGTTTGATGAAGAAGGCTCATGGGAGTGGAATGTACCACAGAATGAAAATTATGACTTTCTTCCTTTATTTGATAAATTTTTTTATGCAGATAAGCCCCATAATCAAATTGTTACTGATGCTACATCACAAACTCCTCCACGTGAAGCTCAATCAACTCAAACGATTATATCTCTACAAAGCTCCTTCGAGACGTCACATTTTATGCGAAGTTTAAAAGAAATTTATGAAGTAACAGAAGAAATCAATGATTCTACTATGTTTTGTTTGTTAGTAGATACGAAACTAATGACGTTTGAAGAAGTTATCAAAGACGAAATAGGATGAAGAGATGAAAAAAATTAAAAAGAATGATACTTGGAGATTAATAGATCTTCCAAAAGGTAAGCAACCTGTAGCAGTAGAGTGGATTTATAAAATGAAGAAAAATTCAAAAGGAGAAGTAGAGAAGTACAAAGCTCAACTTGTTGCAAAAGGATTCACTCAAAAAGCTGGAATTGATTATGACGAAGTATTTGCTCCAGTGGCTCGCTTTGCGACTGTTTAACTAATTATTTTATTGGCAGCTCAACAGAGATGGAAGATTTATCAGATGGATGTAAAATCAGTCTTCTTGAATAGAACTTTAAAGCAAGAGGTTTATGTGGAGCAACCATTACGTTACATCATTAAAGGTCAAGAAGAAAATGTGTTAAAGTTGAATAAAGCCTTATATGGTCTTACACAAGCTCCAAGGGCTTGGTATACCTATATTGATGATTATTTTCATAAGGATGGTTTTTCAAAATGTCTGTATGAGCATGCCTTATATGTCAAGGAGAACAAAAATGGAGAAACTATGTATATTTGTTTATATGTTAATGATTTGATCTTTACAATTAGTAATCCTACGATGTTTGAAGACATTAAGAAGAAAATGACTGAAGAATTTGAGATGACTGATTTGGGGTTTATGACTTATTATCTTGGAATTGAAGTGAAGCAAAGTAAAGATGGGATTTTCTCTTATAGAAAACTTATGCTGAAGCAATTTTAAAGTAGTTCAAAATGGATAAAATCAATTCAGTTTCTATGCCAATGGAATGTGGGATCAAGTTTTTTAAGTTTGATAATGCAGAAAAGGTAAACCCAACTTTATTTAGAAGACTGGTTGGAAGATTGAGATTTTTAACGTATACAAGACCAGATAACTTGTATGGAGTTGGTGTCATTAGTCGTTACATGGAAGCTCCAACTTTGACATGAAAGCAGTAAAGAGAATTCTTTGATATGTTAAAGGAACACTAGAGTATGGGTTATTGTATACTATTATAAAGAATTTCAGATTATCTGCATTCAGTGATAGTGATTGGAAAGGAGACATCGATGATCAAAAAAGTACATGTGGTTTTGTTTTCTTTATGGGCAGTACCATGTTTGCTTGGAGTTCTAAGAAACAACCGATTGTTACTCTTTCAACTTGTGAAGTTGAGTATGTTGCAGCTGCTTCCCGTGTTTGTCATACTATTTGGTTGAGGAAGTTATTGAAAGAGCTAAAATTTGAACAAGATGGAGCTATGGATATTTTTGTTGATAATAAGTCTGCTATTGCTTTAGGAAAGAATCCAGTTATTCTTGATAGAAGTAAACATATAGACACGAAGTACCATTTATAAGAGAATGCATAGGGAGAAAAGAGATTCAATTGAAGCATATGACATCTAAAGATCAAGTTGCCGATATGTTTACCAAAGCTTTAAAATGTGAAGATTTTTATAGATTGAGAGCTAGTCTTGGAGTTATTAAATGCTGAATTACAAGTTTAAGAGAGGGTGTTGGATAATAAACTTGAATTATGATTGTTAGAGTCCTAGTCATTATTTAAGTTAAATAGAGCTATTAGTGAGAGTCATTGTTTAAGTTAAATAGTAGTAGTTTAGTTTATCAAAAATTGGTTTTGTAAGCCTATTTATATAGGTATATTTCATAGATAGAATTGACAGCTCAATAAAGAAGTTTGTTTACCTCTATACCTCTGTTTTTGTTTGCCTCTTCTGTATTTTTTTACCCAACACATAAAAGCACTAATCGACAATGGTAGCACTCATAATTTTGTCAATGAAGAGTTAGCTCAAAGGAGTCCAGAGAAGTTATAACCTATTCTAGAAGTTAGCATCACAATAGGAGGTGGCCTTTGTATCAACTGCTTCAAAAGGTACCGAGGATTCACATAGGATATGTAAGGTGTGTCTTTTGTTACAGATGCATTGATTATTCCACTAAGAAGCTGTGATGTTATTTTGGGTGTGCAATGGCTAGTAACCTTGGATGATGTTCTGTTCAATTTGAAGACACTACACCTATGAAGTTCTCATAGGAAGGGAACTTAATCACACTAACAAGCAATGAGAGTACAAGAACGATGTTGGTTCCAGTGAAGAGATTAAGCAAGGTATTTAAAGGAACCAAGGTTAGGGGCCTCTACATGTTATAATTTACTACTTCAATCGAGGAGGCCTTTTGATAAATAAGGTTAGAAGAGCAAGACCCTGTGGAAGATGAAATTCAGTCCCTACTAGTAAATTTTATAGCTCTATTTCAAGAATCCCGACAACTTCCTCCAAATAGAGACTAGGACCATAGGATCCATCTTAAAGGAGTGAATTATGTGAATGTCCCGCCTTATCAATAGTCAAGAGAATAAAAGGTTGTGATCGAAATGGCAGTGTTGGAGTTGCTCCAACAAGGGTTTATTTTCCACATTGTGAGTTTGTACGCATCACTCGCCATTTTGGTTTAGAAAAAGGATATCTCGTGGATATATGTATAGTTTACCAAAAGTTAAACTGACATATGGTGAAGGATAAGTTCTTAATCCCACTCATCAAAGAGCTCTTGGATAAGGTGCAAGGTTATAGCTAGTATTCTAAACTGGGTTTATCCTTCGAGTATCACCAAATATGTAGCTAAGATAACTTTTAAGACTCATAACGGCCATTACGAATTTCTCGTGATGTCTTTTGGTCTAACGAGTGCACCTTCAACTTTCCAGAGTCTTATGAATGATATTTTCTTTTTATTCTTAGGAAGTTTGTTGTTGTCTTCTTTATTGATATTCTTGTTTACAATGATACTTTCAATACACACTTATGTCATGTAAGGGAAGCTTTGGAGGTTCTTTGAGTTCATCAACTATACCTAAATGGGAACAAGTGTATTTTTAAAACATGATGACTAGAATATATCGTACATGTAATGTCAGAAAAAGGAGTGGCGCTGGATGAAAAGAAGGTAAAGATAGTGTAGAACTGGTTCGTACCTAGTTCTATATGAGAGCTTAGAGGATTCCTTAGGCTCATCGGATCCTATCGCCACTTTATATGTAGCTATGCTTAAAAGGCTAAGCCTTTAACAAATCTACTTAAGGGGTCTACAACAATTGAGTGTACTTGGGGGGATCAAAACATGTGAGCCTTTAATGAACTAAAAGAGCCTTCATCTCAACTCCAATCTTAGCGCTACCCAACTTCTCAAAGCCTTTTATGTTAGAAGTAGACGCCTACGAAATTGGCATCAATGCAGTGCTGTAATAAAAGGGTCACTTGATTGCATATTTGAGTAAGGCACTAGCAGAAAATCATCGTGTATCATTAAGGCAATCAAATAGTGGAACCACTACCATTATGGTCGACACTTCCAGGTTAAAACTGATCATCGCAATCTTAAATTCTTGCTAGAACAACAAATTTCCACCGTTTTTGAACAGACATAGTTGTCTAAGTTATTTGGCTACAACTTTGAGGTTGTCTACCAAAGTCTTAAGGAGAATGTTACTACCGGTGCATTGTATAGGACATCCAGCACTGAACTTCTCACTCTCACGGTATTGTAGATTCATACTAAACTATTGGAGGAGAATAAAAATAGTAGGAAAAATGATGTGTGAGAAGTGATTTGTGTTTCTCCATTAATTTTTAACACAGATCATCCATTTGATCTCATAGGATTTCGAGATTTGACACTTGGGGATTTAGGGTTCATATGATATATGTGTTTGGTGTTTTGATTTATCTTGATTAACAGGTGACAACATAAAACCCGAAGATATAAAAGTGTTTAGTTATAGGAATAGCAATAAAAGAACAAAGTAAAACACAAAGCAAAGGAGCTTAAATGACGGACATGAGAGGCACGTGAAGCCTACTGTGAGCTGAACATCTCTATAGAACAACTGCTACATATGGCCTATATAAGTCAAAAACTAGCCTTAATCACTGACACACAGCATTTCTTATGATAACCTAAATAATTTGAAAAGTTTACGAAAAGAAATTAGGAATTAGAGAGATGTTAGAGTACTTAGGAGTACTGGTGAGTTAATAGGGAACTCTTGCAAGTATTGAAAAACACTTCGTCTCTTATAACTTTTTCTCTTCGTTGAAACTAGTAGAACCACCTACGTGAGATCCTTGGATGTAGATAGCAATTAAGCTATTGAACCAAGTAAAATTTTTATATGCTCCTTACTTTTCTGAAAATGTCATAATCCTAAAAAAAACAACTCATCTTTCATCAATCTCTTAGGAAATAAGATAACATAAATAGAAGACAAATCTCAACAGAAGTGGTATTAGAGTCAATCCACAGTATTCTAGATAACTCTCTGGCTATTCAAGCAATCAAGGTTCATCAAGAAAGTGTAAGAACAATCATACAAGTAAACCTAAACCTTTGTGTTTTGTTTCTGATCTACTATTACAATCAAGAAATCAGTAAGAATCTTTTTCTTGTCATCATTTAACTACATAACAAAATAGTGGGAAAAGAAATGGATGTTTTTACTAGTAAAGAAGACTTTACAATCTGGAAATTTCAAATGCAAGCTTTACTTGAATCCTATGACTGTTATGGTGCAATTGAAGAGGACTATGATGTAGAAACAAATCCTATTAAGAAACTCAAAATGCAAAGGCTTGCACATTGCAAGTTAATGCTTTATTTATCACCTGTTGTGATAATGAAAGTGCATAATTGCAATACTGCAATGAAACTATGGATGACACTTGATGAACTGTATGCTAAAAGATGTCTACTTAACAAGATGATATTTTTACATAATCTGGCAAATTATAAAATGAACACTATTATAACCCTTGATAACAATCTTGATTATTTCTTTAAATTGGTGCAAGATTTAAAAGCTTCAGGTGAAAAGATTTCTAAAGATTATTAAGTCGTGGTTATTCTAAAGGCTTTACCATCAGTGTTTAATGCCTCCAAGAAGGTGATTAAGTGCATATTTGGTTGAGCTTATATTAGTAGAGCTTTTGTTAATAGAGCTTTTGTCATTAGAGCTTTTCTGAGAAGAGTTTTTTTAAAAAGTCATTTGACTGTTTGGCTGTAAATTAAAAAAAAGATTTTTAAAAAGAGCTTCATACAGTAGACTGTTTGGCAACATAAAAATAAAAAGCACTTTTATTAATTTTAACTATATTTTATTTTATAATAAAATTATTTAAAATATAAATATTATTTAAAATATATTAAACAATATACAAAACAAATTGTATTAATTATTATATAATTTTAAACCATATGAAACATAAATGAAAATATATCTGACGGAATTTTTGTATAGATTATAACATAAGTAAAACTAATTTCAAAAATAAATATTAAAACATATAAAATATTCAAATAATATTACATAAATCTCAAAATAAACGTGAAGATGTGTTTGTGATATTGTCGGAATTATGTGTAAAGTATAAGGGTAAAAGGGATTAAAAAATAGGCTCATTAATTAATATAAAAAATCTACCTGAAAAAGTACTTTTTTGAAAAGCTCCAAATTTGAGCTTTTGAAAAAACTGTATTTTAGCTTTTAAAAAAGCTATTTCTACTCCAAATTACAGTCAAACACTCATTTTTTCCCTTAAAATAGCTTTTGCGGTGAAAAAAAGTACTTTTCTATATGCCAAAAGCTGAACCAAACGCACTCTAAGCATGACAGTGGAGAATCACTCGTTGTCAAGAGGGTGTTGGATTTACTAATGGAGGAAATTATGGATAATAATCCATTTAAGAAGGAACCAGAAGTCATATTTGTCGATAATAAACAAGATAAGAAGCCTCAGAAAAAGAACAGTAAGAAGGAAAATTGGTAGAAAGGGAATGGCAGGGATAAGCACTTTACTACTGTGACAAGAAGGGGCACTTTGCCAGAGACTACAGGAAGAAGAAAAGTGATAAGGTTGCATAAGGTGGAGATGCTGGGAATGTGGAGAAACCTGAAGAATCCAGTGGTGATGAACTGTTAGTTGTTACTGAAGAGAGAGAATATCTCAACAGAGAATGGATATTTGACTCTGGGTGTACTATGCATGTCACTCCTCATAGAGATTGGTTTATCACCTTTGAACTAGTTACCACCAAAGTAAAGATGGCAGATTATGGACAGCAAAAGGTTGAAGGTATTGAGAATGTTTCTATCAATATGTTTGATAGGAAGAGAAGAACCTTAACTAATGTCAGATTTGTGTCAGGAGTGAGGAGAAATCCCATCTCTGAATGTATGTTTGATAAACAAGGATGATAAAATCTAAGGATGGACTTAGAGAAATTCTAAAGGATGGAAGAGTGATCATAAGGGGAGTTGAAAGAGGAGGGCTCTACTATATGATAGGCACTAATAAAGTGAATCTAACTACTAGAAATGGAGAGCTAGATTCAACTAAGTTATGGCACTCTAAGTTGGGAAATGCAGGGAACAAGAGCTTAATGCATCTTTCTAAATAAGGGTTGATTCATGGAAAAGACATAAGGAAGATGGAATCCTGTGAATCTTGTATGTTAGGAAATCACCACAGAACCAGTTTTTAGAAAGGAGCTAAGAGTGCTGAAGAGATCATGGAGTATGCCTATAGTGATCTCTGGGGGCCAGCACAAATGCCTACTGTAGGAGGAAATAAATACTTTATGTCCATAATAGAAAACAAGTCTAGGAAATGCTGAGTCTATCCTATAAAAAGGAAAGATAAAGCACTGGAAATACTCACTAAGTGGCATACACTCATGGAGAATCAAATAGGGAAGAAGTTAAAATGCCTAAGAATTGATAATGGCTTTAAATACTGCAATAAAGAATTTGAAGATTACTGCAGCACTTTTGTTATCCTGAAACCCTATGTTTGCCATAATATTCTCCTTTACGTTTGGATCTCATAATTTTGATTGACCTTGCCAATTGGTTCTTAATCTCAGCCTTAAAGTTCTTGAAATTTTTAAGAACTTCAGAATTTTCTTTAAGAAATAACACATAACATAATGGGAATAATCATCAATTACAATCATAAAATATCTAGAATTACACAATATAGTTGTATAAGGTCCTCAAATATCTGTATGTATAAGACTAACAAGCCAAAAGCACGAGTTCACCTTTTTTTCTTTATTTTGGTCAACTTGCCCTTGCAATAGTCAACATATGTTTCCAGATCATCAAAATCTAAAGGTGAGAGAATGTTTTCCTTAATCAATCTCTCATCTCGTTCTATAGAAATATGGCCCAATCTTTTATGCTACAATATGTATGACTTATCCTTTATCAAAGGCCTTTTCTTAGTAACTTGTTCGGCAATATATGAAGAAGCATACATCTCATGAGGGGCAAGACATATCCTATATAATCCATATGACAAGAAGGCATTACCAATATGTTTTGTATTAAAAAATAAATTTACAACGGAAGCATTAATAACAAAATTATAACCTTCCTTGTCTAAAATTGATACCAAGATCAAATTTTGTCTAAAAGACAGTATATAAAACGTGTCACGTAATGTAAGAACAAACCCATTATTTAAGTTCAAACATACATCCCCTATAGACACTAGAAAAGCTTCTTCATTATTGCCAGCATTAGTCTTTCCTCCTTTTTATTTGGCTTTCTCTTGAGTATAAACTCCTTCATTGTGGAGGCAACATGATTAAAGGCTCCATTATCTAGCCACTAAGAACTTGATGAGGCTATAGCAAGATTACATTCATAAATCATACAAGCCAAGGAGTTACCTAACAGCTCCTGTTTTTCCTTACAGGCTTTGTATTTCTGATAGTCAGACTTTTTATGCCCCTTTTTCTTACAGTAGAAACATCTCATGCTTTTCATTTCCTGAGGACCTTTAGCAATGCTAGATTGACCAGTATGCACATGTGGAGAAAATTTATATTTCTTACCTTGTACTTTTGAGGTTTGACCTTCTCCTTTCCCTTGGTTGTTGCCAATAAAGCTGTATAGGAAGCATTCTTTAGTTTCTCCTCATCTGCAACACAACGGGCTATAAAGAAATTGATGTCCCAAGCTTCATCCTGTGAATTGTACATAGTGACCAGGATGACAAACTCTGGAGGAAGTATATTTAGCTCTTGTTGAACTATCAAGGCATCAGAGATTGGAATATCCAGTACCTTATAAAGGTAGACCATCTTAATTATGTATTCTTCTACTCCCCCTTCTCTTATATACCGAGAACAATTCCTTACATAAGGTACTTATCTCATCATTGGATGAGACCTTGTACCTTTGGGAGACATTGTTCAAGAATTCCTTTGTCATGCTTGTCTTCGGAAGTCCACTCAATAGATAATCTGGGATCGATCTCTTAATGGTCCAATAGCACATCCTATTTGACCTCTCCTAGGCTACAAATGCTACTTTGGCATCATATATACTGTATGATGTGGGTGTAGGTGGTCTTTCCTTTATCATGGCCATGTTGATATCTACCATTTACAAGGCAAATTCCACATCCTACTTCCACTTCTTAAGGTTGAAATCGGTTAGGGTTTCAATGGTGACACTATTGTTGTTTACAGAAAATGTGACTGCAAAATTGACAATATCAAGATCAGCGTAAATGTAGCATAACAATGATACTTAAAGCTACAAATAGTATTTGTACTAAGAATTTCATCACACATATCATAAAACACCTATGGGCCGAATACATAATACATGCAGATAAAATCTCCGTACAAAAGCGATCAAAGTACACACTACTCACTCTTATGATACTACAACCTGTGGGTGAATAGATTACTCAAGCAATGGTTTTCTCTATCTAATGTTTTTATGTAAATCTCAAAATCTCATATAAAGTCAACACCTGTGGGCAGAATAATCAAATATAAAACCAAAGACATCCCCAAACATGTAAGTAAAACAAATCAAATACTAACCTTAAAAGACTACTGTGCTGACTACATTCTCATTAGTACTTAAAAATTCACAAACACAAAGGATACATCTGTATGTTATTCTCAAATTCTGTATGGGCATATAATATGTGACAATGCACTATTAATAAATGCAAAATCTATATGCACATTTTCATTATCACATACGAGTGCTGAAAACATCATCAATCAACTGTAATTGAAATTTTAAACAATATAAATCTTAATAAAAATGAGCATCATGCAATACCGAACACCAAATACACCTGAGGTATCAACATTTTATGTAACTCATGTATTTTAGGTTTGAAGCATGAAAATTTTCTCAAAAATGACTTTAGGAACTTTAATTTCCTTTTTCTGGAGTTAAACTTTACTTATTACCATTGTAATAAATCAAAAAAAAATTAAAAATCTCACTTTATGAATTTACCAAACTCATAAACTAACCTTAAATGGCTCGGGACACCATTATGAAAATTCTTAAATTTTTGAGTTTTTTTTGTCCGTACTGTTGATGTCAACACTACTGTAACACTAATGTCAGCAGATGACGTCAGAGTGCACGCGTCCGAATGGGCTCGTGCACTTCACGCACCGCGCCTAACGTGCAGGGACCTGCATGGCGCGTGGGGCACACGCGCCATTCGTGTACCCACGCACATACTACCTCTGACGCATGCATCTCACACATGACACGTGATAGCAACCCAATCGTCCACACGTGCCCAATGTTTTCTCTCTCCTCGCCTGAAACAGGCAATTTTCAGTGAGTTTCGAGTTGTTTTTTTTACCTCCGAAGCTCGTTTGAACCCGTTTTTTGATGTTAAACACATTCAACACATATTCAAGCAACCATATGCAAGAAAAAACCAAAAAATGGATTTGCTTTCTCCAAGTTCCATACGGAGAAAAATCGAAAAACATTCGTTTCTGTTAATTCGATCACGTAACTACTCTGATACCACATGTAGTGCGTAACACAAGCCTCAGTTACACATCCAGGATCGAACGTGAAAGAGCATAAACGATGAAAACATGAGAAATACCCGATTTTGGTTTCATGACTTTCAATGAGCTTTTTGAAACCAAAACAAGTCCGTTATCTCGACAACCTTTACAAAAGATGATCATCAAAATTTCATCAACGTTTTTCTGCAACTTTCTTAACACGAACTTCTTGACCGGTTAGAGAATCTGAACATTCACAAATTGCTTAAGCAGCTGTAGAAGACCTTAACTTTATATCTATAGCTTTAATATTGAACTTTCTCATCACAAGCCCAATATGAGTCTAACCCACTCTAACTGTGGCCCATTCACAAATACTGCATGAAATATATGTTTCATGATAAGTAACCGTGACAAAAAAACAAAGTTTAACAATGGCAGTTACTTTATATATATGTAATATAGCAGGATTTAAAACAAGCGAAAAGGGAACATAATATGTTGCTAGCAAAGTACCATCGGACTCATTAATGACTACGCAGAAGTCCTGGAGAGAACTGGGGTCATTGGTCAGTGAAGAAGCCAAAGTCAAGAGGATTGCTACCACAACGAAATTAACACTTCTCATCTTTTTTGCTTTGCTCTAAAACTTGAGAGCTTGCTTACTTGTTATTGGTTGAGGGATGAGAAATCTATCATGGGATAGAATATTTATAGATGATGCAGCCATAAGAGTATTATTCTCTGCCGTACTTCCTCCACCAAACATATTGAAAAGCGAATATAAACTTTTAACTAGAAGATGTCATATCTTGAATGATGATGACACACAAGTCTTAATATCTACAGCCAGATATTGATCAACTAAATTCTTAATAGATTGTTGAAAACTTCTCAAAACTCAAAATGCAATACAATTTCATTCTGATAGTAGTTCATTACAACTAATCAATTTTAATCATAAGAAGTACCATAGAATTATCATTAAAAAAAAAGATTGTACTAAAAATGTTCACATTATTTACATGGTTCGCTACTAGGACTTTATATTGCACATACGTATGCTACGTGGTTTTACAATAGTGTTTATAAATTTGTTATCCTAATGAAGAACCATACAAATTGTATTGAATCTTGGATAGAAAGAATGCAACAATAACAGATGCTTACAAAACCAATACGTAATTCTTTTTTGGTTGTTAAAGAGTAGTGGACGAGACATAGATTCAAAGAGAATCATTCCACGAGCTAAACCCCACTACATAAGGGTCTTCGCTTTGCGAAGATTAAAAGAGGGTCATCAATTACTCGTAACTTTTTTTTTGCGTTTTACAAAGAAGCAGTTTCAGACTATTAATTTACACTAATTAATTTCTCTTTCAACGTGACAGACCCATTGCCCTTCACTCCCAATGAGTAACTTGGAACTTTTTTCGATTAGCTATCAATAGTTTTAGTAACTTGATCTTTTCTATATATATTTTATATGGTTATAGTAATTGGAAAGTATAGTTTTTAGTAGTTAAACAAGTTAATTGCCTTATTCTCGAGTTCGTCTCATGCAGCAAGATTAGAATGAACGTAAGGAGAGGATTACTGGCTACAATTAACTAATTTTGTGGTTCAAGCATCGTTTAATGAGTAATGTGGCTTTCCTTTCCATTTGTGTTCTGACAGAACAAAAATTAGGTCAGCATATATTCTAACAAGTAGGTGGCATATGGTTAAGTTTGGGGATCCAAGCATGTTGCAGGTGCATGATTTTAACCCTCAATGTTTTCGTCTTCACGACTTTTCGAACAGTGTTATATATAGTAAAACTTAAACATAAATTATAATACTTAATTAAATATTTCGGTTAGATGGTATTATTGCTTCTTGTTGTAATTCTAAATTGTAATGTTACTTTGTATTCAAAATTATGTCCACAAAACCAAGCAAACAAAGAAAAGATATAACAACGTTAATTAATCCAATAGATGTATAAAGTTGACTCTCATGATTTTCATTATGTTAAATTTATGTATATTTTTAATAAATTTAAATTATTTCTTCCATAATTGAAAATTAAGCTATAATGGGATAAATTATATCTTAAACTATAATGCTTAGTACCTTTATTATTAAATTAAATCAATGATTTGTGCTCTCTTAAAAGTATCTTGTTCATTAAAAATTTGTTATTTTTCACAAAATAGGCACATTGCTTACACTCGACATATGCACCAACCTTCACATTATCGGTCAGTTAAGGATGCTTGCACATGAGTCTTTATTTTATAATCTGCCATACAAATAATTGCTTTATAAATCCAAATCTATTTGTTGTAATTGGTACATCTCGTGGAATCATTCTCTCTACTAGTTAGGGGTAAAATTGCGTATTACTAAACTTTTCTAAATTCTGCGTATCAGCGAAATTTTTACCGAATTGTTGTCGTAGGTACACCTCAAACACAATTTGAAGAAACATAATCTTAATTCCCAAAGCTTGCTACTATCTGCTATAGTCAGAACTCAGAACAAGCTTTCTAATCTATGAAAAGATACGTTTTTTTTGGGATCAGGAGTACAATTTAAGTCTTCCCTTAAGGATGATTTTAGACTTAAACTTAATTCTCTAACTAGCTTATTACTGCAACGAACTCATAATGGAGATACAGTAGTCAGTTAAATATTTCACGACTCTTGGCTGCTGATTGATGCAGAGACATGAATCACTTATATTTCATACACTACTAACATCGTATACATTTCACAAAGCTGACAAGCGTAGCCTTGGTAACTAAGATTCGGCCTTTATGTAGCAAAAGGCATACTAAGATCTACAGGATCACCCGTCATTGATTTTAAGGCCATCAAGGGATACTCGAAAGTCCATTGCGATTGTCATTCCCAAACTTGTGTAACTCGGACTCTATACTTTTAGCTATTTCTGTTCCTCCTGCAGGTGGCTCAGGAAGATCCACATGGAAAGATCCCTGTTTGATTGGTGCAGCAGATTCGTTGACCATTGCCTGATGCTTGATGTAGTTGTAAAGCTGTTGATGGAATGGATGGTCCAATGAAAAGCAATTCTCAGTACCGTTCCCCGAGTGCCGAGACGATCCAGACCCTTCTTGTTTACAGAAATGCGGAAGCGATGCAAAATCCATAATCTACATCACACATGTCCAACAAGATTAAGTGGGATAAACTATGGTAAATGAAGGAAAAGAAAATGTCTCAACAACTTCCAAAGATTGTTAAACCATTTATGTTAAAGAGGCACCTAGTGCTCAACCTTCAACAGCTTTAAGCATTGTGGAGAAACAAGCTTACCTTTAACAGCTCATCTCGTCCATTGCCTGACAGTACTTGCACTTTTTTCCTTGTCCGCTCTTGCAGTAGAGGCTTGACAACCTGACAAGAATGTTCATCTTACATGGTGCCCGGGCCAAAAGGTCCTCAATAGTGTTTTTAAGGTATCAAAATCATTTTATTATGAGCTCAAGATAGTAGCTTGAGAAGCTAAGTAAATGGAACACCAAAAGTAGTAAACTGAAAGACGGTTGCTCAAGAAAGGATGGAGACTTACCTTCCAACAAGCTGAAAATATATATGGCGCATTCACAATGTAATAAGTATTTGTCTTCTCTGGATAATTTAGATCATCAATACTTGATATAATAGTCAACAGCTGCACACAAAACACAAGCAATCAATGAGAAAAAAGTCAAAAAATATATGCATATGGTGGCAACAGTTCCCAGCAATTAATTTGAAGCAATATTTACTTCTAAGTTATAAAGAAAGAAAGACTACAAATTAGTAAGATATACTACCATCGAAATATGCTGTCACAAACTTCCAACCATGGGTAGGAATACCTTTATTTGGCTTAGTGCTGAAAACTTCAGGCCAGTCATATCCAGAACCTTCACACAGGTCGTTATGGGTCGCTCATACCTTTTTGATGCAGTAGGCTGGAATTTAGCAAGCAAATCAGTACACCACATGAAGAGAAAGACTACTGACAGCGTGAGAACTAATGCTTACCAAAATTACACGATCCCGGTATTCATTTATTTGAATATGTGATTGTACATAGTAGTGGACCTTCAATCAAAGAAAAGATAAACCACATCAGAATGTGGCAAGCTGAGCAACACAACAGTTAAGTAAAAAACTCACATAGGTCGCAAAGTTAAATCATAAGTTTGGTACAGTACAGCTTCATCAAGGCATGTGCCATATACTTACTGATGCTTTGTCAAATGTGCTTAAACCAACACCAATGGCGAACACAGGATGCCCCTGAAGATTATAAAGAAAGCTATAAGACGATTGAGAACAACAAAAATTCCACTGGATACAAAGGATTTATCTGAATGTTTTCAATGGCAAGACCTCGCAGCATGTAGAATGTCACAAACTACCAGTCAAATTTTTTTTAAAACAAGATATATATCTGCCACACTAGCATAGAGCAAATACCTCTCTTGAGTAACCAGACATTCCAATCAACTGTGAATCACGCACATCTCTGTATAACTCAGATGGAATAATTGGTCTCTGAAAAAGGAAAGTGCTGGAGATTAGACTTTAAGAAGTCACTTTCTTCCATGATCATTTCAGCAATTGAGCCACAGGAGAATAATGTGCCACCAAAAGTAATTTGCTTCAAATAAATGACATTAACTCATTGTATGCGTTGATGTTCTGCGTAAGAGAGGGGAGAGAGAGAGACAGATTAAGTATCCGTGAGAGAGAGAGATTGATTTCTGTTGTTGCTACTTGAATTCATTCATACCAGAAACAAATACGGAAGTCTATCAGTAAATAACATCAAGGACAATGAATCTTACATCATTCAGAATGTAACGGTGAACTTCAGTCAAAGAAGATAAAAGCACGCCACAATGAACGTAGGCTTTCAAATTAAAATACATTATTTACACCTTCCAGTTTCAGTAATTCATATTCTAATAATCTGTGAATTTGTAAGAAACAAAGAAATAAAGTTTACAAACCACAACCAAAACTACCAGCACTTGCTGCTCCAGGATGGATGCAGACTTTGAGATGTCGCATTGGACCCCAGTCCTAAGTTTAGTTTGTAAAATATAGAATATAAAGATTTTACTTCTTCTCAGCAGGTATCAGTCAAACTGAGAGAAAAAAATTAAAAAAAAAGACAGACACATAAGTGTAGCAGAAGAATATGGCGCAAGGTTTAGCAAAACTTGCCTCTAGTATTCTGTCGATCTCATTTTGTACTCTCCAGATCAAACAATCCACTAACTGAATAATACATGCATTATGTCAAGAGATTGCCAGTAATTTATTCCATTAGAGTGTAGATTAAATTCTTAACTTGAAAGGCATTCCAATCATAAGAGTTTCCACTAACCATTTTGTGGGCTTTGACAACATTCCATTCTCTAGCTTTTAAGAAACGGACCAAAGTCTCAGTTTGATATCCTTGATGGATATTCTGGAAATAAAGAAACAACGGTTCAATGAATAAATAGTCCAAGAATCTTAAAAACAGTTTCTTGTGGAGATTCATAAATATCCAGAAAAACAAAAAGTAGAGTAAATCAACAGTCACACTTCTGTCAGACCATGTTTTGTCCGGCAAAGAACAAATGAATCTCATTTTTGTACGTTCAGTCAAAATCAGAAAATGTTAAAGAAATAGAAATTTAAGTGATTTCAATTACAATTGCTCAAACATGAATCATACAATAGTTAAATGTGAAAATTAAATGAGATCAAAATACTTCTGGAGAATTTAGACCTCGTGAAAGCAAGTTAAGATCAACTTCAACTCCCAACTATTTATACTAAAGTTTTTCACCATCTTGGAATTTAAACAATGCCTTGATAGCTATCATTATGAAATTTGAACAAGGCTTTGAGACTACTTCAAACACGCATTAGCACCATCTCTGAGACACCACAAAAAGTATCTACACTGAAAGAGGACTACCGCATTAGATGTAGATTTTGTTTTTCAGGATTTGACTACTGCATTAGATGTAGATTTTGTTTTCCAGCGTAAAATCCCAATCGACAATTTCAATCAATTAGAACAATTATGAGGTTCATTAAAAGTCTGGCCTTTTCTGGATCACTTTTGCCTCAGAAAACACCTTGCGATCTGCTTTTGAACTCATTCTCAAACAGCAAATTCCCTAAAGACAATCTTATCAGGTACCAGGCGTCCATCAAAAGTTGCTGGAGACCTACTTTCAGATGGATCGGTACATAAAGTTCAGAATGGCACTAATCAAATTAGTTAGCTAAAGCTAAGAGGATAATTTCTACCAATCTAGACCGTATGGCCAATCACGATAATGCAAAGACAAACTCGAACTCCAAATTGAGAATATCACAGAGCTCAATAACCACCCTTCTGGATCAAGTCTCACTGATTCCCCACTTCACATTATGCCTATGTTTTCATTCTCTTAATAATGACAGACCAGAAATAAACACTGTGACACCATTTCGCTGCCTCTGTATTGATAACAATGTAATCAAAGGAAAATGCATGACAATTTTAACATCCAATGAAGGAAATTTAGGCAAGCGGGCCAATTTTGCATCAGCATCACAAACTTCAACTTAAAGTAACAAAATTCACCAACTTTATTCGAACAGGCACGGAGAAACTCAGATCAGATGAAACAGAACCAAGCACAGGGAGAGTCAAATGAGAACCTGATATGTTTTCTTCAGTGCCTCCTCAACTATAATCACATTTTCCACAGGACAAACAGAAACAAAAAGTTCAATCATTATATGGGCAATAATGGAGCAGATAAATAACTTCTGGGGACAAACACCAAAATTAGGTAGAGATCAACGAGTAGAAGTAAACCTTGATCCATTAATGCTTTGAACTGGTTCACAGCTTCCTGTGAAACGATTCCCATTTCTTGTTTCTCTTTCCCGTCTCTCCCCGCCAAATAAAATCAAGAAAGAGAATGAAAAATTAGCAAAGTTCAGGACTTTCTGCTTTATTATCTTTGTTGACTCCTTGTCGCTTGTAAAAACTCAAAACTACAACAATGGACTTAAGAGAGAGAGAGGGTTTGGAAGCAAAGCAGAAGGCCTACACAGTACTGTGCCATAATTTTCTGAGGTCAGTAAAGGTTGGTGATCTAAATAAATATCACATGTACAAATGGGTATAAATGTCCATCTACAGACCACCTAGGAAAAATGTGAAACCTCTCCCATAAGCTCTGTACTTCACGCGTAGGTGTTGACATTACACAACACACACACATGGCACAAGCAAACCAACAAACGTTTTTGTTACTTTGTTCCCTTGTATTGTGTGCTTTGCATGGTAAGAGGATGATGTAAAGGATGCTAGAGAATCTCTACTTTTTTGATTAAAAAAATCTGAAATACAGGAATCCCAGTCTGTTAATGCTCACATATTCTCCAAAAGCCTTACAGTTTCAAAGAAAATAAATGTATTAGCAAGGAAAGCTTCAATCTTTGAAGCAAAACCTTAAAAAAGCTTCATTCATTCAAATCAAATTTCAGAGAAAGCTTCGATCTTTTTACTTTCCAAAACGTCTTTCTTGTTCAGTTTGCTTGAATCGGTTCGGCCATCTCAAAATATAATTGGGTTTGAGAAAGAAAGTTTGGCTGTCTCTTTCCGTCCTGTTTCCATGCCAAATATTCAGTTTTGCAACCTTTAGTTAGTGTTGGTCTCACGGAGCTTCGCTGAGTCTTCCTCTCCTTTCAAGTCATTATCAAATATCACCGTCTCTCCAGTATTGGCTAAGTCTCTCTCTGTCATTCATTATTCTTTAGCTTTCTTCATGATGACATATTTGGTCATAAATATCTTTATTATAATATTTCATAATACATTTTGTCGGTTTAAAATATTTTTATTCTGTTTATTCGTCAGATCGATGTGGATCGTTCAGCTATAGATCACCACAAATCTAACTCAGCCAAGATCAAACTAATTTTTTCGCAGTTTTTCCCATGCGCTTTACGTAACTATTTAGTCTATTACTATGAATATTCTACATCTTGAGTCAAGCATCCATGGACCACTGCCACGATTTCTTTTGTTATGATAAAATAATTGTTTTGTTCTTCTTAAATGAATTGGAAAGGAAGTCCCTTTAACTTTTTCCAGTTTTCTTTCCAAGCTTTTCTCAGTTGAATCTTCCCTTTTAGTTGATAAGCCTCTTTTTGTTGTTTAGTTGAATGTTTGATTTACCCAGAACGACCGGTGTTGTTAATGATGAATGTTTGATTTACCATTTCCATGTTAGAAAAGGAGAGCCATAAAATAAGCTCTCAGGAATTAATTTTAACTTTTTCAAATTTTAATTAAGAGTGGATTCTTGTTGTGTTAAATTAGTTAATTAAAATTAAATATAAATAATTTTAGTTATATAATAATTTATAAATTAAATGTATGGAATAAATTACTTAAAAATTGTTTAAAAACTTATTTCACTCAAATTCGTGGTTTTAAACATTTAAATTTCTTATCGAAGTCATCCAACCAATTTTAAGTGTCATTCGTTATGTTAAATTTTATATAATTGAGCCTAAATAAATTGAGCACATGCAAGCTTAAATAAAGTTCCATCCTGTGCTCAGTTTATTTAAGCTCAATCATATAAAATTTAATTTGGTATCAGAGCATGTTGCTCTTGGGTTATACGTCACCAACTCGTCACGATAGACAGTGAGACATATTGAGATATAAATTAGTCCACACGTGAAGTGAGTATGTTGAAATATAAGTAAGATTTTGTCTCACATCGAAAGAATATATGACCTTGAGCATGCATATAAACTTAATGACTTACTCCTCCTAGTACCAATTGATTTTAGGATGGAACCTCATTTGAGCTTGTATGTGCTCAATTTATTTAAGCCCAATCATATAAAAATTAATTCATTCATTCATACAACCAATCTTTATGTTTTCTCCCAAGTAATTATTAGACGGATATCATTTATTAAAAAGTAAAAAATTACCGTACTTAGTGTACAAGATTTTCTATTTTTCAAAGATTTAAAGAAAGTTATAATGTACGCAATTTTTTTTTGTATTTTTACAAAAAAGATAATTTCTTTGACTTAAATTTGTGACTTTATGAACAACTTTATTAATTACTTTCATCAAACAAAATCATTTATACATTTTGTGCATTGTACGAAACACTTTGATGAAATAGCGAAAAGGAGAGCACCAAACTTTAGGAGTGGGTAGTGATGCCGAAAGAAGATGGGATCTATCATAGAAACCACCTAATTTACCTTTCTCTTCTTTTCCTTCTTATCAGGATAAGATTACACCGATCTTTCCTCTACTTCCTGTGGAAATGTTTCATCTACGAGTTCTGTCATCAATCTAGTGGTAGCCATGTCAACGTCCAACAATAACATATCTATAAATTCAAGTGGTTGGAATTCAACTTACACATGTAGTTTTACGTGAAAGCAACAAGACTGACTTCTTTTGATGGTTCAAAGTTTAGTTGGTTTACAAACTAAAAGAACGGTGAATATTTATACTTTTTCAAGATAAATGTTGATTAGATGTCACTATTTCTAACAATTAAAACATAAATAAACTATTTTAAACTTATAAAGTTCATTTGAAAGTGAAAGGTAAAGATGGTAAGTTGGAGAGAATGCCAATTTATGTACGTATAAGCGAAAAAGATCTCAAAATAGGGAACGGATCCATTTTCCACACACGTGTTGTTGGACACTACTCAGGTTTGATGTTGAATAGCAAAGATCAAATTCCAAAATGGTTCTTACCATTGAAGTGCAAGTTTGTATAGTTACGCAAAGAACCAATTTGTGGAAAATATGAGTGGTAATATTCAACACTCAAATTGGAATTTTGTATCATTGGTAGAAGGTGTCCACTTATTTAAGGAGGAGAAATTCATTAATGCTACTTATTAAATTATACATTAATTCATTATTTAATATGACCGGCGTAATGAAAATAACACAAAATTATTTTCCCAACTTACATTCAAAAGCTTTTTTATTAATTTATATAAATTACGCATAAAATTTGAAATATTTTTTATCAGACAAAAATTGAGAAGAAAAGTGTTTAGAACGAATAAAAATAATAACATTTATTAAGTTAATATATAAGTATACAGATTATTATTGGAAACAACTTTTGTGTTAGTTAAGGGTAAAGTTCATACTACCGGATTTTTCTAAATCTTGCGTATTAGCAAAATTCTTACTAAATGTAATTGGTGTATAAGTATACAATATGGATTAACATTTATAAGGTCATAATATGGAAGAGCTTTTTGGCTAATTATATGAGCTATCTGTATATGAATTGATACAGAGAAAAGTCATTAGTCCCCATAAGCATAAACTAGAACTGAAGGAAAAAGAAATCAAAAACAATGTGTATAAGTAAGCCAGTCAAAATCAGACGTTTGACTTTATGAAACATATGATAAACCAACATTGAAACCAGAAATTTTAGTAAACTTGGAGTCAAAAAGAAAAATTGGAGGAGGAAGAGGTAGATTACAGGTTTTACTTTTTACCAACATTTTTCAAGATTTGTACTAAGAAACATTCTGCCTAAAGAGTTAAAGTATTAGCTATTAGGTAACATGTATTCCGGTATAAATCTTTCCATCATATTGGATATGAAAAAAGTTCAATAATATACAGTCTTATTTATAACTATTTATTAAATGTATCATAGATTATATAGTTATGAATAAATACAATATATTATATAAAGAGGTGGCGTAATTCGAAATTTTTGGTTACAAAACTTTGTTAAAAACTATTTAATTTAAAAGCTTAAATTGATCTCAATTAACAATATATAAATTATTTTAACAATTTACCTCTGCCACAATATGTAGAACCAAAGAATGAACAAAATTTAATCACTTCAACATATTCTTCCAAAGCCAATTTTTTCGTTGAAGAAATATGAAATTTTGAATCGATTAAGAAAAAAACCTTCAAATTTTGAAGAAAACAAGAGAAATTTTTTATTAAAATTGCAAAAAATAATAATTTTACTACTAAATTGAAAATCATTTGTAATTATATTATTCTTATTAACGTATTGAATATGCTATCATTTTTGTAAACTTAATCTATCAATATTTATTCAAAATTTAGAATTTAGTTTTAGAATTAAAATTTTAAATTTCAATTAACTCAATTTATGTTAAATTAGCTTATGCATAGAATAAATAACTAGGATTAAAATTTTAATTTAAAATAAAGAAGCATTGACGCTAGAAAGGATTTTTATACCCGACGTATATTTAAGTATGCATTGTATTTGTCATTCACTTATATATAATAGTTAGCATCTTAAAGTGGAGGAACGTGCACGCATGATGCAATATCGCATCACGGAACGTTGTTTCAACTTTCAACATTCAAAGGCAGGAGGGCAAACTTCACTTCGTAGGCCTTTTTTTCCTATGTAATTTAACCATTTTAGAAGTCTACCATGTTCTTTAATCTTAAACTTACAATGTATGCATACAAGGAAAGATATAAGTGAATATATTCTTTAAAATGCATGATCAGGTACCTCATCATTTCCCCTTACGTGTAGGGTTTTGACAAAACAGTATCTTATAGGTTTATTTCATACGAGTTGTATAAGTGATTTAGTATAATAACTCTTCACAAGCTTAGTAATATTAGAGTTACCAGGTTTCAGCCTAGATTGTTTCACGTTGTGAGTTCGAATCCTAATTATGTCAAATCCTAATTATGCAATTTAAGAATAGGTTCGCAATACTATTACATCAAAGTTACACAAAAAAAAAATGTGATAATTGTATAAGTAATTTGGCACGATAACCTTTCACATGGCCTTTTAGGGGCTCACTGTACCCTATGCCTAAAAGCCCAAAACCAATAAGGAGAGTTAACAATAAATACATTAAAGATAGTGAGTGCAAAGGCAAAATGGGGTATTATGCTAATTTCCCTTTTCCTTGGGAGCAATATAAGTTGGGAATATCAGATAGGAGATACTTTGTAAGTAACTTTAGCTTAATAATTCCAAAATGTCTTATCCTTACTTTTTTTTAATTTTTGTCATTTCAATCTTCTAAGACATAATTAAAGGTTAGAAAGTAATGTGAACTCAGCAATCTTTTCTTTTGAATTTTGCTAAATAAATAATTTTTATTTTAATCTTAGTAATTTAGTACAAAGAAAGTTGAAAATTCAATTTGTTTGGAAAAAATTTAATATCATTTGTGAACGAAAAGTCATAAGTTTGAGTTAAAAAAACAGTCTCTTTTTAAAATGTAATCACATCGTGTAATCATATTTTTAATTAATGTTACTTAATTAAGCGGGAGTTTCTAAAATATTAGCTTAATTAACACCTAATAACTTAATTTTTCATTAGACACTCGGAAAAGATATTTCAATCCAAAAAATTGTTCAATTGATTAATCATTAATAAATTTATTTGTTGATTTATTCATCCTTGTAATTAGTATATGGAAGTATCCAAAATTAGTTCAGAGTAGAGATATAGCCTATAAATCAAATCTCTAACTAAATTGTTTCAAATTTGTAAGCTTGTGAGGATCCTGATTTCCACATAATCATTATTAGACTTAATTTAAGCGGAATCTTTAAAGAAGACAAGTGAGTAATGCCAATCTCCAAAAATGATATCTTATCGTTTGATTTGGAGGAAGAAGCGGAGCTACAATTGTCAAATTATGGAGAAAGCTTTGTTTCGGTCATCAAACCAAGCAATCCCCTGAATTTCCTGCTACCTTCTTCATCGTTGGATTATAGAGTAAGACAACATAGCTCTGAAATCTTTAAAGACTCCGTACAAAGCTCTCCGTTGACATTAAAAAGGTGCATTGATGTTATGTTATTAAAACTCCGTTACTTGTTTGTTTTCTTAGTTTCAGTTTACACTTTCAATTGCTTATTTCCATCTGTCAACATCATCAGGACGGTTCTGTCGCCCGAGAAAACATGCCAGTATCGGATGCCGGAGCTACACACCCCGATCATGAAACAACTGCTTCTTCATCTTCATCATACCAATACCAGGGTAGTAACAATTCATCAAGCAGCAGATGTGAGATTGAAGAAGAGAATTCTAATGAGTTCTTTGAGATCAATCATATGGAAACCATCAGAGAGGAGTGCGAAGGGAGCCTGTTTTCAGTGGATGTTCATAACAGGGATGATGAGGATTGCGTTTACGTTGGTGTAGGGAAGAGTGAGTCAAGCATGGATGCTCTTTCGTGGACGTTGAAGCACGCCGTAAATAATGAGACCACCATGGTTTATCTCATCCACGTCTTCCCAGAGATACACCACATTCCTTCTCCATGTAAGTAAGCTACAGATCTCAATCCCCACAGGTTTGCTTCTGGGTTCTTAGTTTTTATCGATAAGCGTGCCTTTAGGTCAAAAACAGTGTCTGTCGTCTGCCATCTTGGACCACATGCCCATGTGAGCTTGTGCTTGTGGTCATAACTGCCGGCAGCGACTTCCGAGTTCAGACAAAAAACATTAGACTTTTCTTCCGCACCTACATTATTGACTTTGATTAGGCTTTAGTTATTATAGTTAAGTAGGTTTTAAAATGAAAGATATTTGTCTCATCAAAAATCAAAACGGGAAAATAATTATATATCAACACGTAATAAACAGAAAGTTTTCAGACATAAAAACTTATTTTAATATATTTAAATATTTTTAAACATAAAAAATTATTTCTAAAAATAGTTTTTATGTCTAAAATATAAAATATTTTTATGTTAACTTTAATAAATGGATATATTGAATTAATTTAAAATAAATTTTCATTTTAATTATAATAAGAGACATAATTTTAATTATATAAAATTTAAAGAATTATTCTATAATTAAAAATTAATTTCAAATGATATTAAACGTGAATGGATACTAGTCTTGTGTTGTACTAATACTAAAATCGATACAAGATATATCCACAACTTGTTTAACACTTAATCTCTATGTGTAAATAATTATTAATTATTTTCATCTCTCAAATATTATTTTATATTTTTAATTTTCATATTTATTTTTAATTTTTCTATTTATTTGTTAATGTCTATCGACTTTAAAGTTTAAATATACAATATAAACATTGCCCTAGGAGGTGGTTGAGTTGGGGGAGTAGGGAGTATAGGGTCAAAAGGTCTTGTGTTCGAATTCTCCTACTTACACCAACCTGATCGAGCCTGTCGTACAGGGCTTGCTTAGTACAGAGTACCCGGTTGGCCTGATTTGTAGGCTATTGCATCAATCCGGAGATTTACTCAGTACGCATCTAAAGGATAACGACTGTGAGTTCCTCCATTTCAAAAAATATTTAGATTTAATTTAGGTATATTAATAGTTAAAAAGAGCGACTATATCTCAATGAATATTCAGTTATGTTTATTTAGATTTAATTTAGGTATATTAATAGTTAAAAAGAGCCTACTATATCTCAATGAATATTCAGTTATGTTTAAATAAGCCCTATTTTGTTGGGGAGATATCCATGGTTCCTCTTTATAGGGATATTAATAGTTAAAAAGAGGAACAATTAAGGTTTGAAAAACCATATAGATCTCATATATAGAGAAAATTATGGAACATAAGAAATACATAGTTTTCGATGACCCATTTATTGAGGAAAACAAAATTAAACCTAATGGTTCAGTTGATGATAAGAGACTTGAGAGACCAACTCTCTTGTTTAGAAGGGATATTATTAGAAAATCAAAGATGTCACAATTATATCTGTTAAACATAGCAGCTCCCTTGATGATAATACCATGTAATCAGATTAATCTTTTAGGATTGACATCGAGATATGCACCTAATCACAATAAAAGATAGCTTCTTCATGTAAGAAAAGAACCTAATATATTTGATTTTTTAAAGGTCTCTAATGTTTAATATATCTTCACTTCTAATTCTATCATCGTTTATCTAAAGTTAACTAGACATTTGCTCTTCAGTTGTCTTCTATTTCTATTTCTAGTCATTTTCAAGAAGCTTTTGAAGATCCTAAAAATGCAATGGAAGATGAAATTATAGCTCTTTGAAAAAATTCTACATACAAAATGGTCGAGTTGCTAATTAGAAAGAAGATCGTAAAG
Organism: Erythroxylum echinodendron; assembly: GCA_027575705.1. Taxonomy (NCBI): domain Eukaryota; kingdom Viridiplantae; phylum Streptophyta; class Magnoliopsida; order Malpighiales; family Erythroxylaceae; genus Erythroxylum; species Erythroxylum echinodendron. Next base: position 4,361,679 of record JANZXR010000170.1, on the reverse strand, counting down.
TAAAAATGGGAATCATGATGTCAAATATAATTCAGATGTAACAATTGAAAGATACAAAACTAAATTAGATGAAGACGGTTATACTCAAACTTATGGTATTGATTATTAGGAGATTTTTGAACCAATTGTTAATATGAATATTGTTCGCATCATACTATCACTTACATTTCAATCTAGAATTTTCTACAATAGTTTGATAGGAAGGGTATCTTTCTTCATAATTATCTAATAGAAAAAGTATTTATGGATCACTTCCTGGGCTTACACTAGAAGAAGGAAAGAAATGCAAATTGAAAAAGGCATTGCATGGATTTAAGTAATATCCAAGGAAATGGTTTAGGAGCCTAAGTCATGAAATGAAGGATTATGGATTCAAGCAACATTTGGTAGATCATATACCTTGTTTTAGAAACAAAATCATAATGATATTAGCTTACTTCTTGTGATATAATTATCACTGGTAATAACATAGATATAATTGAGAAACTTCAAGTTATTTTGTCAAAGAATTTGAAATAAAAGATTTAAAGTTTCTCAATCTAATCAAGGACAGTTTCTCTTTCAAAGGAAGTATATTTTAGATCTTCTAGTTGAAACTTTTAAGTCTATCTATGAGCCTATAAATACATAAATTAAGGTAAATCACAGCTAAACTACTTTTCCTAATCAAATTCTAACAAAGAATAGTTGAGAGGTTTATCTATTTAATTCATGATATGAATATAGCATATATAGTTAGTGTTATGGGTCAATTTATGCACAACCTAAATGATCAACATATGAACGCTATTAATCAAGTTCTGACATATTTAAAATCAAATATATGTTAAGGTCTTATACAATCCAAACATGGTCATTTTGATGTTGAGGGATATACAAACCCTAAATTTTCTAGTAGTAGACTAGATATAAAATTCATTTATGGATATTTTTCATTTGTTAGAGGCAACTTGTTGACTTGGAGAAGGAAAAAAATTGCTTATAATCACATAACTTTCTTATAAGAAAATTCTCTTTATTGAACTTAGTTTTAGTCTAAAAAGGCTTATGATGTTGTTTTATGATAATAGGGCTACGATTGAGATTGTTAATAATCCAATATAATAAGATCGCTAAGGACTATATTAAAAGAAAATTTTGATTTTAACACAATAGAAGCTCTTTATACTAGAAGTTAAATAACAATTG
>JANZXR010000170.1:4329167-4347457 GCA_027575705.1 Erythroxylum echinodendron | reverse complement strand
GATCACGGTTAAGTTTCACGTTGCATGTGTTGATCAAAATAATTTTGAGGTGTGAGAAATGATTAATGATTACGTTTAGGTAATTCTGACCTGAGTTTTGAATAAATGAGAGCGGTTGAGAAGGTTGATAGATTGCAATAAATAAGGTAAATGCAAAGGAGAAATACAGTGGAAGAATATCATCTGTGAGGACGTCACAACACAGAGGTAAGGAAAATTTAGAAGGAGAAGTATCCTCTATGATGACGTCAGAATGCAGAGGCAAGGAGGAATGAAGAGTAGAAGTATCCTTTGTGCTGTCGTCAGAACGCAGAGGCAAGGAGGAATGAAGAGTAGAAGTATCCTCTGTGATGACATCAGAACACAGAGGCAAGGAGGAATGAAGATTAGAAGTATCCTCTGTGCTGATATCAGAACACAGAGAAAAGGATGAGTAGAGTGTAAAAGTATTGTCTGTGATGATGTCAGAACATAGAGGACACGTCATCACATAGAAAATAGAACATAGAGGAAAGGATGGGTAGAGTATAGAAGTATTGTCTATGATGACGTCATAACACAGAGGACACATCATCACATAGAAGATAGAACATAGAGGAAAGGATGAGTAGAGTGTAGAAGTATCGTCTGTGATAACGTTAGAACACAGAGGACATATCATCATATAGAAGATAGAACATAGGGGAAAGGATGAGTAGAGTGTAGAAGTATCGTCTGTGATGACGTCAGAACATAGAGGACACGTCATCACATAGAAGATAGAACATAGAGGATAGACCACAGATGATAAATGGTCAATACAGAAGATAAAAATCAACCACAGAGGATAGATCATAGGCCAAGGATTATAAGAAGGAGTTAAGAAATAATATGAGTCGAAGAATATCCTCTGTGTTATTGTTCACAGACTTCCTCTGTGTTACTATTCACAAAGTATCGTCTGTGTTACTGTTCACAGAGTATCATCTGTGTTACTGTTCATAGACTTCCTCGGTGTTATTGTTCACGCTATCATCTGGGTTACTGTTCATGGTTATCTTCTGCCCTATTTTCGACCCTTTAGAAGATAAAATTGACCTTTGAGGTCTTCATGAAAGTTGTAGCTCTTGAAGTCCTCTTTCAATCTATTTAAAGAAGCCCTAGTTTGGATGCCTATAGAAAAAGTTATACTAATAGCCCCAAAGCAGGTATATGTGTAAAGTGTGGACTCACCAACGCTGATCCTTGAGGTATTCAGGTTGAAAGGGATAAATGGACTAGTCGACTAACATCGTAGTAGTCGACTATTCTAAGAGCTGAGCTGAGCCTAGAAAAGGTGAATTTTGAGAAGATGACCCGATAATGATAAGTCTTATGATTTTCTAAAGGTTAGACTCCAGAAATCGGGCCTAACAGTAAATCTCATATTTGTTTAAACTTTCCACTAATTTCAGTAACTTTCTTGTAAGGTTCCCAACATTTCGAGAATCTATTCCCCATTTTTTCAACATCTTTTCTTCTTTTAGAACCAACATTCACTGAAGGACTAGCTCGTAATTAATCATCAGAAGTCAAAGCAACCACTCCTACTCTAATACTCAACATAAGTTATGCAAGACAAGTATAACAAGACCCTAAATAATGCTAAGATTACTTTAGACAGTAAACAAGAAGTAGAATAAAAAGAAAATAAATAAAAATAATCAAAAGAAAGAGAAAAAGTAATCATTAAAAATAATAACCAATGCAAATAAACACAATCTCAAACATATACAATTAAGTAAGAACATAAACACTCTACTCAATCTAGTAGAAGCTTATATACAATGGTTTTAAAAACTCTCAATAACTCGAAAAGGAGTACAAGAAAATAATTTAAGAGTAAAATTGAGAATATTATCATGCTAATAATAGGTAAAGTAGCAGCTATCATAACCACTTTAGGATGAAGTGTGGTTCAGTAGATCATAAATTCGAACTACTTATAGTCAACCAAAAGATGCAAGCTTGAAGTTTAAGATTTGGATATGCTTCCTGGCCAAACTATTTTCCAATAAGTAAAAATAAAGCTGGAATCCTAAAGTTACATCCACAAAATCAAAAGGCCCCAACTAAATGCAAATGACTATTCCAATTCATAGATACATCAACTAGAAGAACAAAATTAAATTATACAATTGCTAGTAGCCTTCGTAAATTATTTAGTTACGTAAAAAGGGAATAAAAATTAATAATAAGGATAATGAAAGTTTTGTTAGCTTATACATGTACTAAAACTAGTAGATTTGAAATAAACTGGTGTTATTAACGTAAAGCCTAATCAGCCAACCAAAAAAAACAAAGAAGAACACCTATTTCAATAAAAACCCATATATGATTCTATAAGATCCAACCATAAAACTGGGGAAATTGGTAAAAGGCCATATGCATGAAAGGAGAGATTTAACTCAGATGTTAAGTGCTATAAGTTGAAACTAAGTACATAATAATTGAAGTTCTTGTAAGAGGAATTAAAAATTAAGATAACAAAGCCCATAAATAGTTCTATCCTACAAAACCATTTCAAGGTCCAAGAATAAACTTCAAACTTCGAACAGAAAACAACAAAGGAATCCCAAGTGACTAAACAGAACTTGTTCAGGTATTCAAAATAACAAATTAGTTCTAGGTGTTAACGCTTTAAAAAGCAATTAACAACTAAATATAGGTCATATGGAGCACCCAATACATGTGAAGAATCAAGACTTAAAAACTAAATATAATAATTTCATAACATCAAAGTGACATCTAGATCTATGAATCAGGCATGTAAAATAGGAGATTACAATAAAAAATGCGAAAACTAGAAGTGAATCATGAAAGGAAAATGTGAGAAGAATAAAAACAATAGCTTAGATCAAGTTAAGCGATAATAGTACTTATAATACACCAAGGACTGTATAAAACCTAAGGAAGTAAATACTTCTCAATCAAATTTTATTTTTCCCCTTATATGGAATTTAAGCATCTTAGGAGAATCAATAATACCTCGTAAATAATTTTTAGAATGAAGAAGATTTGAGATATGCGTTTATGGAAGAAAAGGCTAATATGACCTTTACTATTCTTGGTAAGTAGCATACAATGAAATTTCGTCCTAATAATCATACTTCCACTAGAACTCTTGATTTTGTTCATGTGGATTTATTAGGTCTTGTATCAGTTTAATGTCATAGTGGATGAAGTTATTTTTTCACATTTATTGATGATTACTTGACAAAAGTACAAACATATTTTCTAAAAGTTAAGGATGAAGTGTTTGGAAAGTTCAAAGGTAGAAGGTAATAATATATCAAAAAATAGGTTAAGGCACTCAAAACAGATAACGGGCTTGAATATTGTAATAAGACATTTGATGAGTTATACAAGAAGGAAGTTATAGTAAAGCATTGCTACTATACATCATATACCATACTAAAATATAGTTATAAAAGTAATGAACCAAATAATCACACAATATGTTTGATTCATCTAGTCAAAATTTGGATTATAGAAGTTTGAAATTGAAATTCTAGGTAAGACAGTAGTAAATTAGTCTACAGATGTATAGGATGAACAATATGAATAAGGTATAGTAATTAAAAGGATATTGAACGAAGAGAAGTTTCGATTGATGTTTTAATGATAACAAAACATAACTATTACTAATGAGTTTGTTATTTTGATGAAAATCAATATAAGAACATAATGAAGTCATAAACTTAAGAAGATAGTTTTTGAAATTGATACAGTGAAATTGAAGTTTGCAACTAACAAAATAAAGGAAAAAAGAATAAAAGAAGATCAAGGCTCATTAAGGTCATTTAACATCCTATATTATTAATTTTAATCTCACTTGTTAATTTGATAATATTAAATATTTAGCATCCATTTTATTTCATTTCATTGCATGAGTCTTTTTATTGATTCAAAGGCGATGAAGCTTTTAGTTTTAATATAAAAACTTCTTAATCTTTCAAACAAACTTTAAGGAATATTTTAGAGGTGTTTAAATCATAATTGCATTAAATAAATTGAATTTGAGCACTTGCAATTATTTAAATCAAGTTTTTATGGTGATTAGTTGACCTATATAAGTTAATGATCGATCAATATAAGTTAAAGTTGTTAAATTGGATGTACCAAGTGTTTGTTGTAATATTGGTTGTATTAGTCAACTAATGTGCTATATTAGTCAACCAAACTCGACTCTCAATGAATAGTGAATATGTGCATTTAATACACCATGATTGATTGATAACTTATATTGGTTGACTAGTTCTCTATAAATGGTTTTTATAATGGCTATTTATTAGCTCTAATGGCTAGTAAAGGTTCCAAAATACTATGTTTCATCTTTGGTTTTAGCATTAAGAAGTATTTGGATGTATTTTACACACATTTCTAAGTATTTTTTAATCATTTTAGCAATATTATCTCATTTTTGTGTCAGTAAGCCTCTTTGAAGTTATCAAGTGATAAAGTGAGGGATTTCTAGTATATTACAAGCACGACGGAGTTTTCATGGATCTTTAATTAATTGTTAAATTTAAGATGCACGATTTACCCCTTGATCAAAAATAAGTTGGGAATGGAGTAAATACATGGCTTTGGTTTGATAACTGGTTAGACTCAAGCTCCCTTATTCAAAGAAATTAGATCACTCAATTGAGGAATAGAATTCTTATAAACTCAGAAGTATCCTCTCTAATTCAAAATGGTGAATAGTATGGGAACTTTGGAAGTTTTCCTATACTTATTGAACATGTACCTCAATTGCTTGAAGGGAATAGACAAGATCTCATTATTTAGAATCCTAACCCGAATCTAAGGATCGCAAGTGACTCCTATCACATAATTTATGTTTTCGAGCAGCTTAGGAGAAGTTCCTTAGCATAAACTTTTATGGAAACGAACACTTAATCCTAAAGCCTCATTAATCACTTGGTTGGTGATTAAAAACATGTGTATTATGCAAGGAAGCTGAGGAAGACAGAAATCATCTCTATTTCCTATGCAGATATTCTAAAGCAATATGGCATAGAATTCTACACCTACTTGCTTTAGATAATTACAAATACAAATGGGATAAAATTGCTTTGATTGCAACGAATGCTCAAAATTTACTCACCCCTAACATAAAGAACAAATAGAACTTGTAACTAATGTGTTGTAATGGTTCTGTAGATGATATGTAATGCTCTAACCTCTTTTTGTTCTTCCAATCATGTTGTAAGTTGATAGATAGGCAATGAATCGAAACTTATTGTAATGTTGAACTAACTCAATGAATCGAAACTCATTGTAATGTTGAACTAACTTTTGCTATAGTTAATAAAATTTCATTCATTTCCCAAAAAAAAGTGATAAAATAATGAATTTTAAGTTGTAATATATTTATTTTGGCATTATATTATTGTACTTTGGGGTGGTTTAAATGGGATCAAGATTCCTCTTCAACTTGGAAGAAGATTATAAAATGCTTTTTCTTTTTCAAGAAAGATTGTACAAAAGTTTTTCTTTGCTTTTAACTAACAATTATAGTAGAATTTCAAGAAGAGTCTTTAAAGTGAATACAGGCAAGGGTTTTTTTTGAACCAAAATAAATAGAATTGTATTGTCTCTTCCTTATCCTTTTAAAATTATTATTCCATTGATTAATAGATTTATATTAAGTAATTTCTTCGTTCGTATTACATTGATTATTGTTAAATTAAGTAAATTGGTTATAAAAGTTTGTTAAATTTTTATATACCCAACTTACTCCCTTGAGTGCTATTAAGGACAAACAAATGATATTAGAGCGAGTCTATTAGAATAGTATTTATAACAAAATCCTATAGTAAAGATTATAGTGGTATATTTAAGAGCATCATTATCATTATTCAATTAAGATGGATAAAGTATTAATATAACACCTTTCTTTAATGGCAATGATTATATTTATTAGAAAACTAAGATGAAATTCTTCTTAATGGATGAAAGTGTAAAACTATGAGAAATAGTATCAAATGTTCCCTTTATATCTACGAAAATCATAGATAACAAAAATGTCCCCAAACTAAAGGAAGAATGGGAACCTCAAGATAAGGGATTAATTTCCTTAAATAGTAGGGTCATAAAAGTCATATTTTATATATTAGGAAGAAATAAATTCAGCAGGGTTTCTATGTGTGAAATGACTAGAAATCACATATAAGGGCATAAATCAAGTTAAGGAGAAGAAAGTAAGCATGCTAATGTTGGTTTTGTGAGGGTTGAAATAGTTAAAACAAACAAAATTAAACCAACAAAGACCCAAAGGATCTTGTCATACAACCCATTCATATACCCAAAAAGCACGAAGTGAAAGCATGTGCATCATTATACCTTGAACTTGGTCTTCAAACCAAATCGATGATCTCAAGACTATGTCTCCTTCCTCACAATTGTGTCTTCTTGATCGCAATTGTATCTCCTTTGCACCAAGTGAGATGCATTCCAAGGTATCCACCAAAGATCGATTATAAGACCCAAAGGTTCCCAAAGCTAGATGGTGCTTCAATGGGTTATTGTTGATCCTAAAATCCCCAAAAATAAACCATTTAAATGGGGATTTATTGCTCAATACATGAGCTAAATGGAAAAGATTTGGTTCTTGTTAGATGGAAGGAGAAATTCGCAAGTTTGGAAGAAGACAAAAGAGAAAAATGGAAAGTTGAAACTGTGGAGAGAAGAAGATGAAAAAATAGTAGTAGTTCTTTTTCTAAAACTAGAAAAATGAAAATTCCCTCTTACTTTTTGACAAAACTAGGGTTAAAAGGGTTTCTTAGAAAAATTCTCAAATGCCCTTGTTTAAAAGAAGCAAAGGAACAAAGCTTAAGATTAAAATTCACAAGGGTTTAGACTTATCCTTATGTTCTTTGTATGGGCAGCCCATGTCCTTATAAAATTGGCGTTGTAAATTTCATTTAATTGCTGTTTTGTCACTTTGCCACTTTGCCATTTAATCTCATGCTTCAAAATAATTAAGCATTTGACCTAATTGCCATATAACTATACCATATAATTATATATATGTATTATTTTGTTGAGCAATAAATTTATAGGATATGTCATACATATCAAATAAATTTATCTATAATTAAATTTGTTATCTAATAACATTTATTCTAATATCATATGATGACCAAAATAATTTACTTAAAATTGATTTTGTCGTCATATTCATATATCTATATCATTTAGTAGAATAATTTCCTTTTTCAAATCAAATCTTTTCTAATGCGACCCATTGGGATCCATGTCATGTTGACAATAGAATTAAAAGCCCTTTTAATTCTATACATCATAAGCAATATCTAGCAAAATATATTATAATTACTCAAATGACATAAATGATAAGTATTATACACAAATCACGATCCCGAAGCAAAATTGTCTGTTTCAATTTTCTTGTCTCATAATATCCTAAATAAATGCAAGATTGGAATATGCCATTCCTGCCAATTTATTCCTTCTTGATTTCTAAAGTAAATCGTAAATATGATTAACTCCTTAATCATATTGCACGTAAACAATATTACTTTTTCAAGGGCCTATAGATATTATTGCTCATATCTTATAAAAGGGACAACGGTATACTTAATGAACATTTATCCTCTATATAAGTCACACATACTGTGGTATTATCTATATAGCTACCTATTACGTTAGCGTTGAACAATACCAAAATATATACATTTCTCATGTAAGGAAATGAATATCTCATATATATGAAACATTAATGACATAAACACAATCCTAATAATGTTTCATTTAAGGTCTATTGAATACTATAACCTCCATTATGTATCTGTTTGATTAAACCGATAACTCCTTATCAAATGGCTTGTAGAACATCACCATCATTTAATCCACACACTAATTTTAGTGGTCAATTAACATTCCATGTTAATTACCAAGATTAGCGACATTCTAAAGTAATCATTATTTTCATTACAAAGTTCTACAATCTAAGTCTTCAACTTGAATAATCCATAAATAATGAAAACTCATAGAACAAAATGATATAAACCAGCCAATTCATGAACATAATTGTTAAAATACAACCACCTAATGATTGGCTTCTAGATCATAAGACTAACAATCTCCTACTGAGCTAGAGCCAATCCAAATACATCTTTATGCATAAGAGCTCTAAATAGGTGTAGCCTCATAACCTATATACATCTTTGTGCATAAAGAAAAATATACTCAAAGCCAATTTCCAATATATCTAATACCCATTGATGTAGTGTGAACTATATGTTTGGCTTAAAAAGGAGGTTCTGTCAATGGGTTGGCTGTGTTCCATACTGAATCAACTCTACAAACCTTTACATTACCCCTCTCTATGATCTCTTGTATAAGGTGATATCGTTGTAGAGCATACTTGGACCTTTAGTGTGACCTAGGTTCTTAGGTACCTTTGCCTAAGTAATAGCTCTATTATTATCACAATAGAGCTTAATTGGTCCAGCGACACTAAGAACTATATCAAGTTTGGGGATGAACTTTTTGATCCAATATCCCTCTTTGCCTGCTTCGGAAGTAGCTATGTATTTAGCCTCGATGGAATAATTATTTGTGGTCCCTTGTTTAGAACTTTTCTAGCTCATAACTCCTCCATTGAGGATGAACACATACCCCGATTTTGATCTCATATCAGCACGATCAATCTGGAAACTAACATCAGTGTAACCCCCTTATAACGAGCTCAGAATCCTCGCCATAGACAAGGAACATATCCTTAGACCTCTTCAGGTACTTAAGGATATTTTTGGTTGCAATCCAATGACCTAAGCCTGGAGTAGCCTGATATTTGCTAGTCATACATAGAACGTATGATACATCAGTAAGAGTGCATATCATGGCATACATGATAAAGCCAATTGCTGAAGCGTATGGAACTCTACTCATCACATCCAGCTCACCAGGTATAGAAGGACACTGATTCTTATTGAGGTGGATATCACATGACATGGGCAAGAAACCTTTCTTGGCAAACTATATGTTAAACCTCTTCAACGCTTTGTCAATATATATACTCTGGCTCAATCCAATAAGCCTCTTAGATCTATCTCTATAGATCTTAATGCCCAAGATATAGGTAGCCTTGCCCAAATCCTTCATTGAGACGACCTTCATCAATGAGGACTTGACGAACTCCAACAAATGAATGTCATTCCTGATGAGAGGTATTACATCTATATATAACATTAGGAAGACTATTGCATTTCCACTAATTCTTTTGAACACTTAAGGTTCTTCCTCGCATTTGACAAAATCAAACCTTTTGAATTCCTTATCAAAGAGTTTGTTCTTAACTCCATGAGGCTTTTTTCAATCCACAAATGGATCTTTGAAGCTTGCACACCCTCTTAGTAACTTTTGGATCCACAAAACCCTCTAGTTGTGTCATATACACATCCTTTTCTAAATGCCTGTTTAAAAAAGCAATTTTGACATCCATTTGTCAAATTTCATAATCATGAAAAGTGACAATTGCTAGAAGGATCCGAATTGACTTAAACATAGCCACTAGTAAGAATGTCTCATCATAATCAACTCCTTAAAGCTGTCTAAAACCTTTCGCAACTAGTCGTCGTTTGTAAGTAGTCAAATTTCCATCTGTGTCTGTCTTCCTTTTAAAAACCCACTTGTTTTCAATGGTTCTACTCTGATAGGAAGATCAACCAAGTTCCAAACCTAGTTGTCATACATAAGCTATATCTCGGGTTTTATGGCTCCAAGCCATTTTTCAGAGTCTGGCCTTTCCAGCTTCCTTATAGGTTAATGGTTCTTCGTTGGCCAACACTGTCACTTCGTGCAGTCTTGTATACCTCTTAGGTGCATGGATTACCCTAGTTTACCTTTACAACGGAACTACTTCTGGTTGACTTTCCTCCACGACTCCTTGTGGTTCAAGTTCAACTTTGAGTTGTGTCGATTCAGTTGGGCTGGTCATGAGCCTCTTCCACAACTACTTATGGAGTTGGTTGTACTTGAATCCCACTGACAAAAGCATTTAGGAATAGGTTAACGTAGTTTCCACTAGTGTAACACCTACAGACCCCCTAGAAGGATATGTGGATATTACCTAAGACAGGAATTAAAACATATCAAAATAATACAAAAAAGTCAGAATTCAAGCAACCAATTATGTGTTTCCATGCATATTCAACTTTAAACATAATTGAAATAATACACCGAATTCATTCAAATACATATGTCAAGTCATCCTAAATTAAGGTAACTACATTACAAATCTTTAAACAAAACGGTACAAAGTTCAAATATCCCTGTATTACAGTAATTACAAAAGTTTAACAAAATATATTATGTCTCATATTATACATACAATTCAAACCTACATTTCCAAAACAAAACACATTCTTCATTGGCCATCGCAGTTGTTATTGTTCTAGTCTTCAAACCCTCCTATCTGAACCTACATAGGGCAAAACCACCTTGTTAAGTATAAAGCTTAGTGGGGAATAACTCAATCATTCATAAACTAGTAACTGTTTAACAATCACCTAACATCCATATATACCGAATCAAATTATATCTTAAGCAATCCGTAAAGATGCATACTAAAGAAGAATTTAAGCATCATGACTTTCAGAACAAAATATAATCTATCACTAGAGAACATTTCTCATACTAATGCCAATCATATATTTAAGTATCAGAATAAATTGCATAGATGTCAGAACTGATTATCAAAATAGGGTATAATATCAAATCAATATTAAATCATAATTTTGTTTATATCAAAACTGAACATGTATCAGAATATAAAACAAGTTAGACTGCTAATCCTTTATACAGAAGTGGGTAACGGGACTAAATACAAGAGATACCGTGATCGATATCACAAAACAGGAGAGACTTATGTCTCAATAATAGGAGACACCAAAGTGTCAGTAATAGGAGACACCGAAGTGTCAGTAAGAGGAGACACTAAAGTGTCACAGGAGTAGCTATAGACCCTTCTAGGTATGCCTATTTATCCACGTCTAGGACTTAACAGTTTTAAAACTAAAAGGGGGTTCTTTTCAAAATTCTCATATGAGCATATTGCAACACACATACCAATTTTTTTCCAATTTTTTCAACTTGACATAGTCACTGATTTTCAAACAAACTAACATGTCATACAATTACAAGTATGTGCAATAATGCATCAATAGAGTTGTTGAGTCTTCACAAATTATGTATATTCACACAAATAGAAAGCACTGCCAACATAGTCCCAACTTTCAAAGTCCTCAGACAACTGATGGTTCGGAATTATAACAATAAGAAATTCCCAATTCATATACATTCATAATCAATTAATAATACATAAGCCTTTGGAACTCATTCATTCATGGTCACAGAAAGCAATTCAACATTGTACACCATATGTCCTTTGCATTATCATCTCAATTAATCATGCATAATTAAACTAACTATTACTCAATTAACCTTATATAGTTATCAATTGCACAAACTCTCATTTTTTCCACCTTCCTAACTATTTCCAACAATTGTGGGATAAGGGACCGAAACTTCTAAATAGTTATTTTCACAAGACAGGTTTTTGGATCAGTTTGTTTTTGTATGGCCATTCTAACCTAGAAATTGACGTTTTTAGACAATATGTTCTTCTAAAAAATGTTCCTCTATGTCTTAAGTTTCAAACGAAACAAAAATCATTCAATTTGGTTCATTATTCCATGAGTTATGCTCAGAATACTACAGACTGTGCATGTTCAAAATTTTGGCTAGTGCATGATTGTGCATGTGCACTCAAACTTGTAAAACTCATATCTCCCTATTATGATATCAAAAAATTACAAAATTTATATCAATAAAAAGCTAAGAGAATAAGATAAAACTTTTGTGAAGAAAACTTTGTCTAATCCAGCCTAAATCAATACAATTTATTCGATAAAACTAGGACACGATTTCTGGATAGTGCTGCAGCCTGTGCCAAAACTCAACTTCAAGCTAAATTGCAAAATCATTAGCGACAAAATTCAAATTCAAATTCTTCATAAAAGATGTAGAAAAATGTTTCTAGTTTAATCTAAATTTAAAATCATACCTTTTTGATGTCTACAGGTCAAGACATGGCTGAAAACCTGATAGCTATTTAGTGGAACAACAACTTCTAATCAGTACCCAGCACCTATCACGTTCCTAACCACATTTCTTCATTAATTCAGTAAATGTTATATCCACTTCAAACGTCAAACAAGATATGTTCTATCATGATATCAATTTTAGTACTCCCTTACCTTTTTAAACTTCAAAGAACAATTCCAAATCACTTCAAAGATCAAGCCAAACCAATCCTTCCAAGCAATCAGCACATATTTAAGATTAATGTGCAACTTTCAGCACCAACACAATAATAACACATAAAATTACAAGGCCATCTTAATAATAAAAGAACTTACAAATCTTTCAACTGTTGATGATTCAAACTTTAGAAATAGTCCAGAAGTTGAGAGGAGAATGAGAGTTTTAGTGGTGAAAAGCAAGGTGAAAGGGTGAAAGAATAAAAGAACATTCCAACAAAAACTTTGCCACCTTTGGTTGCTAGGTGTCTCTAATATACTTAAGCATGTTTCAATTAATATTTCATGCCATGTACCACTTGATTGTGCTGCCCTTTGTCATTTTAAGATACTATCATTAATCACCTACAAATCAGTCCATATGTCATTCCAAGGTTAGTCCACTTGTCACACAATCAATGATGCCAAATGTTAATGCATTAGCCATGCCACTTGTCGCTAACTTATAGGCTAAATCATTTTTTTGTACAAACTTAAGTTATTTATTGACCATTTTTCCTAATCCAAACGTACATTTAAATACCTCAATTCTCTAATGGTATCAATTAATTCCAATTTACTAACTACGGTCCACCAATACCGAAAGTCAAGTCATATACCTTTCACACTCAACTCATAGCACAATTTTAACTCCTATCTCAGTTGTACTTTCATGAACATGTATTGTTTCAACTAGGGTATATTTTAGGGCCTTACAACTAGCCTCGTTAGCTTGTAGTGTTTCCTAAATTTCTTTAAGTTTAACATTATTTCCACTAGTTCCTTTTGCAAGAAACTCTTTCTCTAAGAACACACCATGTCAAGCAACAAATACTTTATTCTTTGACTTGTTATAGAAGTAGTAACATTTAGTTTCCTTAGGATACCCCACAAAGAAGCATTTTTCTGATTTAGGGCCAAGCTTGTCAGATGTTAAACATTTTAAATATGCCTCGCAACACCAAATCTTTAGAAAAGATATGCTAGGCACTTTGCCAAACCATATCTCATATGGTGTCCTTTCTACGGATTTTGATGGAACCCTCTTTGGTGTGAATGTAGCAGTTTTAAGCGTATATCCCAAAAAGAGATTGGAAGTTTGGTTTGACTCATCATAAATTGAACCATGTCTAACAAAGTTTGATTTTGTCTCTTGAAAACACCATTCCATTATGGAGGTGCGAGTTATGAGATGATCCCACACTCTCTGAGATAAGTACCAAACTCATGACTCAAGTATTCGCCTCCACTATCTAATCGTAAGACTTTAATCTTCTTGTCGAGTTGGTTTTCAACTTCATTCTTGAACTCTTTGAACTTTTCAAAAGATTCAGACTTATGTCTCATTAAATATACATCCATATCTACTGAAATCATCAGTAAATGTGATGAAGTATTGAAAACCACCTCGGACATTGGTACTTATTGGTCCACATACATCACTATGTATTAGACACAATAAGTCACTTACCCTCTCACCTTTCTTGGTGAAGGGTATCTTGGAAATTTTGCCAAGTAGACAATATTTATATGCCCCAATTGATTCCAAATCGAATTGAACAAGAAATCCTACTTCTTACAATTTCTTGATGCGCTTTTTATTTATATGATGTAGGCGACAATGCCACATTATAGTAGTACTTTCAGGACAAGTCTTAAGTCTTTTGTTATTAATATTAAGGACCTGTTTATCCATCTCAAGTAAATATAGACCATTCTTAACACAAGAAGATCCATAAAACGAACCATCTCTATAAATCGAACAAGATCCATTTGAGATGGTAAAGGAGAAACCATCATTGTCCAAAAAGGAAATGGAGATAATGTTTCAAGTGAGATGGATGAAACAAAATATACAGATTTAAGTTCTATTACAAGCCCACTGGTCAAATGCAACTCAACTTACCCATCAACAATAGCTATAGCACTTACACCATTCCCGATGTGCAGCTGCACTTCTCCCTTTCCAAGCATTCTCCTATCCTTTAGTGCCTGCATATTTAAACAAACATGAGCACAAGACCCGGTATCTAATACCCAATCAAAAATAGAGGTAACAAGGTTAATCTCAATAACATGTATACCTGAAGAAGAAGATTGAATCTTTCAACTCTTTAAGTCCTCGAGGTATTTGTGACAATTCCTCTTCCAATGTCCTTTTCCTTTATAATAAAATCATTCAACATCAGAAGGGGTTCTGGCCTTGGGAGTGCTTGAAGTCACCAGTTGAGTCTTCTTGTTGCCACCTTTGCCCTTTTTAATAACTTTGCGCTTGTTCCTGCCTTTCTTTTTCTTCTTCCCTCCCTCCTGAATCACCAAGACATAAGAAACTCCTTTCTTCATGTCCTGCTCAGTGGTTTGAAGCATCCCATAGAGGTCCTCCAAACTCTTCTCGATCCCATGCATATGGTGGTTCATGATGAACGACGAATAGTATGGAGGCAAAGAGTTGAGGACAATGTTAGAGGACAACCTTAGGTCTAATGGGAGACCTAGCCTATCCAATTGCTCCACAAGGCTTATTACCTTGAGCATGTGAGCACTAATAGACGTAGACATTGTAACAGATAGGAGAGACTTGGTCAAGTTATACCTCTCAACACGAGCTTGCTCAAGAAACATTTTCTTAAGCAGCTCCATGATGTAGTACAATGTTTTGACTCGAATCGGTTTTGCAATTTAGGTGGCATCGTCACTATCATGAGTCATTATACATCAACCTCATCATATGAGTACTTGTTATATGCATCAACCAATTCCTTAGTGGCTCCCTCAAGGGGTGGTTCAAGAAGGGGAGGCATTATACATCAACCTTATCATATAAGTTCTTATTGTAT
Source organism: Erythroxylum echinodendron (assembly GCA_027575705.1). Lineage (NCBI taxonomy): Eukaryota > Viridiplantae > Streptophyta > Magnoliopsida > Malpighiales > Erythroxylaceae > Erythroxylum > Erythroxylum echinodendron. The sequence goes on along the minus strand of JANZXR010000170.1, from coordinate 4,332,273 downwards.
GCATCAACCAATTCTTTTCGCTCCTGCCAGACAAAGATTCTCAAGTTTCGAAGCCAATCTATAAAATTAGAACCATTGGGGCTCAATTTGTCCTTGTCCAAAATAGAATGCAAAGAGAGAGATTGATTTGTCATGATCTAAAATATATAAAAAAATTTGAGCTAAGTTCATGTAAATATTTTATTTCCAAAAATAAAACTTCCACTCTAACATTTAAAATTAGTCCCTTTTGTAGTAGGTCCAAGATCCCTATCTTTACCAAGAACAAGCCAGCGGTGGCATGAACCTTGAACTTAGCTATTTTAGGTAAGAAACTCTTTGCTAATCACATCGTATGTGACTCTTAGTTTGCTAATCCCATGGTCCAATACTGTTTTAATTCCTTATTAAGTTAGCCTTGCTCTATTTGGTTTGGCATGTCCGACATACCCCACAATTCTTAAAGATGGAAAGTGATGCTCACTGAGTGGTCTTGTCATCTAACGATCAATAATTTGACGCAGATAAAGCAGGGAGGCTTTAAAAAAATTTAGGGATCAAATTATCACACAATTTGTTAATCATATTAATTACAATTTTGAATTATTCCATATAACTCAAGAAATTGTTAATCCCTATTTTCAAAGTTTATTTATGGCAATCATGTTAATATACATTCATACCTAGGCTATGACATTGATAGCATCATAAATGATATCAAACATATGTTGCGAGTTTTGTATGACCCTTTTGGAGACTTTTCTCGCATCTCGTTGCTTTCTTCACCATCTCTTTGGTCAAATGAAAACATTAAAATTTAAAAGCTCATTCCTAATTAGAACTATTCTAAAAGGAAATAAAATTATCCCAAATATAATAGGCAAGTAAGCCTTAAATGAATGAATTACATCAAAAGCAAGTTAACATCCTTGCTTAATTAACTAATCTAATTAATTAACATTCATTCAAAAGGGAAGCAATATAACATACAAGGCATTGACGTCTTGGCCATACAAAACTCACTTTCATCCCTACAAAAATAAGTTAGTGCCACTATAAAATCAACATTTTCATTTACCCGTATGAACAATTCATTCACAATTAATATATAAATCAATTGCAAATATGCAGCCTAAAAGAATACATAACATAATATATATATTCCATTAGAGGTGAAACATTTTTTCCTGATATTAAACATGGCAATTTCTCACCAAAAAAATCATGCAATAAAAGTTAGAAACACATTTTGTCAATTAAGGCCATTAATAAATCCGAAAATAAACTATATATTGGAAAGGCTTATAAAAATTAATCTATCATATAGGTTTAAACTTTGTAACCTAAATAACAATCCTATCAACTTGTTTTAGTAAAATCCCAAAACCATTGGATGAAAAACATGCATCCAAGTGCAAACTAAAATGCTGGAAATTTTTTAACAGCATTTCAATCCTTGACATTCCTTGCTTTCAATCAATTCTAACATTTAAAATTAATTGTTCTAGATTTTAAAACACAATCAAATCAGGGTTTCAAACCTTGAAAAGCACCAAATCAATGTTATAGGAAAAAGTTTAAACACAGATTTATTAATACACATTAAAACACAAAATAACTAACCCCTAAGACATGCAATCAATTAACCATCTTAACATGCATTAACCTTGCACTAATTCAGTAAAAAACGGTCACAAAATAAAGTTTATGCTTTGATACCACTATCAGTTTTGTGAGGGCTAAAGCAAAGTTGTGAATATTGTATCAGACTTGGTACTGGATTGGATTTTGGTACGGTACTGTGTAAGTACCGATCAATACTGGATATTGTTTTAAGTAATTTTTTAAATTTGTGAAATAGTCCCTGAATTTTTCTAAAATTTGCAAAATATTTCATTGGTATATTATACATTTGTACTATATACTTTATAAGTTTACATCAACCTTGTCTCCAAAAATCATAATAATAAATAATAATCACAATTAATATGAAATAATAATAATTTTTAAATATTTTACGTATAAATAATAACCACAATTAATATGAAAAAAGTACAATCATCATTATACAAGCATAAAATTAAGAATAATACAAAGTATTTAAAATATTACAATACTACAATTTCATCATATAATAAATAATAATTACATCAAAACATCTAATAAAAAACAATAAATATCTTTAACTCTCAAACTATTACAATTTACAACAAGAGTTCGCAATGAGAAAACAATCAAATAGAAGTTAAACCTGAAACAAAAACATTTATAATTACATTACATATATAGAATTTAACATATACATCAAATATATGTAAAATTAAAAGAAGAGAAAAAATAAAATCTTGGTACGAAATTCAATCATCTACAGGAGGACACCCACTATAGCTGCACTAACCCTAGTTATCATTTGGTACAATATCCTTATCATTGAGAGGAGCTTCATCATCATTATCATTCAAATTTAATGCACCAAATGACATGTCAATGCTTTCCTATCCAAGATTATCTTCCAAGTCATTGACATTTACCAAATTCGGTTCTTCAGAAACCCAATCTGCCAAAAAATCAATATTATCAATGGAAATTGAATCAGTTGAACTACTTGTGCTATTAAGATTCCTAGTAAACAATAAAATTTAATTATTATAAAATTATAAGAAATTATATGGAAATTAATAATGATAATAACATACCTTCCTGAAGCTTTAAATTGTAATGAACAAAAATCAAGTCATTCAACCTCTTATGCTCCAATTTATTCCTTTTCTTGGAGTGGATAAATTCAAATGTGCTCTAGTTTTGTTCACAGCCTGTTGCACTTACACATTGATCTAAAATCTGAATTGCAAACCTTTTCAATTCTGGAACACCATTTTCGAATTGATCCCACCAAGAAATTATAAGTTGTAAGTGTTAAGCCCCGTTTCCGGAGCCTAACTCCTCATACATGATTGTTCATGCTTTCTCTGATACCACATCTGTTAGGCCCCGTTTTCAGAGCCTAACTCCTCATACATGATTATTCATGCTTGCTCTGATACCACATCTGTTACTTTCATGCATACAGAATATCTTACTACGTAAGTTATCTTCCAGAGATAACACCTTGATCACTTTCGGATTA
>JANZXR010000170.1:4313355-4329067 GCA_027575705.1 Erythroxylum echinodendron | reverse complement strand
GTACAAACTTTATTTTGATTAATGAACTGAAAGGCAATTTTCATTAATTTGATGTTCATTTATTTATGAATTGATGTTCATTTATTTATGAATTGATGTCTTTCTTAAATCAAATTAATGAAGTCTATGATGCAAAACACATCATGAAGGAAGTCATGATGAGATTATGATAATGAGATTCCTATTATGTGCAATTATATTAATGTTTAAATCATTCCTAATCATAGGATTAATGAGATAGGACATTGTTAATTTGGATAGACTAGCACATGTTATAATCCTTAATTTGATCAAGCAGTGGATCTCATAAAATGTAAGCATGAGATGTTTAGATTTACCATGTGGATGTTTACTAAGAGTAGTGAGTACATCGGATGACCCACTATGAGATTATCATATAGATGATCTATCAAATTTCAGTGATTAATCTCATTATAAGGATATCTTGGATACTAATCCTGTGTTTTACACCATTCTTTGTTGCCTCAAGATGAGGTTGCTTATAGGGTGGTGATTGGGTATAGTTATTGGTATTCAAATGTAATTCGATAACTAACAAAGGATTCCCCACTCTTGATAGAAGGAGATGATACCCATGGCCCCTTGTCGGAGTCATTACTTAGGAGTCTCTGGCAAGAGAAATTATGTGTCATAAAGAAAGTCTTTAATGACATATAGGGTAATAAGATCCCTAGGACAAGAATTAACATCACTTGGACTAAATCTAACATATTCAGTCTAGTGGGAGTTAACACATACCTCATATTTCGAACCAAGTGGGGTATAGGATGGTGAAGGGACGAATTGAGTAGTAATTGACTATGGAAAGGTTTGTAAGTTGGATAATTAACGATCAAGGAGTGAGTATTAATCCACTTATATTCCGGTAAATTGGCATTATGAAACCCTTATGATTTGCTCGGATTAAGAATTAATTCAACTAACTAAAATAAATGGGAACCTAAAGGTCACATGCATAAAATATTGAATGAAAAATAAAGTGGAATGACTATCAATTAAGCAAGCCACGATCATGGCTTGTAGGCTATGATCGTGACCAACTTAATAACAGGGGGTACATAAGTGAGCTCTTCACTTATGTAAACAAGAATTTTTAGCCATAAAACACACTCAATAGAGAGACTAAGGGTCCAAAAGAGTTTTGGAAGTTGAGAGGAGTGAACTTGAGATTTATTCATGCAATCTTGAGCAATTGTTTCATTAGATTAATTGTATGAAACTTTGTCCTAATCTAACTCTCACTAGAGCATCTACTTGAACTCATCTTGTTTGGTGCTCTAACCACCCTTATGCACTGATTTTTCTTCATCTTTGTATGCTCTTTAGAGTCCAAGGAAGGTGTTTGGTGTTTGATACAACCCAAAAAAGGAGAAGATACAAGAAAGGAGGAGTATTTGTAAGGTACATATGTTATAATTTCATGTTCTTATAATTTATTTATAAATGCATATAGATTCTAGATTGTATAGGGATGTCTTAGGGTTGGAATTTTGATTTTGAAACTTCCATTACTTTTCCATGCATGTGATTCATGGATCCATGGCTCCCTAACAGTGGTATCAGAGCAAAATATGCATGTATAAGGTGATCTATTGAACATGTGCAAAATGTTTGCTGGGTTGTGACTGACAAGCATGTTGATTTCAAAAAATTCGTATAAATTGTAGCAAAATGGTTTTTCTTATTTTCTTTCATATAAATGTTTATAAGATGTAATGTTATGATTCTATCAAAAGAAATTTCCATTGAATGCCATTTGCTATTTTATTACGAATTAGACTCTAGTCTATTCATATGTCGGTTTCTAGGAATTTCTAGAAAACAGAATGTATGTAATGATTTTGAAAATTTCGTAATAATTTTAGAAATTATTTATTCTAATTTTCTTTCATATAAATGTTTATAAGGTGTTATGTTATGTTTATATTAAAAGAAAATGCAGCTGAATATCATTTGCTATTTTGTTATGATTTTAGTTTAAGCTTAATAGATGTGTGGAGTTCTAGGAAATTTTGGAAATCTGATGATCATTCATGCTTGTAAGTTCCATATGATTTTATAAAAATTATTTCTATGAATTTTCTTCATGAACATGCACATATGATGTTGCCACATGTATAAGATGCATGACACCTATTTTTGAAGTGATTGATTATTTATTCTCGATTTTACATGCATGCTAGTGGTGTATGACAATTGTTAGTGGACATATGAAATACTGACAAATTCCACTTAGTTTATAAATAATTCCTAAGAATTGGATCCTAGAATTTTTTATTAGATAGATTTATAATGTGTATCGCATAAGACTCTAGAATTTTTCTAGAATTAATTAAACTTGATTCAATTAATAGATCAAGTCAAAGTCAACACTAGTCAACTTTTTGAAAGCTGATGGGGTTGACTTATTTGATAACTTATGTGTATGTGTTTCGGTTATAAGACCATGAAATTATTTTATGAGAAAAGAAATGCATTATTTTGATGCTAGTAGCATGCTAAGTGCATGTGCTTGAAATTAGGATTCTAGAAAATTTCTGGACATCGAATCGATCTCTTTAGTGTCTAGTAGGTCAACTCATTTATATTGATAATTTTGGCCATCAAGAATATTTTGGCTTGTGCCGAAATTGTCTTCATAAATTTAAGATGACCTAGGGATATTTTAAATGACTAATTGATATTTGGTAATTTTGGAAACCCTAGGGATTAATTTAGAATTAATCCAAGTATATATATATCATCTAAGTATTGATGAGACCTAAGAATAAATCCTTAAACCAAAATGTTAGGACTTATGCCTTCTATTGATATGGGAAGAGCCATAATTCTTTTATTTTTAGGTTGTTGGGCAAACCCAAGCCCACACTACATAAATATGTTCAAACCATGGAAATTAGGTTTCTGGATTAATGGGTTAGTCCTAAATGGAAGCATTGATTTGTTGGGCAAACCCAAGATCAACATGGACAGAGGCAAAGTTGGGTAGTATACATAGGATGTATACGCATCAAGAGTTGATAACCCATTAAGTGTTCTAAATCAATAGTTTATGGAATAAGTCGATAGTTGTATAACTGAATACAATTCGTATTAATGATACCTACCAATTAACCTAAAGTAGCTTACTGGGCAAACTTTGGTCATGCTTAGTGGTGTTGGATATCAACCCATAAGGGAAAATTATAATTTTTCTCACCTTCGTAGTGAGGGCTATAAATTTGGATAAAATAGTGGGACCCATATTGCAAGTGAATAAATTCCTTATCGATATGCATTTATATACATTCCAACACTTTCTCTCGTTCTTCTAGGTTATCAAATCACTACAATGTATTCATCTAGTGTGAACTTACGCTCTCTACTTGACTCTAACAAACTCATAGGACCAAACTTCTTAGATTGACTACAAAATTTGAGAAATTTTCTCAAATCTAAGAAATTAGGATATATCCCTAGATTAGCCACTTCCCGATCCCCCTGTTGTCAATGCTTCTGATGAGGATCAGAAAGCTTATAAGAATCTACTGCATGATAGTAAGCTGGCTAGTTGTATTATGTTGGCCTCTATGTCACCAGAACTGCAAAAGCATTATAAGGCTATGGATGCTCATACCAAAGTCCAATATCTAAAGGAACTGTTTGATGAGCAAGCTCGGTCTGAAAGGTTTGAGACCTTAAGGTTGCTTTTTCTCTCTAAGATGGCTGAGGGATCATCTCTAGTGCAATATGCATTGAAGATGAATGGATACATAGAGAGGTTAGCCAGTTTGAGTTTCATAATGGATCATGAATTAAGCATAGTCTTAATTCTGACTAGTTTGACTAATAGTTATTCACAGTTTGCGCTTAACTATCGGATAAACCAAATATCCATTTCAATACCTGATCTGATTAATCTACTCAAAACAGCTAAACAAACTATTAAGAATGACAATAAGGCTATGATGCTAGTAGAATCTACTTCTAGTTCTCGCAAGAGGAACCAAATGAAGAAGAAGAAGTCCAAGAAGCCAATAGGAGGTGTAGCAAAGAAGAAGACAAAAGACAATGCATCGAAAGGAATATGCTTTAATTGCAACAAGGAAGGGCATTGGAAGAGGAATTGTAAAGCCTATCTGGAGTCACTGAAGCAGAAGAAGGCATTAGATCCTCCACCTTCTACTTCAGGTATGTTATTTATCATTAAGGTTAATACTATTTTTGATCATAACCTTTGGGTATTAGATATCGGATGTGGCTCACACATATGTGTTAATATGCAAGATCTCAGGGATAGTAGACCGCTCAAGAAGGGAGAGATGGACCTACGTGTGGGAAATGGAGCAAGAGTTGCTGCATTAGTCGTAAGAGCCTATGTTTTGTATCTTCCTAGTGGGCTAGAGTTAATTTTGGATAATTGCTATTATGTACCCATTGTGACAAATAACATGGTATCTGTTTCATGTCTTAATAAAACGGGATTTTATTTAACATTTTCAAGCAATGGTTGTTTAATTAAGTTGAATGAAATGTTATATGGTACTGCTACATTATTCAATGGTATTTACATATTAGATATGTGCAATCCAATTTTAAATATCAATAAAAATAAAAAATAAAATGGGATAACTTAAAATCATCTTACTTATGGCATTGTTGACTTGTCCATATAAGTTAGAGACACATAGTTAAGTTATATAGGAATGGTAGCTTAGGGTCATTTGATTATAAATCATATGCCACATGTGAATCTTGCTTGTTAGGCAAGATGATTAAATTACCTTTTAAAGGAAAATGTGAACGTGCGAATGGGTTATTAGACCTAATACATTTTGATGTATGTGGTGTGTTGTCCATTCATGCCGGAGGTGGTTTTATGTACTTCATTACCTTTATCGATGATTATTCACTATATGGGTATGTGTGTCTAATAAGATACAAGTCTGAAGCATTTGAAATGTTCAAACAATTTATAGATGAAGTAAAGAAATAGCTTGGTAAAAGTATTAAGACACTTCTATTAGATCGAGGTGGTGAATACTTGAATGACGAGTTTCTAAGCTATCTTAGGTATAACAGGATTGTATCCCAATAGACTCCACCTTACACACCGCAACATAATGGTGTGGTTGAAAGAAGAAACCGAACCTTGTTAGAAATGGCAAGGTCAATGATGTGCTTAGCAGATTTACCGAAATCCTTTTGGGGTCATACACTCGAGACAACTATTTATAGGATAAATAGAATCCCTTCAGAAGTAACTGATGTTACTCCATATGAGATATGTACTAACAAAAAATCCTATCTTTCACATATGAAACTTTAGGGCTTTCTGGCTTACATAAAGCGGATTCAATCAGACAAGCTTGAAGTAAAATTGATAAAATGTATGTTTGTAGGATATCCTAGGGAAACAATTGGATATCAATTCTACAATGCTTTAGAGCAAAAATGTTTGTCTCAAAGCATGCTATCTTTTTAGAAAAAGAGTTTCTAAGAAAAAACAGTGGGAGCAAAGTTAAACTTAGGAATGGCAATGGGACGGACTGGGCCCAGGCCACACTGGGCCAGCCATTTGTTTTTTTAAGCAAAAAAATTAAAATGACATCGTTTTGTTCTCTAAAATGATGTCATTTTGGAAAAAATGGGTGGGCTATGGGTCCGAGCCGAGCCTTTTTTGCCATCTCTAGTTGAACATGATGAAGTTTATAATGCTCAAACAGATGTAGATCAATTGCCTAAACCCGAGATTGTTGATCATAAAGATGAGATAATAGTTGAACCTTCTCACACACAAAATGTTCGTAGGTCAAGTAGGATACGTAATGTTCTAGAGAGTTATGGATTTCTTATAAGTAAATGTAATGACATATTGCTCATAGAGGACAATGAGCCTCCAACTTATTAAGAGGCTCTAAAGAGTTCAGAATATGAAAAATGGCTTCAAACCATGAAGTCCGAAATAGATTCCATGTTTGAAAACCAAGTATGGACTTTGGTTGACCACCTGAAGGGCTGAAACCCATAGGGTGCAAGTGGATTTTCAAGAAGAAAATCAACATGGATGGTAATGTGATTACTATAAAGTAAGGCTAGTCACTAAAGGTTACAAGGAGTTAACTATGACGAGACATTTAGCCCCATAGCCATGCTTAAATCCATTAGAATACTCCTAGCCATTGCTACTCATTATGATTATGAGATATGGAAAATGGATGTGAAGAAGACTTTCTTGAATGGAAATCTAGAGGATGTGTATATGATACAATATGAGGGCTTCATATCTAGAAATGGCAAAAAGGTATGTAAGCTTTAAAATTCCATTTATGGATTGAAGCAAGCATCTAGGAGTTGGAACATTCAATTTGATGCGAAAATTAAAGAGTTTGGTTTCTCACAAAATTTGGATGAATCTTTTGTGTACAAAAAGGTTAATGGGAGTGTTATTAGATTCCTTGTGTTATATGTAGATGACATATTATCAATAGGAAATGATGTCTTAAGTTTGCAATCTGTCAAATTTTGGTTTTCCTGAAATTTCTCTATAAAAGACCTTAGAGAAGTAACTTATATATTAGGAATAAATATCTTTAGAGATAGATCAAGGAAGTTGCTAGGTCTTTCACAGTCTACATGCATAGATAAAGTGCTAAAGAGGTTTAGCATGGAGCAGTCCAAGAAAAGGTTTCTTCCCATGACTCATGGGATAAAACTCTCGAAATGTGTATGTCCAAAGAAGCAAGATGAAAGGACTCACATAAGTTTGATCCAGTAGGCTTCAGTTATATGATCACTGATGTATAATATGTTATGTACAAGACCCGATTTATCATATGCTCTAAGTGTTATAAGCATATATCAATCAAATCCTAGTAAGTGGGCATACAGATGCTATTTATCAATTTGACCAAGATGACTCCTAATCCTAGTCACATTATGTTTTCACACTGAATGGTGGAGCAGTCAATTGGAAGAGCTCCAAACAAGAGACAACTGCAGATTCAACGAATGAGTCAGAGTACATTGCAATTGCGAAAATGACAAAAGAAGCTGTTTGGATCAAGAAGTTCATTATAAAACTTAGAGTGGTTCCGAGCATTGTAGACCCAATACTATTGTATTATGACAAAAATGAGGCTATTGCTCAAGCCAAGAAACCAAATTCTCATCAAAGGTTCAATCACATACTCAGGAGATATCACCTGATTAGGGAGATCATTGATAGAGGTGATGTAAAGATATAGAGAGTGCCCACAGATCAGAACATCGCTGATCCTTTGACTAAGACACTTTCTCAAATAAGATTTGATTATAGTGTATTCGCCTATGGTATTAGATACAAAGGCAATTGACTTTAGTGCAAGTAGGAGATTGTTAGAGTAGTGCTCCAAAGGCAATCACCTTTAACACTTTGTACAAACTTAATTTTGGTTAATGAAGTGAAAGGCAATTTCAATAATTTGATGTTCATTTATTTATGAATTGACGTCTTTCTTAAATTGAATTAATAAAGTCCATTATACAAAACATAGCATAAAGGAAATCATGATGAGAAATAATGGGATTCATATTATGTACAACTATGTTAGTGTCTAAATTATCCTTAGTCATAGGATTAATAAGATAGGAAATTGTTAATCTAAATATACTAGCACATATTATACTCCTTGATTTCATTAAGCAGTGAATCTCATAAACTATAAGCATGAGATGTTTAGAGTTTAACATATAGATGCTTACTAAGAGTAGTAAGTACATCAGATGGCTCGCTATGAGATTATCATATAGATGATCTATCAAATGTCAGTGATTAATCTCAAAATAGCAATGGTGCAAATATCCTTATGCTTGATGTACTTTTGACACTATTCCTTATTGCCTCAAGATAAGGTTCACTCATAGGGTGGTGATTAGGTACAGCTATTAGTATTCAAAGGTAATTGGGTAGCCAATAATGGCCTCTTATCAGGGTCATTACTTAGGAGTCTCTAGCCAGAGCAATTATGTCTCATAAAGAGATTCTTCAATGACACATAGAGTAATGGGATCCCCAGGAAAAGAACTAACATCAATTGGATATAGATCTGACATAGTTAGTCTAGTGAGAGTTGACACATACCTCATACTTCAAAACAAGTGGGGTACAGAATGGAAAGGACGAATTTCAGGTTAATTGACCATGGAAAGGTTTATAAGTCGGATAATTAATGATCGAAGAGTTCGAGTGTTAATTCACTTATGTTTCAGTAAATTGGTATCATAAAATCCTTCATGATTTGCTCAGATTAAAAATTAATTCAAGTGACCAAAATAACTGAGAACCTAACAATAACATTCATAAAATATTAGAAGAAAAACAAAGTGTGCATGGTTGCCAATTAAGCACACCACGATCGTGGCCCACTTAATGACAGGATTCACTTATGTACACACAAATTTTTAGCCATAAAACACACTCAATAGAGAGATTAAGGGTCTAGAAGAGTTTTGGAAGTTGAGAGGAGTGATCTTAAGATTTATTCATGCAATCCTAAGCAATTATTGCATGAAATTAATTGTATGAAACTTGGTCTTGATCTAACTCTCACTAGAGCATCTACTTGAGCTCATCTTGTTTAGTGCTCTAACCACCCTTACACACTGATTTTTCTTCATCTTTGTGTACTCTCTAGAGGCCAAGGAAGGTTTTTGATATTTGCTACAACCCAAACAAGGAGAAGATACAAGAAAGGAGGAGTATTTGCAAGGTACATATATTGTAATTTCATGTTTTTATAATCTGCTTATACATGCATATAGATTCTAGATTTTTTGGGGATGTAACGGGGTTGGAATTTTGATTCTGACACTTCCACTACCTTTCCATATATATGATGTATGGATCCATGGCTCCTAACAAAAAATGTAATGCGAATGATCAAATATTATAATGATGACACAGAAAGTAACAAAAGCAAATTTTGATAGACATGAAGGTTTATAAGAGGACCAAATAATGAATGATGTCATAATCTAACATATAAACAATGAAAAAAATGATTTCATATGCTAATGTCAGTTTTGTGAGAGTTGAAGTGGATTAAAACAAAAATTTTAAAACCAATAAGAGCCCAAAAGATCTTGTCTTGTAACTAATTCATAAACTAATATAGCATAATTCAAAGCATATAAACCATTATACCTTAAACTTGGTATCCAAATCAAATAGACGATCTCATAGTTCCACCTCCTAGCTTACAACTTTAGCTCCTTGCTCACAACTTCAACTCCTTTCACCACAGAAGATGCACTAGGTTTTCACAAAAGATCAATTAGAAAGCCCAATGTTTCCCAATGCTAGATGATAATTCAAATGGCTTATCTTTGATGCTAGAAAAATCCCTAAAATAAACAAAAAGATGGGTGATTGAATGCTTAACACATGAGCTAAATGGCAAAGCTTTTTGGATCTTGTAAGAAGGATGAAGAAAATCTGTAGCTTGGAGGAAGATGAAAGAGAAGAAAAAGCTAAAACCGTAGGAGAGAAGAAGATGAAAAACGACAACAATTGGAAAAACCACACTAAAAATAACAAAAATCCTTCTTCCTTTTAGACAAATTAGGGTTAATTAAAAGCCTCTTTAATTGTCTAAAATTCCTTTTTTCAAATAAAAGATAAGAAAAAAAAGTGAAAAGATAACTTAGTCATTAGGCTTTAAACATATCCTTATGTTAATTTTATGGACACCTCATGTTCTTACAAGATTGGCCATGTTTATTTTTCACATTAGTAAATAGTAGAGGAAAATAGAATAGAAGAGAGCTTGTGAGAGAGGGAGGCACAGTGAAGAGTGCTGAAGAGGGTTTCGGTTAGGGTTATTTGAGTGGGGCTGAAGAATTTTCTTTCGAGAGACCCATAGAAGGCTGAGTGCCTGACGTTGGTTCAGAGGTGACATCAATGTATTTCCATGTTTTTGTTGTTTCTTTATCCCATTAGGAATTGATTATGTTATCTTGTGTTTATTGAATTAGGTATTATGAAAAGATGATTTTAATAGGTTTATTGAATCGTTTATTTGCAAACCCATTGCTAGAATTTCAATGTAATCCATAATTATTAGATTGAAATTCATATGTAGCGACTAATGATTCATAATCATTAGGGATAACATAATAAATGACGGATCGTATGTAGTTGTTGGCTTGATTAATTGGTTTTCCTAATTCGTAATACTACTGCCTAATTAAATCTAGAGATCGTATCCTAAATTATTCAGTGGTTAGGTTTAATTAACGATAGTGTCTTGATTAATAAAACCTAACGGAAAACTCAGGTTAATTATTAGCCTGCGATTAATAGTTACTAGGAGAGGTTTGAGAACAACAAATCCATGAAATATACTTAATTAGGGTGTAGGCCGATAGGGTGTAGGCCGATGGAACCAAAGAACTGGGTCCTTACCGAATTCTCCACTTTTATCATTTTTTGCATGTTTTCTTTATTTTATTTTTATTAGTCTAATTTTATTTTATTTTCTTATTCCAAAAATCCAAAACCCCCTAAACCTAAACAGCAATTAATTTCATTTCATAAACTTTACACACACTCTCTGTGGGATCGACCTAGACTCACCACTTCTATAGTAGTAATATAGTTATTTTATTTTAACTAGCGTTACGATGCGCTATCAATTGCTAATCATCATAATAACTATTTTTATTTTATAATGACTATTTAAGGTTATTCGAAGTATAAATAGAACACATGCGATGAGTATATTAAAGACTTTCTAAGAGCCTTAAAAAGGCTAGAGAGTTTATATATACATTACATAATACATATTAAGCCTATGTTAATTGGTGTGAGCAAAATGAGCTTTAAAGTTGCATAATTATTAGAATTGGAGAAATCATTTAGGATACATTTTGAGAGGATTTCTCTTCACCTTAAGCTAGATTTGTAAAGGACTACTCCTCACTTATGGCAAAGTAAGATGATTTTTATGGTTCATCTTCACCCACTATAAAGAAGATATTGTATAGAGGTTTGCTCTCCGTTTATAGAAGGAAGAATATAATAAATTCTTAAGTGGAGCTTTAGTGGACATATGCCAAGGATTATTTCACCAAAGCACTACAAATTGATTTTGTCCCCTTGTTGTTACTCTCTTTCATTCATTTTGGAGATTACTTTACGATTATCATTTATGACTCTGCCATAGTCGTTTAATAGTTTAGAAATAGGGAAATTTTGAACACACATAATTCACTCTTCCCTCTCATGTGCCATTTTGAAACCAATAATTAGTATTAGAGTGGGTCTCTTTCACTACACTTATATTTCTAACATAATTAAAGTTCACTACGACCAATTTGATTCATTTTTTAGTCAAGAGGGTAAAGATATTAATATTACTATATTTTTCAATAGAAATTATTACTTGTTTTAGAGAAATACAACAAAAATCTTTCTTATAGCGAAGATTTATATTAATGGGAAATTATAAAGGGGAGCGAGTATAATAGGAATGAAAATAGACTCATTTTATTAAACAATAAGGTAATGTACATTTGGTTTCTAGTATTAGTGATAAATATGATTCTAAAATTTGAATATGTTAAACTGCTTATGATATTTAGCATATATTTGGTCTTACATATATTACTAATTTTAATAACGATATTGGTATTGGTGATATTAATATTACTGATGATGAGTTTAATGGGAATCTAGATTAAAAAAAATGATGTATAAATGATAAGTGCATATTTTGTGTATTTATAGGGGATAAATTAGCTTCTAGTTTATTATTTTTATATCATGCTTTATGTGAATTATATGATATTTCTCACGTTTCATTTATTGACTTATAGGTGACTATTGTAGGTAAAATTTTGGATTTAAGTGTAACATTCTCCATAATTTTCTAAACAATGAGAAATCAATGTCAATTGGAAATTAACATAGTGGACAATCATTTTGTAGAAGGGATCTGAGATCAATTAAAGCTTAAAGATGTAAAAATTTAAATTAGTTTTCAAAGAAGTTATGAAGAACTAGTGTCAGTATGCCATATGTGTTTGGTTCTAGACTTGTAAGGGTGATATATGCTAATTTGAGTATATTTATACCTCATATTTGATGAATTGTTTTTCTTGAAGTGCATTTATAGGTCATAATTGCCTTTATAGACTAAAAGAAGAAGAATTCGAATGAAAATGCCACATAAAATGAAAATTTGAAGCAATTAAGGGATGCACGACTATGCTTATGGTCGTGTAAGTCTTTTAGCCCGTGCAAAATAGTGAGCTCTAGAGATTTTGAGTTATACACGGTCCAGTATATGTAAGTGTATTAAACTGTGTATCTCCCATAAACCCTAAAAATTACTTAGGCTCCTCTTGTCCTTATTAAAGACATTGTTCCCCTCCCTCTCCAAAAAAATGAAAATATATAAAACCTTTGAATGCTCTAGGTTTTAGTTCTTTTAATCATCTCCCTTTCCATTCTCTTAAGGAGAATAATATGTCTGAGGCCTTTATAATATAAAGCAATCTTAGCATTAAGTGCTAGAGGATGTATCTCTAATGGATAAACTTCACCATTGCCCTCCTCCTTCTTTAGTTGACAGCTCAAGAGCAACTTCCCTATTAGTTGTTCTTAAGGAAGGAGCCTCTAACCTCTAAATGGGCTTTATTATTAGTTGGCTTCTTTATAGACAAGTGTCTCGATTACTATTAATAATCTTTTGGGAAAGATTTATAAGGGAAATTATGATTAAAAAAGGGCCTTATAAATAATAAAAACTTATTCCACTTTAAGTTTTAATCTTAACTATTTGTTTTAACAATAAGAAAGTCCTTCTTTAAAAATGGAATCCTAAAATCCACCTTGATAGCCTAAAATAAAAGCAAGTCCCTATATAGATCAACTTTTATAAAGTTACCCTAGAATATTAGTCAACCAAAGGTCTTAGTTGCTTTCCAAGCTTTTTTGGAAGGCTAATATTTATAGATGAAGCTCAAGTTGGAGTAAAATGCATAAGTTATGCTAGAATTTGAGTGATTATTGAAAGTCATCAAGAGCATCTCAAATTGATACCAATTTTGAGACTTAGAAGCAATAAAAAACTAGTTGAAGACACTATTATGGTTTCTTACTAATGGAGGCCTGGTACAAACCAAAGGAAGGAATGGATTCCAAAAGGTAGGAAATTTTAAAGAGGTGACTATTAAGAACTTGTAGGGATGAAGAAATTCAGAGAGGAAAATTCTAATAAAGATAAAAGAAAAGGAAACTTTGTCAATATTGAAGCTATTGCCAATAACTAGGTTGAATCAATTGAAAGTTTGACAAAAAATAGTCCTAAAAAGGAAATATCTATAGACCCATAATGGAACCTAAATTTGGTTTGGAGAACCCTATTAATGATATCAATAAGAGCACTATAGAGGATATAAATCCTAACACAGCTCTTCTCTGTAAAAAATCTCCCTCCTCTGAATGTGTTACTTAGGAAAACTAGTTGACTTTAACCTAGATAATAATTTGTAAGTTGATATCAGGAGAAAGTCCAAAAGGAGAAATATAGTCAATGGCTCTAAAACTCTCTCCTGTACTTAACATCTATTCTTTTGAAATATAAGAGGGCTTAATAGCCCTAATAAATAATAAGTTTTAAGAGATTACTGTATAAGTTAAAACATTTGATTATAGAACTTTTAGAAAATAAGCTCAATGAAGAACAGTAGTAGTAAATTATCTTTCTTAGAGAAAATTTGGTCTGTTAATTATAACCCCCAAACTTATTATAATGAAAGAATAGTTACTTTTTATGACCATGATAAATTAAAGATTATGAATTTTGACATATATAAGAAACTCATTCACCTCTCAATTACGATCTTAAAAGAAGGATTCAACTTTCATGTCACTTTTATCTGTGCTATTAATATAGCTTTTGAAAGGAACTCTTTATGGAACAAATTAATGGAGATTCATGCTAGTGTAAACTGCCTTTAGCTGCTAATAGGGGACTTCGATAGCAATCTCCATCCTTATAAAGCTAAAGGGAATATTTTCTAGAGGATGTATAATAAGGACTTTAGGAATTATGAAAGCCACATTAAAGAAACTAATTTTAGGTTGGAAGCACAATTTTTCTCTTTGAATAATAAAAGTTAGTTTATAAGAAAAAAAAAACCCTTGGCTATTAACAGGGGACTTCAATGGCTAAGCAAATTCCTAGTAAGAAAAGCTTATTTAACCATCCCTCTTTTCCTTGATTATACCTTAGTTGAAATTCATAACCTATCTTTTGAGTGCTAGAGAAGCCCTTTTAGACTTAACAAGTTTCTAGATCAAGTTGAAGGATTTAAAGAAGATATCACTAAAGGGCTACAACTAAATGTACATGAACTTAAATTCTTCACTTGCATGAGGAAACTCGATAGTGGTTAAGGAAGAAATCAAACTTTTTAATCACAAGAGCTTCAACACACTCATAAAGGTGTAACTGAGGATAAAGACAAACTATTACAAACTAAAAACAACCTCTACCAAAATCTTGATGATGTAGCTAAGCAAATAAAGGAAAGAAATGCCTTGATTAATTAATAAATGTGAGTGTTAGACACATAAGTTTCTTCCATAAATTTGTTCTCTTAAGAAGAAATACTAATAAAATTGTATCTCTGTCAAAAGAGAATAGACAATTAACACTCTTTCAACCTGAGTTAAAGGAAGAAACTCATAAGTACTTCACTATTGCACTTGGTTCTTCCTCTAAATCTTGTTCTTCTGTGTAGTTACTACAACATTTCTTAACTAAGTAGATCATGGAAGATGAAATTCACAACTTGATTAAACCTTTTATTGTTGAAGATGTGGGAAAAGCAATCTTTAATCTTAAGTCTTATAGAGCCCCTAGTTTAGATGGTCTGAATGCGTGTTTTTCAAATAAGATATGGAATTACACCAAGAACTTAATAGGTAGAGTGTAACTTATAAACTTAATCCTCGATAGTTTTCATGTTTATTAGTCATCCTATTTAGTTTTTCCTAAGATTTTGATTGAACCTTTGGAACAAATGATGAAATGCTTCTTACGGTCTAAATACGTTTTTAAAGAGATCAATTACAAAATTTAAATGGCAAGAGGTTTGCTTACCTAAAAAGAGGAGGATATAGGATCGTTCCAATTAAAACTACTAATTAATCATGAAGAGGAATTGGAGATTTTTGAATGATAAAGAAACATTCTGGGTTAAATAGATCCATAGAAATTATCTGAAGGAGTATAATTTTTGGAGTGTTAATCCCACGCAGTGATTAAAAAACTGAACCAATTTGTTGGATTCAACTACAAAAATCTTGAAACAACCAACTTTTTAGTTTGATTTACCTTAATAGCCCTTATTATTAAAAATCAACTGATAGATTAATTAACTAGTCAATTTTGATAAGCTAACTAGTTTTTATAAACTAGAATAAACAAGGTAGTTTTCATTTAACAGTTTTCTTTTCCAATTCAACTTTAACTTCTACAATAGACAAGGATAGTCTCCTTCTTTAATCCTATTTGAAATTCTTTAATTGCAACATCCCACTACCATAAGATACATACCTAAGCTTTTAGGAACATATCCTACATTAATGGTATGTTGGAGCAATAACAATTTTAACTTACACATGGCATCATCTAACATACTCGAAAATCATAACAATTTT
>JANZXR010000170.1:4302491-4313255 GCA_027575705.1 Erythroxylum echinodendron | reverse complement strand
TATTATTATTATTATTATTATTATTATTATTATTATTATTATTATTATTATTATTATTATTATTATTATTATTTATGAGAAGGATAAAGTTAGCTTCAATTGGAATAGCTATTCTTGGAAAAGTTAAAGATAGGTAGAGATGGGTTTTATGTATTCCTCAAAATTTCGGATTTGGTTTCTAGCCAAACATAGGTTTAGTAATATGTTAGGAATAGAATAGCTATTCCTTTAAACCAGACATCCCCTAAGGGTTATAAAATAATATCATTTTATTAAATCAATTTGAATATAATTTTTATAGTTTTAAATTGAAACTAAATTATTAACTTCAATTATAAAATAAAATAATAATTAATTATACAAAATTAATGTATTTTACTAAATACATTTGAATATAATTTTTAAAATTAAAATTTTAAATTGTAACCAAATTTTTAATTTTAATTATAAAATAACAATAATAATATTATAAAATTTTGATGTAATATAATAGGCTATTAAATTGTTAAAACTTGTATCTTAATTTAATTGAAAATTGATTTATTAATTTAGAATAAACTTAATTTGTCAACCTTAATTACAAATAAAAATAGTGAATGGTTGTGGAAATTTGGAGAGTGTAATACCCGGTATTCGCACGAGAGTGGCAGGACAATATCCTTAAATTGCTTTACCAATAAGTAGTGGATATGGGCATTTAAAGACAGAAATGCCACATCAGATTAATATAAATATGGCAGAGATCTGTCAGAGAAACATGTTTGAGTGACAGCAACGTCCCGCATTTAAAGATAGACAGTCGAATGAAAGTGATGCTAATCAGGGCCATATTTTTCATTTTCAACCAAGGTGTGATTTCACAATAATATGATAGTTTCTTGTACATTTTTTTAAATTCTCTTTTACATGTGGATGCTCTGGAGCTTTGAATATTGTAGAAATGTATTTATCCTGCATTATATAGCTTATGTACCTTCAACTGTTGTATAGTTTTATTTCTGCTTAAGCATGGGTTACGTTTTATATAGTGGTAGTCACTGTTTTTGTTGTTTTGTACAGTGATGGAATATATATACCATTTTGGTTTATGAATAGAGTTAAACCATTCTTTTATATCGTTCCTATTTGCAAACTAAAATCCCTAGCTTATGATTTCTTCGTGGTATAAGAGTTTTTAGGTCGATCTTTGTTTCTCCACAACTGAATCATGGTTGACGGCATGAGTGATTCAAGATCGTCATTTGGCAGTGACGAGAATATGATGTTTATGCAGAACTGAGATCATCCTGGGATGATTCTTGTCACGACTCCGTTAAGTGGCAACAACTACTTGCCTTGGAGTCGTGCGATGTGAATAACTTTAGGTGCAAAGCTAAAGCTTGATTCATCAACGACAAGTGTAAAAAACGGGCAGAAAATTCACCAAACTATGATCGATGGTGTCGGGTCGATTTCAGGGTCACATCGTAGATTCTTAACACCATCTCCAAAGACATCGTGGAGTCATTTTTGTACACAAGTTTAGCCAGAGACCTTTGGAAAGAACTAGAGTGGCAATATGAATAGTGTAATGGGCCGTTATTGTATCAGCTCAAGAGAGAAATCAGTTCGATTTCTCAAGATGAATTGTCTATTTCTAGGTATTTCACCAAACTCAAAAGGTTGTGGGATGAACTGAACTATTTAGCTCCCATCCCAAAATGTTCATACGAAGCCCTAAGTCAATGTTCATGTGAATCCCTGAAGCAGTTAGCTCATTTTGGGGATAATGATTGATTAGTACAATTTCTTATGGGATTGAATGAATAATATGATGCTATTCAGAGTCAGCTACTTGTGATGGAACCTTTGCCTCATGTAGATAGGGCTTTATGGGATGGTGGTTAGGGTTGAAAAATAAAGGGAGGTTAATGTTACTTTGCTGAGAGTACAACTAGTGCTATGATGGTATGTAACTATGGTGACAGTAGTGCAAAAGGGGCCGATAAAGGTGTTTCTAAAAAATAGTTGAATAAGGAGGATATGTTTTTTATAAAATGAAACGACATACGAGAGATATCTGCTTTAAGATCCATGGGTATCTAGATTGGTATAAAAGTTCTAAAGATAAAAAAGGAGGAAATACAAATAAGGAAGTTGTGAATATGATTGACTCACCTTAGGACTATTCAATAGAAAGGGGTACAAAAGAACCAATCTGGAAGCAAGATATGGCTGCAATGATTCAGCAAGGTATCGAGAGCTTTTTGAAAAACAAAGGCAAGCAGATCCAGCTGACAGACAAGGGAGGAGATGTCATCAATTTCACACACTATAACGACTTTGTAGGTAGCATTCTTAACCATTGTTTTAGTTTAACTAGTTCAATTGAATGCGGTTCCTAGATAATAGACATAGGTGCTTCAAACCATATGTGCCATGTTATAAGTTTGTTTGATAAATCTAGACCAGTTGCTAAGTTCACTCATGTTCACCTACCGGATGGCAAAATTAAGACAGTAGATTTTATAGGAGATATTATCCTTTGTGATAATCTTAGTATGTCATCCTCTTTGCATGTACCTTCATTAAAATAAAACCTACTTTCTGTAAATAAACTAGCTTGTCAATCTCTAACAAAATTTACCTTTTATGCAACCTTTTGTGTTCTACAAGGACCTTGTGACTGATGAGGTCTTGACAATTAGAAAGGTAATTGCAGGACTATATGTTCTTGACAGATATTCCTTTCACAAAACACTATTTTGTCTAGGATTAAATTTGTTATCTAATAACATTTATTCTAATGCCATATGACGAACAAAATAATTATAACATTTATAAGTTATAAGTAATTTTATCGTCATATTCATATCTCCATATGATATACTAGGATAATTTCCTTTTTCTAATCAAATCTTTTTTGGTGTGACCTATTGAGATCTATGTCATGTTGACAATAGAATTAAAATCCCTTTCAATTCTATACGTCATAAGCGGTATCCAACAAAATACATTATAATTACCCAAATGACATAGATGATTAATATTGCATGCATACAATATTACTTTATCAAGGGCCCATATATATTATCGCTCATATCATATACGAAGGACAACAATATTCTTGATGAATATTTATCCTCTACACAAGTCATGCATACTACATTATCTATGTAGCTATCTATTACGGTTAGCACTGGACAATGCCAACAAATACACATTTCTTATGTAAGAAAATGAACATCTCATACTATAAAATTCAAGACACGTATGAAACATTAATGAAATAAACACAATCCTAATAATGTTTCATTTAGGGTTTGTTGAATATCATAATCTCTATTATATGTTTGTGTGATTAAACCGATAACTCCTTATCGAATGGTTTGTCTAACATCACCATCATTTAATCCACGCAATAATCTTCTACTAGCCAATTAATATTCCATGTTAATTACCAAGATTAGCGACATTTCAGAGTAATCATTATTTTCCCTTACAGAGTTCTACAATCCAAGTCTTCAACCCAAATAATCCATAAATATTAAAAACTCATGGAAAAATGATATAAACCATCCAATTCATAAACATAACTGTTAGAATACAACCATATAATGATTGGATTCTAGATCATAACACTAACAAAGGTCAGTAGCGCAAAAACAAAAACATTTCATGATCGATGGTCAAAGTCATTTATAATTGTCCAAAATGAATATGTAAGATCTTTGTTTACAAGTTATAGTTATATCAATGAACATTATATTATTTATTGTGCCTTGTATTTTTCTTTCATAAAACAAAGTAAGAAGGAACTGCATGAACAAGAGTGTGATAGGATCACACTATATAAAATCAATTAATTATAAGGAAGGTAAATGATGCGTGTCAAAACAAGCAAAAAAAGAACAATGTAAGTATAAAAAGATGTTCAATATTTTAGTTCATTTATTAATATTTGGATTGAATACTGATTTTCTTTTTTTAATTTTAGAATAAGATGCAAGAGTTATTAGAGAAATCTATGTTTGAGGGAAATGAGCTCAATGCAGAAGACATTTGTGATATGGTACTTGGTACACATTCTGGCTTTGTGAAAGGTCTTAATTATGACTTTAAGCTAAACGTTTCAACCGAAACAAATAAAACAATCATTCAACTCCTTTAAGAGGAAAAAAAAACAAAGTTAAGGTTGCATTATAAGTTGAAGTAATCAAGGGACAAGAAACTCGAGTAAAATTAGCAAACATGATATGTTATTCAAAAGATTGCTTGGCCTAGATGATGATAAAAATGAAGAGGAAAGCGAAGGGGTGTTAATTCCATCTCTTATACTTTTTTTCTTTTAATTCTTGTAAGTATTATAAGCTACATTTTTTAAAATTTAGTTAAAAACTTTTGGCTACAATTATAAAAATGTAGCTAATAGTATTTAGTTACGAAGAAAACACCGTAGTAAAAAACTATTGGCTACATTTTTTGAAAATATCACCTATAATTTTCAACCAAAGAAATTTGACAATGTTTTGTGTAACAAAACAAGAATGTAGTTAAAAATTATAGGCAATATTCTTTAAACATTTAGCTACGTTTGTTTTTTCATAGCCAAAAATCAACTTTGTTATAGTGACTACATGCATCAAGTAGTCATAGAACGTACCAATATCATCTACGGTGCCAACACTATGATGTATTGACCCGCACATACCTATATGAAGTCTCCATTCCATCCAAAGCATGCAATACTAGAGTTTATATATGAGTATATGTCAAATTCTAAACAATTTCGCAATCAATGATGTATGAAAAACCCTTACTGAGAGTTTAGCCTAATTTCAATCAATTAAGGTATGTAAATAATTATTAACCAGACAACACAAAAATTAATAACAATTAAATCAATAAACAGACATCTTAAAGCTCCCAATTGACATAACGTACATTAAATCCCTTCTTGACGTGATCATCGACTCAATGATACTTTGATGTTGAACATCACCAAAACCATCCTTTGTAAAGTTCATTTCGCTTTTTATTTTCTCGTCTTATAAATAATGTGCCTTCCTGCTAACTTTATATTTAACCATTCACAAAAAGTCAATGTAATCAGTTTTTAGAAAGTACCCTTATAATTTATATAATCAACTTATACAAAAAATTCTTCAAAGTCTCACAATCACATATTTTATCTTTTTTTTTTAGTATTTTTAAAAACTTGTCCATTTGTTTTCTATACACATAAAATTTTGACAGAAATTGGAAAAATCGAAATTTGAAGGACGAAACTGTAAAAATAAACCTAAATTCAGGACCAAACGTACTATGGGCCAAAAATTTTCTGGATTGAATAATGTGGGTGGCCGAGCAAGTTAGCATTTTGTTATTGTGTGGTGCAAAGAGGTAGATAAATGGGGAAAAACAGTGGCCTCCCTCTCTTCGAGACCAAGTCATCAAGGAGACGTCTGCCTTTCAAGCTTTATGTAGCTTCAGTATTTGTTGCTATCTGCTTAATATGGGTGTATAGAATCAGTTACTTACCAGAGGGATTACTACATAGATGGGCTTGGATTGGACTCTTCATAGCAGAAGTATGGTTCACCTTTTACTGGATTGTCAATCAAGTCCTTCGATGGAACCCTGTTTATCGGTTCACTTTCAGAGACAGGCTCTCTCAAAGGTCTCTCTTCTTTCCCACTTCTGTATATATTGTTAGAGATTAATGTAAAAATGTGTGATCGTGCTTGTGATAGTGGATAGCAGATTTTCAGGTCATTACTTATGTTAGTAGATAGCTGGTTGGTGGGTTGTTAGTTGTGATTAGTAGGTTGCTACTAGTTTGTAGGGGCACATCATTTTCTCATTGTTACATTTTCTATGTATAAAAGGCTGGTTTTTTTAACGGATGTATGAAGTATTTCCAGCGCAGTTTCTTGCCTACCACTTGTTTGATAAAGGTTCCCTTATAGCTTTTATTCTTTTCGGCAGCCTAGTCTCATATATATATATATATAGAAGTCGAGACCCTTTTGAGAGCTGATGAAATTAAGAATATACACACACACATGGTTCAACACGGAGATACGTAAAAGTTAATATTCTTTTGGCTTTGTTCCTTGGACTTGTGGCCGCTTTTCACTATATATGATTCGATTTTGTTGGAATACTTACTTTTGACCATGGTGATTTGCCAAGAAAAGATACGAGAAGTATTTGCCTGGTATAGATATCTTTGTCTGTACCGCAGACCCGGTGATGGAGCCGCCGATCATGGTGGTTAACACGGTGTTGTCGGTGATGGCTTATGATTATCCTCCAGAGAAGTTAAACGTTTACTTATCTGATGACGGAGGCTCAGATGTAACATTTTACGCAATGTTGGAAGTATCAAAATTCTCAAAATATTGGTTACCCTTTTGCAAGAAGTTCAATGCCGAGCCAAGATCCCCGGAGGCCTATTTTCGTTCTGCCGTTGAGCCACTGGACGAGCCGGACAATAAGCTCAAGGAGTGGCTTTTCATCAAGGTACGTAACTGAATATATTTACTGACCATTGGCTTATATTTACTAGTGCACAGAAAATGTGGGAACTCGAAGTACTCATTTCCCTGCATAATTAGAAAGACTACTTGAAAACAATAATCACTGGCCTTCACTTATTGCAATGTTAATTTTAAATCGATGCCCTCAATACCTAACTTCTCAGAAAAAACACTCTTATAATGATTAATACACATGTTAGCTTCAACATATATTCGATTCATAACAAATGATAGTATTGATAAAACTTATACAGAAATTTATTATTTGAGGATACAAAATGTGTCCCAACAATTTTGAGGTGTCTTTGTTGATAAAGTGGAAGAACAAATGTAAATGTTTATATTATACATATAATTTAAAAATAAAATAAATAAGGAATTATAATTTTTCCCGGATAAGAAAATAAAGAAAGATTAAAAAAAATGGAAAAAACTAATCTTAAACATACGTTAATCAAATTTCTCTTACTAATAAAAACATTCAATTAGTTATTGATACTATTATAATGAAGAAAAAAATTGAATGGAACACCCAACATTGTAACCATGTTTCTGTTGTTGGTGATAAATACATCATTTTCATTGCAAATCATTAGTTTACACTTGAAAAGAAAATGATGAATACAGTGTGAACTCCTCGTTGCTATAAATTTTACGAAATAGAGACTTTAAGTGCAGTAATATCTCTTTATCTCTACAATGAAAATTAGCACTTGTGAATACATATTTTAGATCTATTATAATTTACTTTTATGTAGTTCTTGGGATATAATTGTAAATAATTTACCCATTTGATAGCTTACGTAATATTTAAATTCAATTGATTATAATTCTAACTTACTATTAAAGTGTAGATTTATGGTATATATCTAGAAATACTTTTATTCATTATTTTAATAGAGTTATTTTTTAAATAGAGTTGTTAAATTGATATTTAAAATAGTTTTGAGGGAGATGAAGAGCAAAAGGGCATTAAGACCTGATTGGATACTCATAGATGTGTGGAAAAGCATAGACTAAAAGGGTCGTATTTGACTAGTCAAGTTTTTTAAAGGAATCCTTAATTCCGCCAAAATATCGGATGAGTATAGACTTAGTATGTTAATTCCTTTATATAAGAACAAAGGGGACATCCAAAATTGTAACAACTATAGAGACATCAAACTACTTAGTAACACCATGAAGTTGTGGGAGAATATAATTGAGATAAAAGTGACAAAGAATGTTCCTATCTTAGAGAGCCAATTTGATTTCATGCCAGAAAGTTTCATGACAAAAGCTATACATCTCTTAAAAAGATTTGTGGAATATTATAGGGAAAACACATAGTAATCTACACTTAGTTTTTATTAATTTAGAGACGAATTATTACAAGGTACTTAGGGAAATCATGTAGAGGTGTTTAAATGTATGAGAGTTCCTTTGACTTATATAAAGGTTATTAGAGATATGTATGAAGGGGTAAAGATTAGAGTAAGGACGATAGGAGGAGACGTATAAAAATTTTCTATCGATATTAAGTTACACCAAGGCTCCTCATTGAACCATTTTTTATTACAATAGTGATGGAAGAGCTCATCAAGAATATTCAAGAGGATGTGCTTTTATGTATACTGTTTGCTGATGATGTTGTCTTAGTGAATAAGACAAAAGAAGGTGTCAATTTCAAGTTTGCACATTAGACGGGTACGTTAAAGTCGAAGGATTTTAAATTGAGTAGGACTAAGACTGAGTACTTAGAGTGTAATTTTTCAAGCCATAGGGTAACCTCTAATATGGAAATAAAGATTGGTTCAAAAGTTTTATCACAGAAAGAATGTTTTAAGTATATAGGGTCTATCATCCAAAGCAATGGACATATTGATGAAGATATAGTCCACCGGATCAAATCAAAGTAGTTTAAATAGATAAGTGCATCAAGAGTTTTATGTGACAAAAAGTTACCACTCAAGATTAAAGGTAAATTTTATTGTTTAGTGATTAGGTCAATCATGCTATATAGGGTGGGGTGTTGGTCGGTCGAACAAGTGTATAGTCATAAGTTACTAGTGGTAGAGACGAGAATGCTCCGATATA
Source organism: Erythroxylum echinodendron (assembly GCA_027575705.1). Lineage (NCBI taxonomy): Eukaryota > Viridiplantae > Streptophyta > Magnoliopsida > Malpighiales > Erythroxylaceae > Erythroxylum > Erythroxylum echinodendron. The sequence continues at coordinate 4,304,658 of JANZXR010000170.1, read as the reverse complement.
TATGTAACTTTACTAGTAGATATAAGGTCAAAAATGTATTGGTAAGAGACAAATTAAAGGTGACCAGTAATAATGAAAAATTAAGAAGGACCAGGCTTCGGTGATTTGACATTTTAAAAAGAAACACCCTAAGGCCACAGTGAGGAGATGCGAGAAAATAGTACTTAGAGATTGTACAAGAAAAAAGGAAGACCTAAGAAGAACTGAGGAGAAATAATCAAGAATGATATGACGTTGCTGAAACTTATCGATGATATGACCTGTAATAAAAAATTTTGGCGTACTAGAATATTAATAAAAAATCTCACATGGAGAGAATTTTCTCGTTCTCTTATGTCTTTTAAACATTTTTCTCTCGAGTTTCGTTTTATAGTTAGTTTTTTTTACTTCCCTTTTAGTTATTGTCCTAAAATTGTTGTTTTTTTACTTATCTTTTTCCTAGTTTGTGTATTAATATTTACTATGTTTTATATGTACTGTATTATGTATTAAACTACATTATAATTATTATAGACGTATTTATTTATATTTTGTATTATCATTATTTTATGTAAACGTATTTATTTATATTATATATATATGTGGGTATATCAAAAATAGTCTCTCTATTTAGTAGGGGTAAGATTGTGTATTATTACATCTCCTTAGACTTCACATTTTTGCGGGGCTCTCACTGGGTGATGTTGTTGAAGAAAAGAGTCGTTAAATTGATATGAAGACTAATAACAATACCTAGTAGAAATTTTTCTGACAAACGTAGTCTAGGGAAGTCAGCATGCAACCTTACCTCTAACTAATAGAAATGTTGTTTCCAAATAATATAAAGTGGAAAAAATAAAAATAAAAAAATAAAATCAACCTAGGTAGGTTAAAAAAAAACTTAGGCTAAAACTCTAAAAGGTAAGTCTTATTTAAATAAATAAAATCAAGCTAAGTAGGTAAAAAAAAGATTTAGGCTAAAACCCTAAGAGGTAAATACTATTTATTTACAAGTTTAGGCTAACTACAAGAGGATAGAGTTAAAAGACAAATGGGAAATACAAGGATCTCTTTACGAGGGATCTTTATTTGAATCCTAATATGATAAAGTTTTCTATTGTGGTCATGTCATCGGTAATTTCCAACATTGTCATATCATTCTTGATCATTTTCTCCCAATTCTTCTTAGGCCTCCTTTTTTTCTCTTATAGTAAGTATCATTTTTTTGGCATTTTTTCACTGGAACATCTAGGTGTTTCCTCTTAATATGTTCAAACTACTTAGGCCTTATTTCTCTTAATTTGTCAATAATATTAGTTACCTTTAAAATTGCTCTTATTACATTCATGACTTTATCTCTTTTAGCAAGGTTGCACATTTAATAGAGTATTATTATCTTCATCACCATTAGCTTATAACTATGTATTTGTTTGATGGGCCAACACTATGTCTATAAAGCATGACTGAGCTAATCGTTAAATAAAATGATGGTAAATTTTGCTTTTATGCTTTTCATAAATTTTTTCACTATAAAATCATATTAAAAGAATTTATCTAATGACAAAGATACAACCATATTATATCAAGAATGAACAGAATAATTTAATTCATATGCTACCTACAAGTTAACTTTTGTTTCCAATCTTTCATCCATCACTTTTATTATAGACCACGAAAACATAAAGTACCAATATAGGTCTATAAATTTAGTTATAAGAAAAAAATTATGCTATTTTCAGCAATGATTTTAAAACTGGACTGTACCAGTTGGAGAACGGTACAAAATATTGGTTTTCGGTACTTGGTTTAAATACTGGTCGGTAGTGGCCAGTACTGGCCGGTATTATAAATACTGGCCACATATCGGTCAGTACTGAAAATTTTGAAAAATATAGGAACTAAGTTGCAAATTTTTCAATTTTTTAAAAATTTTACCCTTTCCTTTTCTTTTTTACATATTTTTTAATTTTTAATTTAGTTAAACTTTTATTGTAATTTTTAATTTTTATTTTAGAAATAAAATAAATATTTTATTACTAATAATAATTATACATTAAATTAAAATTAAATATTTAAATATTTTATATCATATTTATAAATAAAGTATTAACAAAATATTTAATTTTTAAAAATAAATAATTTAAAAATTATTATTTATAAACTAATATTTATTTTATATGTTTTTAAT
>JANZXR010000170.1:4291003-4302391 GCA_027575705.1 Erythroxylum echinodendron | reverse complement strand
TATATTTGTATGATAATGATTGTCTTTTTTATATAAATTGTAGTTATTATTTATATGTGAAATATCTGAAAATTATTATTATTTCATATTATTTGTGATTATTATTTATTATTTTAATTTTTAGAGATAGAATTAAAAATATACAGTACACCTGTACAATATGACAATGGATAATTTTGCAATTTTTAAAAAATTTAGAGATTATTTCATAAATTTAAAAATTACTCAAAATGGTATCCGATATTGACCAGTGCCGATTAAGTATCTTACTAGAACTCAATCTGATATTCAATCTAGTGTGGTATTCGGGGCATTGTGTGGGAGTGAACACAAGCTCCCTCTCTACAAAGCCCAGCCTGTCATTTCAATCTTTAATTTTGAAATAATGGAAGTTGAGATTTTTAATAATTCATAAATCTTTTGAATTTTAATTGTTTTTCTAATTCTTTATATAATTTAACTAATAAATTATATTTTTAAATTTTATATTCTTTATTTATTTTTATATTTTAATTAAAAATATAATTTAAATTATAATTGTTAAAAATGAATTACTATTTTTCCTAAAAATATTAAATTTATTTATTCTCACTAAAAAATTATATTTGACAAATTTTAGTTTTTTCATTTCTTTATATTTTAATCAAACTTTTTAAAATTATTATTGTTAAAAACTAATTGTTATTTTTATCATGAATTTGATTAATAAATTGAATTATTAGTTTATACATATATATAAAAACTAATAATATATATATATATATATATCTGTGTGTGTGTCTGTGTGCGCGCGCGCGCGTGCGTGCGTGATTTTGTTTAAGATAATTTAAGAATGTGTTAAAATAATATTTAAACTATAAAAAATATCTTTAAAGGATATTAAAAAGTAAGTTAGAATAAAATTAAAGTTCTTTCTATTGATTTTTTAATATATTTCAATTTTTATGAGTCAATAAATAAATAATAATATAAAAATATAATTTTTATTATTATTGTAAAATTTCTTCTGGATTGGTTTGTAGTTTAAATCATTAGATTTATTATTAGTTTATTATATATTAATAGGCATTATTAGTATGTATTTTATTTTATAATATATTTTTACTTATTTTTGTAACTTTTTATTTATTATATACTGATTTATGACAGTTTAATATTGGATGAACTTTTAAATCTTTAACGTTTTTCTTTTACTGATTCAATTCAGTTTTTAAAATACTGATTTTCATAATGCTAGTTAATAATATATTATAAAAGTAGCACTATATTTAGGAAGATTAAGTAATAATTTGTGGTTATTAAGCATTTACCGTGAATTGTGACATAAGTTAAATTACGGGTCTTTTGGTTTTACTTTTTTTGCCACTTTTTATATTTTTGTCATTTTTTGTTTTCGTTTCCTTTCTTTTTCAATTAAAAACAAAATTTCGTTTAGTTATTAATGTAAATATAATCATATTTTTATTATTAATAACAATTATATATTAGGTAAAATTTAAAGATAAATTATTTTTATCAGTAAAAATTAAGTATTTTATTAAAATAAATAAATTTAGTAAATCATTTTATTTATAAAATTAATATTTATTTTTAATATTTAAAGCATATTTTATTTAAAATTTTGTATGTTTTGAATATATTCAAATTTTAAAATTATATTTATTAATAATTATTAAATTATATTTTTTAATTTCTATTTAAATTAATTATTAAAGTGAAATTATTCATAATTTTATTAATAATTAATATTAAATAATTAAATAATATATTTAGTGGATACTAAATTAGTTTATGAAAAAATAATATAAAATATAATTCACTTTTTATGATTTTCATAAATTAAAAAAATAGAAGAAATCAAAACTAAAATCAAAAGTTGAAAACTTAAACAAAACGTCTTTTTTAATTGAATTTGAAAATAAAAACAAAAAATTAAAAACGTAAGTAGAAACAAACATGCCTTTATTTATTTGAATTTCACTATATTATTCTATATAGTATTAAATATGAAAATTGCCTTAAAGATAACTCGTGTATGTTTCATATCATTTTTCATACCATCATTAAGATGCTAATTATTGTGATTATGTTAAAGGAGGTAATTACAGATGACATAATTGTTATTGTGAATGTTACTATGATTATTAATTTGATCTTTAAAAGTATGTTCAAATTCTTAAAATTCAAAAACTTTTCTTTTCATATATATACGATAGTTCTTTTATATTTTTGCTTGTCTAAACTATCACAAAAAGAGCTTTTTTTTAATTATTTATCTCTATCTTCAATCACAAAAAAGACCTATTTATACATAAGATTGACTACACTATTAAGGGGAATAATATCCTTAAACATGTCATAGTTGATTATATGCTTCAATTGCAGATGTTACATACTCTTTCATACATTATATATGTTAACATCTCCTTGCAAACTTAAGGTGGTAAGGAATGGACATCTTGAATTTGAAAATAAATTCTTGAAATCGCTTAAGTGAATGTGATTTAGCAAAAATATCTATGATTAGAAATTGCCATAAAGTAGGGACAAGTTGGATAGGACCCTGACAAACATAATGTTACACGAGGTGATTATCAATCTCAATATATTTGATATACTCATAGACACTCAAATGATACATCATCTCAATTCTTATTTTTATAGACCCATTTGCAACTAATAATGGATTTTTCTAGAGGTAAATTAACCATGTGTCAAGTATTGGTGCTAGTAAATACATATAGTTATTTTGCTATTGCTTTCTTCCGTAGAGGTTTAAAGTTTGCCTCACAATACGTGTAAGGTTCATATAGTGAGAAAATAGTAAAAGAATAAGTGTAAGGTACTAAATATTTTTCAAGGAGAATTTAGGAGATGTATTCTTTATTGTACCCTTTGTGGCAATACCGATGGCAGTAGACCGAGATGACTTAGAAGGGTTACCTTGTTTGAGTTTCTTACGTTCATAGATGTAAATAATAACTCTTTTTATAGTAGTTACAAAATACCTTCTTCTTGGTTGTGTTATAAGAGGTAGAAGTGTAGCAAGAATAGATGAGTAGCAAGAACAACATTGGTGGATGCAATATATTTCTCCATTTAAAAGGTGTTGAGCCGAGTCTCTTCCATGATTAGTTTTTTAATTATAATATCAAGGCTCGGTAAAGATTATGGATGAAGAAGAGAAATGCAAATGGATTAAAAAATCTTCGTATTAATAGGGATATAAATTTTGGCTCGGCCCGCCCAACCCTATCTGGCCAAGCTCGTTTTTGACCCGGATTGACCGGGCCACGGGTAGATCATGGTTGGCCCGCGCAGGCCATGTGCCGGCCCGGCTAGGCCCACCCATTTTGGACAAAACGACGATATTTTGTCCAAAACGATACCGTTTTGTATTTTTAATAAAAAATATATAAACGGGTCGGCTGGCCTGTGCTGAGCCACGGGCCGACTACGGGTTGCGGATTAAAATATTTTTAATTAAAACCTTGATTCTTTTTAATAATTGAAACGTCATATGTATTGAGATTGAAGATGATATATTTATGCTTGTAGAATCCCTAAATCATTAAAATGATATATTTATGCTTGAATAATTTTATTTATTTTCTTTTAATAACCAAAAATAAAACATTAATGATCTTTTTATCCTTGAATAATTATGCTAATAGTTAGCTAATTTAGCTAACATGATCTTTTTATCCTTGACATTTCGGCTTTAATTAATTATTAACTAATCATCCATGTGGAGTTGTCATTGACTAAAACTATTATGTTAGCCAAATGATCAAAATCATAACAGAATTAACGTTATGATATGAAATTGTTAAAACTATAAAAAGTTAATCACTTAATTAAAAATTTTAAAAGCTTTGGTAGTAAATCCTAAAAGCTTAGGCACTTTATAATTTGTTATGTCTTTCCTTAATAAATTTCAAGCTCACCAAGAACTAAAGAATTTCTATTTAATCCTACATTTAATTTTTTTTTTTACAATTTCAATTGGAATTTAACTTCATTTGATGTTTGTTAAATACTATATCTCAAAGCATATTCACTTTAAGAGATGCTTTAAGTTAGGTTATATAGTCAATAATCTTTTACATATGTTAAATATTTAAGTATAAATAAAATTTAACTATAAATATGCCATATTATTGTTTGAATAATTTTCTACAATTTTTTAATATTTAAACTCTTAAAAATTTTAATATAAATTAATCTCTATTTTAATTTATAAGTCAATTATCTATTTTACAATTAAAATTATTCTATCATGTAGACGATATATCTTAACGAAAAAATAAAGGTATTTAAATCAAGCACTAGTCATTTAATCTAAAATAAAAAGGATATAAAAAAATAAAAAATAATAAAATAAAAATTCAAATAGACAAATTAACAAATACTCATTTTAAAGATTTTTTATGAGGTAATTTTATTTCTCTTTCTTTTTTATGTCATACTTAACGATGACTTTTTTATTTGTTATTTTATCTATACGAAAACATTCAAATTTGAGAGTAGACAATTGGTAGTACTTCATTTGACCTTGATGTACACATGTTATTTAGGAAGTATACATGGACATGAAGAACCGCATTGAAGCTACCTCAAAGCTAGGCAAGGTGTCTGATGAAATTGGCAAAGAACACAAAGGATTTCGCGAATGGGACTTCTTTTCAAGCCGTCGAGATCACCAAACCATCCTCGAAGTACTTCACTTTTCATCAACCTACTCCAATCCCACATGCATTTAATCTGCGTAATTTCTTCCTAAGCAGTGCTTAATGATCTGCAGATACTAATAGATGGAAGAGACCCCAAGTTTGCGGATAGTGAAGGACATCCTTTGCCAACTTTTGTGTACTTGGCACGTGAAAAGAGACCCCAATATCCTCATCATTTTAAAGCAGGAGCTATGAATTCACTGGTATGAACTATAAAGATCTTGCTTTCCTGAAAATATGAACTCGGGTTTATAACTTTTGTATATATGGTAAAGATTCTATGCTGTGTTACGGGTAGATACGGGTGTCTTCGAGCTTCAGTAACAGTCCGATTATTCTTAACGTGGACTGCGATATGTACTCAAACAATGCCAACTCAATAAGGAATGCATTGTGCTTTTTCATGGATGATCAGAAGGGTCATGAGATTGGTTATGTACAGTCTCCACAGGCCTTTGAGAACATCACCAAGAACGATTTGTATGGCAATTCCCTCCACGTCTGTGCCGAGGTACTTGTAAATCTTCTCTCATGTTGTATCCTTAACACATTAAAAAAAAAAAAAAAAGGTCAACTAGCGAAAAGATCATACTTAGTAATGATTCTCACTTCTGTGACTCTACTTGTTAAGGTGGAGATAGCAGGACTAGATGCAAATGGAGGTCCTCCTTATTTTGGTACAGGATGCTTTCACAGGCGAGAGGCTCTTTGTGGAAAGCAGTATAGCAAGGGATATAAGGTAGACTTGAAGAAGGTGGATGAGAAAACAGCTGAAGTCAGCAGCAAGAAACTGGAAGAAGTATCAAAAGTCCTCGCTAGTTGCTCCTATGAAAATAACACTGAATGGGGAAAAGAGGTATCTTTCTTATCTCTATTTCACATTCACGTACCTGGTGAGTACCACAGATAATGGTTTGAATTCTCAAATTCACAGATGGGCTTGAAGTATGGATATGCAACGGAGGATGTAATGACAGGGTTATGCATTCAATGTAGAGGTTGGAGGTCTATAAGCTATAGGCCTGAAAGAAAAGCCTTCTTGGGAGTGGCTCCTACAACACTATTGCAGTCACTTGTCCAACATAAGCGATGGGCTGAAGGCAATCTTCAAATCTTCCTCTCCAAATACTGTCCTTTCCTTCATGGACTTAGAAGGATACCCTTCAAACTTCAACTTTCATACTGTACTTACTTGCTATGGGCTGCAAACTCCTTGGCCACTTTGTACTACGTTTCTGTGCCATCCATTTGCCTGCTTCGAGGAATCTCTTTATTTCCACAGGTATAAAACGTTCTCTATGGTGGAATAGCTCTAGATAATAAGCAAGTTGGTAATAACAAATGTCTTGCAACATCAGGCATCAAATCCATGGTTCCAACCACTTGCATATGCAATGCTGTCCAACCGCATCTATGGCCTTGGAGAATTTGTTTGGTGTGGTGGCACATTTCATGGTTGGTGGAATGACCAAAGGATTTGGCTTTTCAAGCGGACAACTTCCTATTTCTTTGCCTCAGCTGACAATATTCTCAGGTTATTGGGATTCACGAAGGCTGCTTTTGCCATTACTGCAAAAGTGGTTGATGAAGATGTTTTGAAAAGATACGAGCAAGAGGTCATGGAGTTTGGCTCTCAATCGCCCGTGTTCAACATTATTGTGACAGTTGCATTGTTCAATATGTTCTGTTTCCTTGGAGTAATGAAGCTGATAGTGTTCGATCAAACTAGGATTTTAGATGAATTTGCAGTGCAGATTATTCTTTGCGGACTCTTGGTTGTCATCAACATGCCTGTTTACCAAGCACTTTTCTTTCGAAAGGACAAAGGAAGGATGCCGACCTCAGTAACATGCAAGTCTGTTGTTTTTGCGCTACTGGTCTACTCCATAGCTGTGTGCTAAAATGACAGGGTCCAGATTCCGTTAAAGAAATGAATTCTTACATCTGTATCAGCAAGAATTTGAAACACATGTAACAATAGTAATATTTGTAGACTATAATTTCCAATCTAGAAATATTTTTAGACATTCATTAATATATTCGAGGGTTATTAGACTTATTGACCATTGGACTAGTGATTCTCCGTAAGCTATTACAGGTATTGTCATCTTCCAAATACACTATCAATCTATTGGTAAAATGGTTTCAAGTAAAAAGTGTTAGGTAAGATTTATGATTAACGATTTTAATGATAACTGTATAGTATTTCAAAATTTAAATTGAATTTATTTCCTTGTATAATTTGTGGTCTTAATCTCAAAATGAAATAAAATAATCAGAAATATACTTTCTTTCTTGGAGCAACCTTCGTTATGAACTTACCTTATTAGAAATGATTTATCCAAAAGGATCTTATAAATTATGAAGGTCATATATCAACCCCGTGATTATTGGAACATTTTTAGCAAATATGACATTGAAGTTATTCAGATTTTAATATATCCAGTTGACTAAGGATGTAAGAGGAAGCAGCGATTAGTTGAAGAAATTGACTATTTAAGAAAGAGCAACAACACTTGTGAAAAAAAAAAAAACATACATAAACTTTTGAAACACTTGAGCAACATTTGTATTTTTGAGAGTTATATCATTCTTATTGTACCTTAGAAAGTGAAATCACTCTATCAAGAGAGAAATTGTTATTTGAGAACTTACTTTTGATTATATATTTTTCTGTGAGCTTTTAAAAACTTGTTATACACTTTGAGTATGGAAGGTTGGAGAATCTTGAAAAATATGTACTCGTGTGTTTGAAGAGGCTCGTCAAATTACAAATTGATTTTATTGTGAAACACTCAAGTTGGATACTTAGGGACTTGACGTAGGCTTGGGTTGTAAGCCAAACCAGTATAAATCGATTGCATCCTTCTTCTCTCTCTCTCTCTCTCTCTCTCTCTCTTTATCTTTTATATTTCCGCATTATATTATGTGTGTGCTCATTTCAGCAAGAGGCTTTTTCACTTTTATAATAGGTCCCTTCTGTTTCAACTTGCAAGAGGTTCCTTTCAGTTTTAATAGGTGCCCTCTGTTTTTAAATTGTTTTAACAATATTTATCATTCAGTAGGTTCCTTTCGTTTAAGCAAGGTCCTATCCCACAAAAAGCTCCTATCACCTAATAGGCTCCTATCGTTTAAAAAGCTTTATTGGCTAACAGGCTCCTACTACTTTATTCGTTAACTAGGTCAGTTTTTTATATGAATTGAAAGTAACTTGCGAATTTTTTTAAGTCATACACAATTCACCTCCCTCTTGCATATGTTTGCTTTATCATTTGATACTAGAGTAAGGTTTTACATTTTTGTGTTTTATAGCACGTGATAAATCATAGCAAATACCTTGAAAAGTTTTGAAGGACAATCCGTCTCAAAACCTCCTTATTTCAATGGAAACAACTACTCATATTGGAGAGAGAGAATGACCATATATCTCCAATCTGTAGATATCGAAGGATGGCAAGCAATTAGAGTTGGAGCTACAATTCTCACTTTCGATAATGTAGAAGTATAGACTGATGTTGACAAAAGAAATGCATAACTAAACTCTAAGGCAAAACGTCACCTGATATGTGCGTTGTCTCCAGAAGAATATGAAAAGATATCCTATTACTCTATAGTAAAAGAAATGTGGGAGAAACTTCAAGTTACCTTTAAATGGACGAAAGAGGTAAAGAAACATAGAATAAGTCTTTTAGTGCATCAATACAAAACTATTGGCATGAAACAGGGGGACATTATAGACGAACACTGCAACAATATCATCATAGCCTTAAAGAACTTGGGAAATATATATCCTAATGACAAGCTCATATCAAAGATTTTGAGGTCATTACCAAAGGAATGAAGACCTAAAGTGACAGCTCTAGAAACAACAAAATATTTAGACACTATTTCACTCGACTGGCAACGAAGAAATCTAATGATCTATGAAACCAAGCTTAGAAGAGATGAAGAATCCTCCTACAGAAAAGGAATGGTACTAAAAGCAATTAACGAATCAAACGGTGATGAAAGTGACGCTGAGTTGCAAATAGATGGAGATGACAAATTGAACTTTATGATTAGAAAATATGCTCGCTTCTATAAAAAGAAGCTGATGAAGAGAAGAGAAGGAAATAAAAGAGCTGGAAATAACAGGTTCCTATCAAAAGGTAGTAGCAATAATAGCAATACACAAAACAATTAAATCATATGCCATCACTGCAAAATGCTTAGACACACAAGACTAGAATGCTTTCTTCTCCAAAAAGACAAGTCAAAGAATAGAAAATCCAGAAAGCAAGCGATGACTGTAGCCTGGTCAGATGAGGATTTTGAAAACTTTAAAGAAGAAGAACCAGAAGAAGTCAGTAATGTTTGCTTTATGGTTGAATTAAGAGACAATGAAGTATATTATTTTAACTTTGATATTGAAATAGATGAATTGAAAAATGCATATCATGAATTATATGACCAGTACAAAAGGTTAACATTGAAGTATTTCAAAGAAGTTGAAAAGTTCAAGAGCAATGATGCATCTCTGAAAAAGAGTAAGATTAAATCATTGGAGTCTGCAAATGAGAATTTAGTGACCAGGAATATGTCTTTTGTGACATTCCATGTTCGGGATTAGACTTCCAAATAGTGAATTGAGAATACAGTGAGAAATTAGAAGTGCATTTCATACTCATGCATCATAGTATATTCACACACATGTGAATATTTATTTTTTATTCAGTAAAATAATTGTACATGTATTCATTGACATTTTCAGGGTATGATTGATTGATTAAAATATGAATTGTGACTTATTTGCGTTAAAATTTTATTTGGAGACTATTAGTATTATTTCAAAATTTTTGGTGAATTTAGGAAAAATTGGGATATTTTGGACTAAAATAAAATAAAATAAAAATAGAATAAGAGACAAATGGGAGAATGACAAATGGTTTTATGCGTGGTCCACATGTGTCATTAAATGAGCAAACCACGTTGTTACATGTTTTTGGTTCTGAAGCTTTTGTTTTCTTCATCACCAAAAGATCCAATACCCAAAATGCTCTCTTCACTCATCCATCACTGAAATATCTGATACTTGATGCATACTTAGCAGTCCAGAGATTGGTCTGTATCATTTCTCCTTGCTTTTCCCTCTATTCACCGAAAACTTTTCTTCAATCTCATTGTTGGAGTTTTCATTGGACAGGTAGTAAGTGGGTTTTAATTTTCTGGTTCTTATAATGGATTGTGCTGATATTTTATTGGATGTAAATGGATGTATATTTGAGTTGTGTTGAGTGAGTATTTACGGTGACATTAAGTGATGAAGTAATAAAAATGAAAAAAATGGTGCTGTAGAGAGAGAGAGTAGAAAAATAAAAGTGCAGAAAATATGTGAAAAGTGATGAAAACCGTGAGTAATGTTTTGTTTTTGGGTGTTGCATTTGATCTTGCATTTCATATGTTTTAGAGTTAAGGGAAAAGAATGAAAATGAAAACTATATGATGAAATGAGGTTGTTGCTAGATATTAAAAGGACATGCAGAAACGTATATGCAGAAAATTGAAGAACAGCCGTATATGAGTGTGTTTTGATGTTTATGTGCAAATCTTGGAATTTTTGAATAGTTTATATTGGGATGTGTTGAGATGAAAATTTGTTAAGTTATTAACGTCTTTCTAGATTCTGTTGCGAATTGTACTCATGAAAACAAAATTTGCAGTAGAGAGAGGAAGAAGAAGAGAAGTGCAGTTCGGTGAAGAAGATGAAGGTTTGAGTTTTAGAGAGAAAAAAGATGGTGTTTGCATGTATGAATTATGAACTAGAGTATTTCATTGAATCAACTCTCAGTCTTTTGACTATAACTTTTGCATCCAGACTCCAAATGACTTGAAACTTAGATCAATGGATTCCTAAGACATTTTTCTTTCTCTAAATAAAAACTTAGAGTCATTTGAATTGATTTGAAAAAGATTGATTGGATGAAAATGAGGAAATGTTCTGGAATGTTATGAACTGGAGAATTTTCATGGAACATGTTTCGATATTTTGATTATATCTTGATCTGTAGAATTCAAAATGAGTTGATTATTGATTCATATTAAACTTGAGAATTATGTATACAACTCTATTGAATAAGTCTAATTTTAATTCTATCTTTAAGACTTTTAAATTTGGCATGAAATTGAATCTTAGGTTTAGGTTGTAGCGACACCAGGGACAGAAATCATCTCCTATAGTTATTGAATAAAGTGTATTGATTTAGGCCGAATTAGACTAAGGTGTGTTCACCAAAGTTGTATATTATTCTCTTATCTTTAATTTGGTATAAAGTTTGTAATTTTTGGACATGATAATTGAGAGATATTGGTTGTACAACTTGAATGCATAATCATACATTAGCCAAAATTTCAGAAGTGCACAGTCTGTGGTATTTTGAGCATAACTAATAGAATAATGAACCAAATTGAATGATCTTGGTATAAATAGAGACTTAAGACATAGTAGAATAATTGGTTAGAAGGAAGTGCTACCAAATTTGCTGGAACTCCTCCCCGGGCGGGTCACGGGCCCGACGTCCTACGTGACATCTAGACGCGCGTCCCACGAGGGAGGAATTCCCCACTAGGTCAAACTTAAAACAAATAACTCATTTAACTTACCTCCGAACAAAATTTA
>JANZXR010000170.1:4254650-4289998 GCA_027575705.1 Erythroxylum echinodendron | reverse complement strand
TTGAGTTAAGTTGATCAGATGATTCGATTTAAGAGTAATCAATGAAGAGACAAATTGGAAATAAATATGTAATAAGTCAAAAGTAAATAATGGAGTCATATCCCAAGCAGAGACTCAGGCATAAGAAGTGGAATATGCCACTGAGAGTGCATGAATCAACTATACAAGTGGATTTTAAATTCGAGGTGACACTATTGCAAATGTGAGGAGAATATAGGTCCACCTTTTTATTTTCAAAAAAAAGGATAAGCCTAAATGTCTAGCATCATCTTCTCACATGGAGCACTCACCAACGTCACCCTCTGCCTCCGCCACCGGCCCTACCGGTGTTAAGTCTTCCTTGAAGTTTCCTATTGACATTCCTGACCCCTCCTTTATTTGGGAACAACCCAAAGTTGATGCTGATGTGTTGCGGGTGTTATCTACTATGATAGAGGAATCTGATTATGATTCTACAGAGGCTCTGGTTGAGACTCCTGCACCTGTCTCTATTGTTGGGTCAGCACCGACTGCCACTCACTTTGTTCATCAGAAATTGACCAAAAAACTAGCTCAAAAATCAATCCAACCCCTTAGCAGAAATTCTCCGGTTAGACTTTTAATTGATAATGCTCTATCATATAACTTTTACACTTCTGCTGCAGCACAGAAATAGGGCTCCATTGCTTCTATCGAATTTGTTTTCGATCATCCCATTAATTTGGATGAATATTGGCAATTTCAACCAAATAAAATTAAATTATTAAGAAATTATACTCAACTTAATAATGATAATAATATATCTTTCTCGAAGCTTTAAGTTGTACGTAGCAAAGACCAAATTGTTCAATCTTTTGTGTTCCAATATATTCATTTTCTTACAATGGTTGAATTCAAATGTGATCTAATTCCTTTTACATCTTGTTGTACTCCCATATTTACTTAGAATTTGTATTACAAATCTTTAGAATTCTAAAATACATTTTTTAAATTAGTCTCACTAAGCAAAAACAAGACAACAAAAGTAACATTATAAATAAAATAAGATGATTAATTTTCAACAACTACCAAAAGTGAATAAATATATATCTAAATTAAGTCTGTTTCTTTAAGGAATTGAAATAGGCATCCTAAAATCACTAGAAGAATCCTTGTAAACCTCCATTTGTGAGTTTAGGAGATCTTATATCATTTTATATGCAATAATTATTATAATAGTTAACAGCATCCTCTTATTAACTTACAACTATGTTTGTAAATTTTGGTTTAAAATAGGCATTATGGTTTTAAAATGTTTAAACTACAAACAACAGGGAGTGAAGTTATCTTTTCCATCTTTCATTGATAATTACAAGATCATATGTATATAAAGAAGATCGATTTTTTATATTAGCCTTGATTACTTTCTTTTCCATCACCACGGCATCATAAAAATAACTTATTGTTATCACTATTAACTAAACCAAGCACTCTAACTAAAGGATCACAAGCTCAAATGACAAATTAAAATTGGGACCCAAATTCATAATCTTCATGTATATTTCTAGAAATCTCCATTCCAACATTCCAAAGGCACTATTATCATGACCCAATTTGTTTGTGATCTCATAATCATAGCCAAGTAATTTAGTCACCTATTTTTGCTACTCTAGTGTTTCGATAAACTGCTCCAACAAGTACTTAAGGCTACATTGATCAATTTAGATATAAAAATTTCGGCCTAGCCGGTAGGGTCTCCATATTTGGATGGCTTGAATCATTGCTAGCATTTCCTTGACATATATAGACCAAAACCACTTAGTGGAACCCAAGGCTCGACTCATGAATGCAATTAGCCTTCTTTACTACGTCAAAACTGGTCCTATGTCATCCCCCGAAGCATCTGATTCAATAATATAAGGTTCACTAAAATTTGGCATAACTAATGTAGGAGTGGAGGTCATAGCTTTCTTGAGATCTTGAAATACAATTGATGCTTCTTCTATCCATCCAAGCTGCCCCTTTTTAAGAGATTGGTGAGAGGACAAGAGATGATGCCATAATTCTGAACAAAATTTTTGATAATAACCTATAAGGCTAAAAAATTCATGCAACTTGGAGACATTGGTAGGCATAGGCTAATTCATCATGATTGTAATTTTTGTTTGATCCACTTTAACTCCTTGTGGAGTTACAATATTCCCTAAATATTCCAATTCTTACTAGCCGAATGCACATCTACTAAGTTTAAGAAAAAACTTATAATGCCTTAATATTTCAAAAGCTTTTTGAACATGTTCAAGATGCATGGTCAAATGGGGGCTATAGATCAAAATGTCATCGAAGAAAATTAACATAAATTTGCGAAGATAAGGACGAAATATGAAATTCATAATTGCTTGAAAGGTGGATGAGGCATTACAAAGACCAAAAGACGTGACTAAATATTCATAATGACTGTTGTAGGTATGAAATGATGTTTTATGAATATATAAGGGATGTACTCATACCTGGTTTAGTAAAATAAGAAGCTCTATGAAGCTCATCAAGCATATATCACTTGTAAGAATTGGAAATGGAAATTATTCCTTGATGGTTACAACATTAAGTGCTCTATAATCAGTGCAAAAATTTCATGAACCATCTTTTTCTTTACCAACAAAAGAGGAGATGAAAAAGGACTAGTACTAGATATTATAAGCCCCAATTTTAACTTTTCATAAATTTGTTTTTCAATCTCAACTTTTTGAAAATAGGCATACCCGTATGGTCTCATATTGATGGGCTTGGTACCTTCTTTCAAGTTGATGCGATGATCTACTTCTCTTCTGGGATGTAGTTGCTTTGGTTCTTAGAATATGTCTTTAAACTTTTCCAGTAGTTGTTACATGTCAGGATGGGCATTTTGTAGTGTAGAATCAATTGTAGATTGAAGAAAAATGACAATTAGTAAGCTCCCATTCTGCGTGTCCTTAAAGATAACTTTCGGTGATGCAGTATAATTGTAAATCAATTCCTTGTAATTTATGAGTTTGGTCATCCCACTGAAGCTTCATTGTTAATTGTTTCCAATTACACTTCACTGTCCCCAATTGTGCCAACAAATGGACACCTAACACTAAATCCAACTCAATCAATGGTACAGTATAAAGAGTGAGGGCAAAAGGAATACCTTAGAGAAAATTTTCCACATTCTCAAATCTTCCTTGACATTTTGATGGTTCTTCATTAGCTACCTTTACATTAAAAGGTTCGATGGAAACCACTAGTGATTGCTACAAGTTGGCCATTTTCTCACTAATAAAATTATGAGTGGATTCAGTATCAATTAAGATAACCAATTGATAATGCTTAATTTTTTCGGTCACCCTTATGGTCCGATAAGTTGATCATCCCAAAAGTGTATATAAGAATTGATATTTGTAGATTGTGTTATGTTTTTGCTAGATGTTTACGTGTGTTTTTAAATATTTCTTAGATGATTATTGTAGTATCTCGTTTTTCCATACTAAAGATTAGAACCCTAGATAAATGTACATTAGAAATATTATTGAGAAAATGGGAAATGCATTTCATACTCATGCATATCAGTAGCATACACACACATGTGGATTGATTTTTATACACATTACAATGACTGATTATGCACTCATTTGACATATTTCGAGATATAAATGATTTTTATGTGATTATGATGTGAATAGTGAATGTCATGTCTTGAAAATTGATTTGGCGAATTATATTATTGATTTAAAATTTTTGGTGAAAATTTTGGGGAATTTTTTATATTTATGATTATTTTTGGACTAGGAAAGTGCCAAGTGGTAAGACAATTGATAAATGGTAATAGAAATAAGTGTCAAATGGCAATGAAAATTATTAATAAGTGGCATTAGGATTTAATGACAAGTGTCACAAAAAATCAAGAGACAATTGGATTAGAAATTAGAGGACAAATGGACTAGCTATTAAAAAGGGGCCAAGTGAAGCTATAAGGATAAGACATGTGGCAAGTGACAAGTGTCATGCCACTTGTCAGACATCCATCCAAGATATTTCTCAAATGAAAAACCATCTTAAATGATCTTTCACTTATGTTACATGCTTTCTTCTTCTCTTCTTCTTCGTTATTTTCTTATCTCTTCTTCTTCATTTCCACAAAAATCATAAACCTTCACCATCATGAACCTTGCCATCATCTTTCACTTTATACTTCAAGATCCTTGTTGTTTCTTCATCTTGTTACTAAAAACCCACTCTATTCCACCTTAAATGTTGATGATCGTGTATCATGGAGGAGCTAGGGTTTCATGATGATTGAAGAAGCTTTGAGCTAATCAAGTAAGTAATATATTTTTCTTCATGGCTTGCTTGATAGACATGTTTTTGAAGATAGTTTAAGAGGATAAATGATGTTGAAAATATATGTAATGTGGATGGAGAATGGATATCTTAACTGGATGTTTAAATATAAACATATGTGATGATAGTTTAAGATTAAATGATAATGAAAATGGAGTTAATTTTATTCTACATCATGGATGTATAAATGGACATATTTATGTATTTTTTGTTTATATGATGAGAAATAACTTATGATAGTTTAAGGAATGATTAATACAGTAAATGGTGTAAGAGAGTGTGCAAAAATGATGATGAATAAGTGATGAGCATTAAAGAATAAATATATGTGTATATGTTATGTTTTCATAAAAATGATAAATAACATATTATGTATTGTTTTATGAATGATTAATAATGAAATTGGTGTTATAATGAGAGTTGATAATTGATGAATAAAGAGATGTGTTTATGACCTAATTTTGTGTATAAGATGAGTGCAGGAATGTAAATGAATGAATGATATAAATATGTTTTGTTCTGGGTATATGAGAAATATGAGTTATAAGTTGTTATATAGAGATGAATTAGAGTGAGTTTGAAGTTAAAGAAAAAGGAAAGTGTAGTGTCTTGAAAAAAGAAGAAATAAGATTATAGTTTAGAGATAAAGTGAAGTTGATAATGGAATTAAATGTGTGCTGAAACATCGATGAATGTATGTATACATTGATGTTTTGTTTTGTATGATAAGTGGACAACATATGATTTTTTTTATGGATGTTTTGAGTTAGAATGGAGATGAGAATGAAGGAGAAATGAAGTAGAAATGATTGATTGAGCATAAGATGGTTTGGTTGTAACAAATGAGTGTTAAAAATCTGGAACAAATGGAAGAAGATGCAGGACCTTTTGGATTTGCATAACCCACAATCGTGGGAATGCAAAAAAATGGCTAGAACATTCCGGTGGCTAAACCCATGATCGTAAGAAGTCATCCACGATCATGGGAATGGCCAAAAACATAAATTCTTCTTCTTTAAATGATGATTGAAACAACAAATGGTAAGGTACTTTCCTATAGTGCATTTAGGCTTGAATGAAACTTAAAATGAACTTAGTTTGATGATGGATTGAGTTATTAAATGTGTGAAATTTTTAGGGTGATAATCAAGGTTATAACTTAAGCATAGATGACTAATATCAATGAGACAAATTCTAGAAATTTTAAAGATGTTATAAGAATGAAAGTGACCCTATGAGTGTTAGTGTGATTCAGAGAAGATGAGTAATGTGTATTAAGTAAGAATGAATGAGAACTTGAATATTATATGATCATATGATGCTAGAAAAGATATGATGAATGATTAAATTATGATATTAGAATAAACAAGTTCTTTGAGCTATGAACCAATTATGATATACACAAATGATGATGTTTAAATGATCAAGAGATGTGATTAAAGAAACATATCCGGAATAGTCAAATTGAGCATGCATTATACATTATACATATACATATGTGTACGATTGAATGTTTATATGATTGTGCAAATTAGTAATGTGTGTACAATATGTGGATTACATGAAGTTGATACACAGGATTGAACGTCAGCGTCTAGACGTTTCTAGATCATGGAAGCAAATGCTAATTTGGAATATAATGTGAGTTAACCTAGATGGTCTCACATTGATTGATTATTTCTATTTAAATTTCTATATTGAACTGATTATGATATGGCTAA
The DNA here is from genome assembly GCA_027575705.1 of Erythroxylum echinodendron. Lineage (NCBI taxonomy): Eukaryota > Viridiplantae > Streptophyta > Magnoliopsida > Malpighiales > Erythroxylaceae > Erythroxylum > Erythroxylum echinodendron. The sequence continues at coordinate 4,283,957 of JANZXR010000170.1, read as the reverse complement.
AATAATTTCAGACATTAATAGTCCTAGGATTTTGATAAATGTGAACATATGGGAAGTGATCCATTGAATGTGAATGAGAAAGAAATAAGTGTTCTCAACGTTTCGTTGAATGCCGGACATAGATCCGATGAAAATGCAAAAAAGTGAATGTGTACTAAATAAATGTGATTGACTGCATATATGTGAATTCATGCATTTCATTACATGATATGTGTTATCAGATAAAAGTAGTTGTGATCGATATAGCCACCGAAAAAGAGCTAAAAGCTCACAATGTGATTAAGAGCCAAAGGTTCACTATGTATAATGAGCCTAGTATTTCCAACAGATATAGGACAATTATCAACCAACCTGATATCCATAATAGATACGGGACAGTTAAAAGACACTCGGTCATAACAAAATAACAATTGAAAGTGAGTCACATGCGCATTGCATATATATATATATATATTGATGTGTATTAAGTGAATGATTGAAATGATTTATATGAACTGTTACAAAAATGAATTGTGAAATGATGTGCAATAGATGAATATGTAAATTGTCTGTGAATATGAATATGTGAATTGTTATGTGTTGATATGAGTGAGCCCATCGAGGATGGTTCACTCATTGAGTTTACAAAACTCACCAAAAATGCAATGTTGTCTTTCAAGTTCAGGGGATACCTAGTTAGATAAATTGGAGTATAGTCACTGCAATTGAATAAGAGATAGAGGTCGAGATCAGTTTACATCTGCATATGTCTACAGTCATTTTGATTAAAATTTGTTTTTCGCAACTATTGAATATGTATATATGAATTCTGTACAATTTATAGGTGAATTCAGTATGTAATAACAGTTATGACTCAAAAACATTTGAAATGAGTTGACTAACTGTTCTAGCATGTCACTCTCATAGAGTAAGTTCTCGAATGCCATCGGTATGTTCAGGAATATAAGCTATCCAAGTGGGATGCTACAATTATCACGTGTTTACGCTTAGAACTTTTTTATTGTTAGTGTTTGTATATATTCTAAGTGTTTGTTGGTTTAGAGCAAGAATAAAAACTTAATTTTATATTTCAAGAGGAGTTTGATGTGTTCTGAGTGTTGGATATCAGAAAATTAGAGAATGAAAAAGATGGAGGAAGCCTATAAGTGTCATGATGGTGCATAATTGAGCATGATCGTGACAAAAAGTGAAACGGCAAGAGAACAGTCGTAATTCCAAGGTCACGATCATGACAGAGGCTTTTTCATGTTTGAGTTTTTTCGTGTTTTAATAGTTTAGGGCTATTTTGTAATTTCATGCTTGAGTTTTTTCGTGTTTTAATGGTTCAGGACTATTTTTGTAACCAAAAAAAGTGGAGAAGCCCTAGACATAACCCTAGAACCTTAACGCACAATTTAAGAACAAGACGAATATAAAAAAAATGAAGCAACTACATCAAAGAAGATCAAGAGGAGACATCAAGAAGAGCTTCAGAGAAATTCCAGATTTCTAACTCAAGACACAAACTAGTTTTTTTTTCCTTTTATTTATTTCCTTGCCCTAGATATTTATCTGGATTTCTATGATGTACATAATTATAGGTTTCTTGAACCCTATTAAGGATTGTTCTTCAATTATTTTGTGAACTATAGTTCTTGTTAAATTTAATACATTGATGAATATTTACAATAAATCAAGAGAGTGAGTTAAAGTAATCATTGTTAAGATGTGCAACAAGAGTTGGCAATTTAATAGTCCTACAATTATCAAATTAATGAAAACATTTTAAGAGATAACTTAATTGTAAAATTAATTATCTATATGATTGCTTCATATCTAATTGAACAAGTTAGTACTAGTTTTGAGAATCAAGATATTACAACTTTATGAATATCGAATTCAATTAAAGTTACTTGATTAGATCCTGAGATATAGTAATCAAAACTTTATAATATATAGGATCAAATATAAATTGAATTAATAAAATTAAAGGAAAAATGATAAAATAGTTACTAACTCTTCAACTTTGATAAAGCTTAAATTCATTGGCTAATCATTTATTAATTCTTATTTGTTTCATTTTGTTATTTGTTTTGATTTCAATTGTTTATTTTATTTCAAATCAGTTCTTACTACCTTAGACAAAGTTCTTATTCAAGTTATTTAAGTGTCTATAGTCCTCGTGTGAATAATACCTTTTAATATTACAAGATACGATCCACATACTTACGATATTAAGAGTTATATTATATATAAAACTTACTCAACAAGGATATCTCATGTTGAGGTTCCTCATCATCCGAATTATTAGTGTTTCCTTGTAACAACAAAATTTAAGACCACAACACTTACGACATAGTGTAAGTTTTTCTCACAATTAAAGTGAAGTCCTTGCACCCACCTCTTTTGCATTTTGTCAGAGGTGAGTCGTTTCATTGGAGATGCAACTTTGAGTTTTGTTGAAGAAGCAGAGTTACCCTTGGATGATTGAATGGCTGAGTCAATTTATGTTATCGACTCACTTAATCGTCTCTCATTCGTGCAAGACTAATTGCTTTCTTCAATGTTCTCAGTTTGAACATTCGAATGGAATTCGCTATCTCTGCCTTAAGACTTCCCATAAATGTTCCTATTAAAGCCTTTTAAGTCCATCCTTATACTCGGTTCTTTCAAACTCCTCCTAGTGATCACGTAAGGAGACAATATGCTTTACCTTCAACAAAGCTTTATCAAAATCTTCACAATCAGTTAGACCAAAACATAGCTCATAGGTTTTCAACAAAAATTTCCCATGTCACTTCCTTCCCTTCTTCCTTGTAAACCTGGCATGACCATTGCCACCACTGGTTTGCTTTTCCCTCAAGATGAAAAGAAGCTAATGACTTCTGTGTTTTTAAGGTGCATTGATATTTAAAGAACTGGCAACTGGGTTAAACCATCGCAATCGTTGAAATTCAAAGAACTAGCCGCCATCCTTCAGTAATTTCTCGAGATTCCTCTCTTATGTTTTTTTGAAAAGTTAAAAAATATATTGAAAGAATAAAGATACAAAATATCTTTGACCCTGACATTAAAAAAAAAACACAAGCTCCAGATAGCCCACGCCATGACGATTTATCACTAGACCAAAACGACTCCGTTTAGTAGCAATTAAAAAACGACTTCGTTGGATATACAAGAGGCTCTCTTAATAGGGTAAGGTAGTTTACCCCTTTATGCATCCACGCGCAGTCGTTCCAAATTAGGTTTTTCGACTTCGTTCATTCTCCGTCAATTTCTTTGTCTCCGCTTGCGGTAAGAAGCTAAGATTTGGGTAGAGTTCTTCGGCGCTCAATCGTCGGATACCTATGCCTCTTTGCCCAGGAGTTCTGTCACGATTCCGATTATGACATGGATGTTTTCTTTAGAGATCCGGTTCTTTCCATGCTCCTCCGGTAACCTGTCAAGGTCCTGGGGATTTGAATGGTAAACTTGAGGTAAGATCTTGCCTGATTTTCTGTGTTCTGATACTGGTGTCCCCTCATGGGATAAGTGCTGATTCACGTGTGATTTTGTGTTTCCTGCTGAGGTTGAGGGCTAATGTTGCAATGAGGAGGCACGGTCAACCAAGCAAGCGTCAAGGGGGGCCTCCTACCAGCAACCGACGATGAGGTGACAGGTACAGTTGTCCATCCCTCTTCCTTTGCCTCTAATTACAAGATTCAACTTTCTTTCTGCCATGAATGTGCTAGATTAGGATGTGTTCCTGCTGGTAATAATGAACATAGCAATTGCTCTCTGATCCGTGAAGTCAGAGAGTTAAGAACTGCTTCTCTTGTGCGTGATTGGTGCTGGAATCTCCTGTAATTCCTCTCTCGCCAAATCTCTTTAATGGAAGATTCCTCTCTTATGTTACGAGAAAGGCCAATGAGGAAACTTCCATTGCGATCGTTGGAGGATGGCTTTTGCTTTAAAAGCAATGCTTCAGCCATCTTGCTAATCGAATTTTCCAACTGATGTAACTTATCATCATATCAAGTTCTAATCTACTGAAGTTATCCTAAAGCCCTTCAAGTCCTAAAGATTCTACTTAGGATGAGAATGAACCACAATATTTTAGCTAGAATCCAACCCCCTTTATTATCACTTTGTAAGAGTTTAAATACAAAGGAAAATAACAACTTGTCCTAATCCATATATCTAATCCTTATAGCTAATTGCAACCAAGTAGCTGAAATTATTGAAATAAAAATAACAACTCTATGACCTATTCACGAGGAGCTTGTGATATGATACAACCAACTTAGACAAAGTCTTTATTGCCTATAATTCTCTAAGCTTCATGACACTTGCACGTCCCTGCATTTCAATAGCCACGTATTATGCATGCTTCAAGACACTTAAATCAAAATATTTTGGATTTCTAACAGGCACTCGATAAGATCTATTAGCTTATCTATCAATCACACCGAACAATTTTATGAAGAACTTAGAGAAAAGTTCGATGGCTGAGGTTAAAAACCCCTATGAAGCTTTAAGTCTCTAAAACAATAGGGACTGTTTAGGAATACATTCAGGAGTTTGACACTTTAAACTTCATTAGTTACTCAGCAACCAGAATCCCAATATATGGGGTACTTTGCTAGTAGCCTTAGTGAAAGTGTCAAAGGGATAGGTTAGATTACAAAGCCCAGACTCTTGTTTGCAGGTGATGAGGATGGTGAGATTCATGAAATTGGTTTTGCGAAAGAAGAACCCCATCACAATGTCATTTCTCAGGTATCCAGTAACGTCGGTGATGCAGACAAGGGATGTCGTTTCTTCAAATTCTAAAACAAGTCAGAATATTCAATCCTCTATTTTTTCTTCTCCTTCGGCGTCGTCTTCATCTCACAAGAATACAAAATACCTAACCAAACATTCGTTTATACTGACACCTACTCAGGCAATAATGGGAAGAGAGGCGACTTTATTCGAAAGGACCAAGGAAGCACAGGCCACGTTTGATTCTTAAACAACAAATGGTGAAGCTTATATTCTTAGGCTACCAGATTTTTCCGAACCATTTACCATTGAGTGTGATGACTCAGGTAGAGGGGTAGGAGCAGTATTGATGAAAGAACAAAGGCCAATTGGCTACTTTAGTAAGGCATTATCATAGAAATTTTTGGCTAAATCTGCTTATGAAAAGGAGACTATGCATTAGCAATAGCGATTCAACGTTGGCGACTTTATTTATTGGGGAATCATTTCCATGTTTCACTAATCAGAAAGTTTAAAGCAACTTCTACAGCAGCGAATTATATAACCCAGAATTAGTAGAATTGGATGGCAAAACTAATGGGATATAGTGTTGATATCTGTTACAAACCAGTCAAAATGAATCGGGTTGCTGATGCTTTATCTATGGTGGTGGAGGAAGAAGACGTAAAATTGTAGCTTTCATGTCCAAAATGGAGGGACAACCATATACTACATCAAGAAGTGGACAAAGATCCCACTTACGGCAGGCCATGCAAGATTTGCAGGTTATCCTACTTTAGATATACAAAAGTATGTACGGAATGCTCCATTTGTCAGGGTTCAGATTACCCGTTCTCGTTACCTTATATCTACCCGATTTTATGAGCATCCATCCATTCAATATATGGGCCTCAGAGAAATTAGATGGATGGATGCTGAGCATCCATCCATTCAATATATGAGACTCAGAGAAATTAGATAGATGGATGCTTATATAATAAGGTAGGCACAGAATAATAGAAACAGGTAATCTGTTCTCATTTGTCAATCTGTTCTCATTTGTCAATGACGCAAATCCAGTTCATTGTCACCAGGAGACTTATTACAGCCTTCAGAAGTTCTTGAAGCTATTTGAGCACAGGTCTCCATGGACTTTATCGTTGGTCTACCTACGTATAGGGGATAAGATGTTATCCCCTTATCTCAACAGGCTATCCAAGCGTGCTCATTCTCATTTTATTCTGCTCAAACATCCATATTCAGGAAAATAATAGTTGAATTGTTTGCTAAAGTGATAATCTGTCTCCATGACATATCCCATTCCATTTTGAGTGACTGAGATCCCTTGTTCATTAGCAATTTTTGGCAGGAAACCAAACTACATATGAGCTCTTCTTACCATCTAGAATCTGACAAGCAAACAAAGGTAGTAAACAGGTCTGTTGAAGTTTATTTTTTATGCTTTTTTATGGATCAACCTCGAAATCTGTTCCTCTGCCTCCACTGGGCTAAATACCGGTAAAATACTGATATGCTATCCAAAAGAGGATAACCAACATAATAGAAGTAGAAGAGAATGACAATGTGTTTCGTTTCCAGTTGCAGTTGACATTTGATGCAACATTCCCTTACACTGACCTCTGCTACACTACATTGAACAACATCTATTAGACACACACCTGAAGGATAATCTGAACTCATTTCCCATCCTTGTGATTGTTACAAAAATATTCCTAGAGTACTCATGCATTCTTCACTATCCTTTATGAGGAACAGGAGGATTGATTAACTTAACCTTAAGCTCTATATCTCCAGATTTAACCTCACGGAGCCTCAACCATGCACTTTGCACCACCTCACCATCTATACAACTAATGCAACTTTCACTTGCAAGACAGTTATCGATATCTGGAACAACCTTCCTCAAAAAAGTCTCACCTCCTGAAACGTGCAGAACCTGTTTCAGTCTCGCAGCAGAGACAATTGGCTGAAGGTTGAGGGAAGCATGTCCCATCTTATCGTCAGCCTTGAATCTGTCTTTGTCAAACACCTCCTGTTGAAAGAGATATTTGAGCATCAGATCTGTTCATCAAATCTGTTATCAAGCGATACTATTACTAAATAAACAGCCAAACCCACATTAAAAGTATTTAACTTTTGAAGGGACACTGCCACAATTTACTTAGTGCCAGTAACCCCAAACTATTAGTTCACTCAGCCTGCATAAAGTTGCCACACTTGATCAAAAATAAAACCATAGACAGAGACCTACGATCATCCTGTAATTAAATCAAACAGGGACATAAACTCCTCATTTAAACCACTAATTTACCTATGGATCATACAAAAATTCCTAGTAGACATATTCCATTCAACCAATCTCCTGCTAGGTCAAAGCCAGGAGAATGTGAAGAGCGAAAGCACTTGTCCACATATCATATTCAAGTGGTTTTTGAAATTTAACTCCAAAAATTCAATTGCCAGTAGAAATATATTTCAGAAGCTTCAATCTTACCAAGCTTAGAACACCAGCTGGTTCAGTCAGGAAGAAACTTAGCTCTTCATTCCAAACTGGATTAAGACAACTATTGATAACCTTGGTCTTAGCTATCTGTGAAAGTAAATACCATTCAGGGTAACATTCAAAGAAAAAGCCGTTCAACACAATCGTAGAAATAACAATTCTGACCCGATAAACCAATGCTATAAGAAGAATGATAAATCCTGGAATCACCTGGTTGCCAAGTTTGACAATTACATAAGGATCACTGCTCTTAAAGTCCCGGATCACCAATTTCTTTCCTTGCACAATTGTGACTTTTAGCAACCCTAACTGCTCTGCCATACAACACGCCTATCAAAGTAACCGCACAGACAACGAAAGCCACTGCAAAGAAAAGTAGAAGAATTCCAAGACTTCAATAAGATGATCATCTTGACAGTTACTAAATTGCAGATAAACAGCCATTGCATAGCAAGAGATTTGACATTACCACCCAAACATTACTTGAGTAAAATAAATTCATCTGATTACAGAGTGGAAGGAATTAAATGAAGGTGCAATATAGGTTTTAACAGAGATTTCACCAACTTAAAGAAATACAATTTCCAATAATTTAGATAACATTCTATTAAAGAACACATTCAACATAAGCAGCTCGTAGCCACACCATCATTCTCCGTTATTTTTCTGCAACTTATGTAAATGATCATGCCAAAAACAACTTCAGGTAAATTTACTTGCATGCATAAACAAAACAGTGTGGGGTTGATTGAGGAAAAGAGCGAGTAGCTAACTAAACAGACAGAGATATATAAGAGGAAAAGAGAATGCAAACAGATCACAAACGTCAATCAGCACCAGAATCCAGAATCGTGTCAAGTAAAGAAAATGGCAGTCACCAGAGTCTTTCTAATCCGGAAAACCAACCACAGTAAATGAAAACTGAACCACGAAAAACACTAACTAGAAGGCAAAATGAACGAAGATGAGAAAAAACAAAAGAAACCCACATAGAAGTAGCGAAACCAAAATCTACAACTTACCAAAAAGCAAAGAAAGTTTAGAGCTTCGCGGAAAGTTGAGCGTTATGGGGTGGAAATTTGTTTTGTTATGTTCAAGTTCCAACAGCGGAATGTTATAAAAACGAGGAGTTCACGGGCCATCAGAGACGTAAGCTCAGACGACAACATTCGTTGGCAAACACGTGTTAGTTTTGGCATTTTTTGACTGAGGTCTCCTGACAAATTATACCACCTCAGTTCACACGTACTCGTTTTGGTCTTTTGGTCTTCTTCCACTCTCTTTTCTCATTCTCTCTTGTCTTTCAATGTCTCCTGTCTTGTCTCCACCGCGTCTTGACAGTTGACACGAGTACTTGTGAACTGTACTTAATTCATTACTCGGTCCAATTTAAAGAAATTTTATTTACTTATATTATATATACTACGACTAGTAAATAATGTCAACATGAGAAATATCGATTAATTTTATTATAATCATCATTTAGGAACGTGACATTAAATCGTTTCACGCTGTAGTAATTTGATTATTTATTGGGATAATATGGTAGAATAAGTCATTATTGTTTTAAATTGAATTTTCGACAAATAATTATATAATAAACCAACCTTTTCTTTTCAACATATTTCCCCACGTTTATCATAATAGGATACGAATAAAAGACCCCATGTAGAGAAGTTTTTATCGTTTTCTTAAATATTTTAAATTTTTCCATTGGTCATATAGATAACTTTAATATTTTAATTAAATAATACTTTTTTCTTAACCATTTAACCTAGGCAGTATTTTACTTGGTTTATTTACTTTTTTGTAATGGTTAGTGTAATTTATTCTTATACTTGTCTAATTTGTTTATATTGTATTTTATAATTGGAACATAGTATAATATATGACATTACATTGGCAAAAGCAATGGAGGACCAGCAAACTTGTATTCATGCTTCATGTCAATGGATTACCATTTTTTGGTACAAGAGTTTTTCTCTTCAGCTTTTTAACAGCTGTTGAAGCACTTTCTCTATAAGAAATGGAAGAAACAAAAAAGAGAATGCAATCTACACAATAACAAAGAAACAACCAAAATAGTCATTTTTTTTTTCCACTTTGATAGAGATCAAAAAAAATATTTCAAGCATCAACATATTGACACATACAAGCACTGGCCCCAACTACCAACTATACAAACCACCACCTACATCTATTTTATCATCTCCTAGTTGGTCAGAATGGTGCACTAACTACACTAGATCCGCCATGACACTAAACAATCTAATTGGTATTGCAGGGCAATAACAAGACACTAACGTTTCTATCAAGGTTGGGGCATGTCATCTAATGTTACTTTACATTCATAAGTAATCAAGGGAAATTGCATCACGATTTTATTACCATGTTTACATTGTTGAATCACTTTTTGTCTTCTTTCTCCCTCTGCTGGCTACAGCTTGACCGGATATCTAACAAAGTGCTTCAGTTTGCGCCATTCTACAGGAGACTGCTTTCCCTGTAGCTAAACTGTTTGCTTGCTTCACTTTGGTGCTGGTTTTTTTACCTTATGTTTCCAGTTGCTCTGCAATTAACAAATTAACATGATTTAAAATAAAGTCTGGAGCAATCAAATACGATGCATGAACTTAATGTAAAGGTAGATGCAAGTACAAGCGGCTCATCGTCAGAGATTTCATCCTCCTCAACATCTAAAGGCTGTGATGATTCTATAGACACTTTCTCTGGCTCTGCATGGGAATCCTCAGCTGCGAGCATTTGCTGATTTCCTTCAGAATCTGAATTGTCTTTTTTAGCATCCTTTTCCAAGGATTCACTCAAATCATCCGCTTCTCTCTCCTCTATGGCATCACTTTTTTTAGTATCTTGCACTGTGTTTTCTATATCTTCAGAAACTTCAGTCTGAAAATTGGATTTTGTCTCTTCATCAGATTCCTCTGAATGATTAGGGCTCTTGTCAGCTTCATCCAACTGTGCTCCTCTTGAAACCGATTGTTCCTTAACGGATTCCTCCAAATCTGATAGATCCTCAGTCACCCTCTGGGGTTCACCTTGAGACTCATCTGGGACGAAACAAACCAGAATTGGGGGGGTCCAATAAGCATAATATCTATAAGCTAGCTTTGCAAGATACACATGAACAGAGTGTATTGAATGGAAGAAAAGAACAAAAACATATGACAAATCATTCCAATCGCAATTGAAAGTGCAACTGCAGAATCAACACCAACATAGAACTTAACAAATAATTGCACATAATGATGAAAAAATAAAGGAAACATAAACCAAACAGCGACATCAAATTACTTTTAATTAAAAACCTTTTACAAATCTAATCCACAAAATTGACCTAGCAATTGTACAGCCAAATGTTTTAACAGCTAACATCCTGAGTTTTTACAGAACTTGACTTCCCAAGAAGATACTCTATATCAGTTATCTCACCTTCTTCTGTTGCCGCAGTAGCCGCAGGGTCTAATGATACATCAGGATCCCCTTTATCTTTCGATTCTTTTGGCACCTGTTTAGGTTTTTTCTTCGGAGTTCTTATTCCTTTAACTCTGTAATATTAAAAATCTACAGACTTATAATAAAGAATTCAATGGAAAGGAAGTGCAACATAATAGCTCAACAAGAGATAAAGCACTTCATACTGACATTTTGGTTGATTTCTTCTTTTGATTTGAACCACTGGAACTTCTACTTTTTTTTGAAGGTGACCTGCAAAACAGTTTAAAGTATGAGACATGAACTGGGGAGAAGGATTTCTATGCAACTCAAACTCCATAACCAAGCCATTAATGATACCACAGAGAAGGACAAGTAGTCCCATAAGTTTATATAGAAATGGGTGCTAAAGTAACAAACTTTTATGACATATATCCTAACCATGCCAGGATTGAGAAAAAGAAAAATCCCGCAATACATACAATACTTACCATACAGCAGAAAAGGCCTGTTGAGAAGAGCTCAACTTCTGAAATGGAAAGAGGAAAAATTACGAAAGCAATCATCAAGTAATTTCTTCCTGGGAAAAATTTTTGAACCCAGAAGCTTGAGGAAAGAATGTTAAAGATAGCAGACCTTTGAAGGTTTGCGATCAACAAGCTGCCATCGCTCTTTATCTAAACGAAGTACTTCAACATCTCCATCCTCATACAGTACCTGCACTAAGCAAACAGACGTTATTCCAGACATGAGCATCATAAATAGTCCCAATATTACAAATTCAGATACAGAGAAGAGAGAAACTTACCACATGTTTTCCCTTTAGTGGGTCATAAGATTTAACTGTACCTTCATAAAACCTGCCAATTTGACCAGTATGAATACATAAATGTAATCCCAAAGTTAAAAGAGATTTCTAGAATGCCATTGGACAGAAAGGAAGGTTTTAGCACAGCATTTACCTACTCCCATCATCTAAACCTCAGTACTATATGGAACTTTAAATCTACTTATCCCCCAACGTCACCCAGAAGTAGAATGACAAACAGAAGCATCTTAAACTAGGAAAAGATAGAAAGAGTCTAAAGAAAATTAGCAAAGAAAAGAAAACTTAAGAGATGTTCACAGAATGTCTTACTCAGCAACAGGAGCACATTAACTTGAATTTTAAAAGTGTTCATGTCAACTAAAGAACCAAAAACTATTGCACATAGGCTAAAAGAAGTGGCAGGACAACTGTGAAAATATTATGGCTTTCAATGTAACAAAACTGTACTTGACAACTGTGAAAATATTATGGCTTTCAATGTAACAAAACTGTACTTACTCTTTATCCAAGGGCCACCAAACTTTGATTTTACACCCAATTAGTTCTTCATTGTCAATGACACTTTTCTTTGTTGAGCACTGGAAAGAGGAAGAGGAAGAGGAAGTTAAAAGCGAAACAAGAGAAATAAGTAGGACATGGTATTATATGTTGAAAGGGAAAATATCCACAGCTGTCCATCACAGGAAAGAAACCTTCAAACAAGAAAACCAACTACAAGGAACAATAATAAGAATTAGAGTATGTCTCATGCACAAAAAGACAGTTTCAATGTTGCCATTTACAGCAGGATTATGCTATACGCATGAATTTAGACTAGACCATATATCATTATCAACCTTGAACACCTTAAATGTGAACAGGTATACAGATGTGCTCGGCACTCGTTTAAGAGCAAGAGAGACAGAGAGGGACAAATCACAAAACTAGAGTTAAAACTCTAAATCTCACCGGTCAAAGAAAAATATCTTCTTCCATTTGTTGAGGAGGTATTCCCAACTAGGTTTTAAAGCACTAATAGAGCCAACCAAGTATCATCATGTTTTTCTTGGTACACGGATAAGTATCACCAGATGGGAAATAATATTAAACATAATTGAAAAGCAATTTCTTAGATTATGCTCAACTGAAAGCAGCAACGAAATAAACCTGATATTGTTTCAGGTGAAGGACAAAATATTAACCTTTGCTAGCCCTGCAACGCTTCTTCTTTTTCGCTTCTTGGTGGATTCAGTCACAGACTTGTTAGCAGCATTCTTCTTATCAGTCAAAGTAGGCATCTAAAGCAGAACAAATTATTTTAAAAAATCACTAAACATATATAAGCCACCATACCGATAATTAAATAAATCTTACCATCAGATCATCTTCATCAGCAACACCAACTTCATTGTCATTGTGACCCAAATCAGTAGTTTTGCCTTTTAGTTTTGATGAAATACTTCTGCTTTTTTGAAGGAAGTTAGATTCAGCGCTTTCTTTCACCCTTAACTTTTTGTCCCCCAAATTAGGACTGGAATCATGTCCTAAAGCCTTTAACGAAGGGTTTAAAGGACTTTGAGTTGATCTTAAACCACTATGACCGTATGATGATCGCCTGCGTTTAGGAACAGGAATGGAAGAAATTTCACTAATTTTCCTCTTTTGAGCTTTTTGATGATCCACTTCTGATTTTTCCTCGCTTGAAAAGTTTTTGTGCCCGTTGCTAGACTCAAACTTGCTAGATATCCCCAAATTATCCAAATTAATTTCCCTCACCATTTTTAAAATATCAACATCATTATCAGCATCCCTTGCTTTGACTGATGAAGATTTCTTTTTACCCGTTCTGCTCTTGGTTCCCTGAGACTTCAACTGTCTTATGATTTTCCCAAGAGGCATTTCATTTGCTTCTGTTTCACTGTCCTTTTGAGCCTGATCCTCAGCAACATCTGAAACAACCTGAGTTTACCACAGGAAATACAATTTAGTAAAAGTTGCAAGCAACACCTAGTGGCACAGAAAATTATTGCATTGTGGAAAGTGCTTCTAGCACTAGAACATACTTTCTGATCTGTTTCCAAGTTAAGTGATTCCATGTAAGCTAAGACACTCTCATCAGCCAACCATGTACGTCCTTTTGCCTATCAAAAGCACGAAATACCATTGATGAAAATAAGAATATACTCACAATGTACTCAAAAGAACAAAATCATTCAAAGCTAAGTGAATGAAATGATAAAAGGCAGCAATGTAAAAGAATTAATAAACTCTGTTGATTCTGGAGAAACCATCAGGAACTTTACTTTGCCCTGAGCTCAATTAGTTTCCTATCAATAGAACAACTAAAATTATTTGAAGTTGCCGAAACTACCATAGATTCATTGCTTTCCTCCTCTTCATGCGGTTTATACAGCATTGTAGGCAGAGATACCCTTGAAGCCAACTTTTGCAGATCCTCCTCCTTTTGAGCTAAGTGCTTGGTAACTGCCAGCCCAAGATCAGAGATAGCATGTGAATTCTGTGGACATCAAAAATTCCAATCATAAGACCATTTTTATTCACTAAAATTTTACAGTGACCAGTCATCACTTTTGTGGCAAGTTTCTATTCATTAAACAAAAAGATAAAGAAGAGTACACAGTAGGAATAGTTTCTCTGTGACCTTGGATTTTGCTGCATCAACTATATCTTCAGAGGACTTGATACTCTGAAATATAGACACTATAGCAGAAATACTCTCCTCCTTGTTGGAACCAGAATCCAACTTAGCATCTTCATCTCTTTGCAAAAGCATTGAAACAATTAAGTATAATTTCCTGAAAAAGCGAAAAAATAAACAGATAATGTTACTCTGCAACAAATTTTGTCCAAAGGATTTGATGCTTTCATCTAATAAATTACGTAGATTAAATATTACCTTCAAAGCAGAACTAAAATGGAATCAGAAACTAACCGATATATTGGTTCAAATGCTTTAACATCTTTCCATTCATCTACACAGGGGCATGACAGATGAGCAAGAGAGTGGACCAAATACGGGAGGATGTGTTCAGGATAAGGTGACATTGGCGTTGCATCACTTTGGACAGTTGGTGGTTGTGCCTTTGCTTGGTGATGCATTTGAATGATATCAAAAAGGTTCTGTTTCTCCTGTCAATTTAAACAGGGGGCTAATTTCAATCAAGAAAGTATTTGCAGCATTATTTTACAGGAAGAAAGAAAGCATAATTAGGCAGCAGAGGTTAAATATGAACCAACTGGTTCCAGCATACATACCTCTTCCAGATCAGAGGGCTTTGATCCCATTGAATTAAATAAGAATGCACACGCATATTTCACATCCAGAAGCCTGTCCTTTATATACTGATGGACTTTGCTTAAAAATAGCTTTCTAGCTTGGGGAAAGGGAATCTAAAAGATGAAACAGAAAAGGAAGAAACAGAGAAAAATAAATTATGACATAAACCATCAGATAGTTGCAACTTACAAGTAACTGGATATGCAACTTACAAGTAACTGGAAAACTGATGATAGGAATAACCAGAAAGCACTTTACCTCTGGCGTCCTCAATGTTAAGTGGAAGATATCAATAGGTATCTTATGATCCCATTGCTTTGATAATCTAAGAACCGCCTTTGCAGAAGCAAGTCTCAAGTGGGCCTTGTCAACTGAGCTGTATAATGAGACAACTTGGTAAATAAAGCTATTAATCTGGCAAGATAAAAACTGACAAATCAAAGATGATATGTAGACTGATTTTAAGTGGCAATAATAAGATACCTTGATTCTGTATCTGTTGACAATTCTCCAAAACAAAGCATCTTCCTTAGGATTTCAAGAAGGTCATCAATACCAGGACGAAGTTGTGCATCTTTGACAGGCAAGTAGCTCTTAACCAATGTCTTAATACCATAAATCTGCATGCAATATTCATTTCAAATTCAGATAAAAGATAAAGAATCAGGGTCTAGGGACTACAAAAATGAAAACTTTACTTAATGAACATAGCTCAGCTTTTAAAGAATTGAGATAAATAAAAAGGACCAACCTTCAACAAGCACAGTTCACTTCTGCAATCCCAACCAATATCTGAATTGTCTTCTTTCTGTAACAATAAAGCATCCTTAATTATGAAGAATATTATGCAGTAAATCATAAACAAGAGAAATTTAAAGGAACTTCAAGGCATACACTGCCGCATTCCAGGATCTTATTTTTGATGAATTTTTCAATCTCTCCCTCTCTAGTTTCAAAAACTGGCATTGCAGTCTCTGCTATGCATCCCAAAGATTGTAATACAGCTGGCAAATGTCTCTTCTCCTCCAACATATCAACAAGTCTCTGAGCAAGCAAGCAAGCAACATCGTTTTTATGCAAGTACATTTATAAATGGCACCTTACAGAGAAAGTGACACATCTGACCACTAGTAGCATACAATAGGGAGAAAATAAAAAAAAAGCACCACCTTGTACAAAACAGAGAGGGACTTAAGCCCATCATCCTTTGTTATAGCTGCCAAGGCATGTACAGCATATTTGGCCTGTCTTCGGGTGCCTTCCAAACAGAACCTTTCTAATATGAGGTCAACTGAACTGCATTAATCAATAAGTTTGTAAGGGTATATTTAAGGTGCAAGTCAAGATGCCAATAATTTAAAGGGTAGTACCTTGACGACACTGCAAGTTGTTCACGTATGGTACCACCAGCTTTTGCCAAAATGTGCAAAGCCCCTTCTTTCATCACGTCATCATCATCTTTGAGGAAATTTACGAGTTCTTCTTCTGCCCCACCAAGCAGTAATGGACAGAAACGTGCAAGAATCTGAAAACTCATCACATAAAACTTCAATAAGTTCTCAACAGATGAAAAAATCAACTTGATACTTAAATTATGAGCTTGAAGCAGGAACAAACATACAAATGCCATTTAGTTTAAAGTCAATGGCCACTTAATGATATGCAAGTCTATACTGGATTCACAACAACTAAAATCATAGAACAAGACAATAGGTATCTAACACAAAGTTCCCAACTCAAGTGACAGTTAAATCACAGTCGAGAAAAAAGATTTTGAAAGATAATCAATGAATAAATGGTCACTTGACGAAGGATACAATACACTTTAGAATAATATATTGTTCTTACCACAAGTATATCCATGCAAGATTGAGTAAGCTGAGCATTTCCAGAAGATTTGTGTCTAGCAGCCTCCAGAAGAATATCTTTGACATGCTCCTTGTTGAAAAGTAAATAAGAGCATTTCAAAGAGAGATTGCTCAAAAATTCATAGAGTCTGTGCTTCTCACCAAGTATTTTAAGCAAATCTTCCTGCAAAAAGAAAATTTTCAAGAACTTTTAGAAGGAAAAATGCAGGTTCATGTTCAATATAAGTTGCAGGGAGCAAGAGACTTCAGTTGACTTATCGAATGAGATTTTAGGAAAGCAGCACAACACATCAATTACTTCTATATTAGTCATAAGGTGCTAATTACAGTGACCAACTAAAGGAAAATGTGCATCAGAATCAGATTCTCTAAAGAAAAAACTATTTTCGGCTAGAGTCTGAGACAAATTGGTAAGGCTTACATCAATATAGTAAGAGAAGTCTACAGATAAAATAACAAACAGTAAGCATTTTGGACCAGGATCAAGAAACTATAGATAAGAACCAGAAATCAGGAGATTGTGGCAGGTATTGAAATGAAAACAGCAAATATCATGGTAATGCCTGTTATAGCTAGCACACAATCTGGATACCCACAGTAAGATCATCACTCACAAAGTTGAAACCATAAAGCTTATGAGTTCTATACCCAAAATTTGAAGACCACAGATCGTCAAGTCTAGTTTTCTAATCAGAAAATTGCAAAAACTGATTGCATTTATTCCTATTATATCACTTACCCGACTACTAAAAGTTTGATATAAGCTAGTGCTTGGATCAAGTAGACTTGTCAAAATCTTCCAAATGTTAGCATCATTCAATTGATCAAGTATCTGGAAATTCTCCTCAGCCTTCACAGGTTCAGCAAATGAGCGGGACATGATCCGGAAGCAAAACAGAAACTTTTTTTGGATCTCAGGAGCATCTCCATTCTGCATTTGAAACACATGGGATGTAACTTTTTTGTCCACTTTTATGCTAAACATGAATTGAGATAAATTTGCTAGATTTGTGTACCTGATGCATCTGCCTAAGGGACAGATATCTCTGCATCTCTTGCTGTAATCTGCATTAAAAAATGTAATATTCATAAGAATGGCGAATAATTCATCAGATTTGCAAAAATGCCAATAGTCAGGTCTAAACCAAACATTAGTTAAACTCACCTTTGTTTCTGCTCCAAAATCTTCTCAAATGCTTTAAGCTCGACTTTGTCAAATGCAGAGAAAACTCTGACCCAGTGCTTAACTCTGTTTTTTACAGAGAACTCAGCTGGAAATAGAGATCCAGAAAGAGTTGATTCAATTGTATCTGATCTGAAGAGAAAATATACATGTTAAAAACTATTTTAACCAGTAACTGGAGAATCAAGAACTTAAAAGCTATAAAGTTTATCAGACCACCTAACATATTACCATGGAAGGGCAGAAGAGAAAAGGAAAAAGATTATGGCACAGAGTGAACAGATGTCTTACCTGAAATCTTTGTCATACAAACACCTCATAATCTTTCCAGGAATCCAATCGAATTCACTTGGATTTATTGAGCCCTCAGTGGACTTCACACAATAAACCTTGAATATCTCAGCAAGTTTCTCCATGGTATAACTTTTAACAAGTAACTAGAAGTCCAAGAAAGAAAAACACCACACATTAATCACTATGAATAACACCATAAATACTTATGCAACAATTTCATGCACCAAAAGAAAAGAGAAACGAGCCTACAGATTTATCCCTGAGACGATCTGCAACTAATTTTATTGTTTCTACAGGAATTGAACTCAAGGCATGACATGCCACATTGAAGATCACGTCAACAACTTGCTTTCGGACATTCTCATCATAGTCCAACAGTCGATCACAAAGGGCAGCTGGAATATATTGAACCAAATCAAATAAGGTAAGGTTCTCAAAGAACAAATTTGTCAAAACAATCACCAAACTTACAAAAGATTTGGGAAGCCTCAGCTCGAAATGGATCTGTCAACAGGCATTTTTTAACATGTTCAAGGACAGACATCCTGACCCCAACTACTCTATCAGTCAATCTTTTCAGAAACTCTGAAAATATTGGCTGAAACGATTCACTGATGGTAGATCCTGGCACAGCAAATAGATCTCCGACTAATTCCACAGCTTTCAAGCGAATCTCCAGCTTATCTTCCTGCATTGGGAACAAACATAGTAAGAAATTACTAATTCATTTACAGTAAGTTACAGCATCAAAAATTAATGAAGTCTTAAATTCATATGTACATAGGTACATCAAAACGTGCAAGCCTTTTTCATGGTGCCACAAGAAATTTATGTTGACACCAATAACGGAATACTAGTGTAATATAGAATCAAGATTTTTGTAAATGTAGGCATAGAAGAGTATGAGTAAGCAATGGATCTGGAATTACCAGTAGCTCCCCTGTGATATATGGAGCAACTCCTGATAGGATATTAGGAGCACAACGATAAACATCATATATAACTTCATGGTAGTCAATCCGGTTATCTGTGGACCTATTATCACCGGATATAGATGATATGAGGAACTGTTTTATGTCAGTTTCAAGTTTTTTGGCACATTGCTCTATAACACTCATGGCAAGCTTCCTTGCAGCAGGGGAGATCTCCTACAATTTACATGCATCATTCAATTATCTGCCATTAAGGAAGCCATATAATAACAAATACAAAATTAAAAATAATAATAATAGCCCTGACAATGTTAATTGTGATATAGCTCAAGAGAAAATGCTTACACTTCTGTTACGCCCTAATACAGACAAAATAATAAGCAAAAGATCCTCTCGAACATCCTCACTTTCTTCAATGAGAAGGACCATGATAGTCTGCATCGAAGACAATATACTTTCTTGATGATCATCACTGCAAAGACAAAGTTTAGACATCAATCACTTTTTGAAATATGGAACACATACTTCCATTATTCAGAATATGACTATGAGCCCCAAATATAAATGAATAGAGAACTGGGACACAAGAAAGGGATTATAAAAGGTTAAGGAAAAGAGTCCAGACCAAAAGCCTGCACTTAGGATTATATTGCTAAAAGTTGATACATCCTTAAAAAAGATGTCCTATATTTATCAACCAAACTAGTGCAAAAATCAGGAACCACTTATTTATACTTCTACCAGAACTTTAGTCTGTTATCATGACACGGAGACAACCTTTAAGTTCAGACACACACATCCCACAGGACATTAGCCACTAGATTGTCAATCAAAACATAGAGAAGATATAGTTCCATGCTTCAACTACATCAACTTTATAGCAAACAATCATATCTGGGTAGAGAAACTTGAAAGTTGGATGAAAATCAAATGATTTAACTTTAAGTGTAAATGGAAACGTCTGACACACAAACTTTTATAACAAAAATCAACCATTTTGGCATGCCATAGAGAAGAATTCTAGATTAGAAGAACAAACATACAGCATCTAGAACTATACAGACATATTCCCTTGATCCATATTATTGCACTGAGCTAAAAGATACTAAAATAAGAGAAAAATGAGTCTAACACATGCAAATAATATTGAGCATCACAAATGAAACAAAACCATGGGATATAACACACCTGGCTACAGAAAAAAATGTACTGAACATTTTATTCACCAGATCATCGCTTTCAAGATCCAACATCGCAACACATGACCTATATTTGGCAAGAGTCTCCAAAATAACAACACTCCTTCCAAATGAGGGACTACTAGCGTCGCTTAACCCACTAAAAGTGTCTACAATCAAGTGAAAAACATCCTGCAGACAGCAAAACAATTAGCTAGGAAGCAAAACATTTAAGGTATTTTAGTAAAATGGAATCCATTAGTCAATAAGTGTGATCAAGGGGGGAAAAAAAGCACCTTTAGAACATCACCGCTGTAAGGAGCTTCAGGTGCAGCAATCCGGGTTATCTCACAAATACAGGTTGCTACCAAAAGTTTAACATCTCTATCTTGATGCTTTAGCAATTCCATCATTATAATTGCATCAAGAAAAGGCTGCATTGACTCCATTATTGAAGTGGATGGCGATTGATCCATTTCAGAAAGAGAGGTAGCAGCTTGCTGCAGGTATAGCACATATTACTAGCAAGCAACAAATAAGAACATAAAATTATGCCCTATAAAGAAAATACAAGCAAGGATGCGAAGGAATATTTTCCATGGTACTAAAAGTCCAATTTTACCAAGAATGCATACCAACAATCTGAATGTACATATCGTAACAGATTGGCCTGTACACAACACAAATTTCATAAGACACGCAGCATAACAGTACCAGACCACAAAGTAAATATCAGTAAGAGGAATGCTTAGTTGGGACTGTATCCCTGAGTCACAAAAAAGTAGTTTCAACATAGTTCTAGCAACTTCAGCTTATACAGAAACTCCATAGAGCTTATGTAAGTTCTATGTATCTAAGCAATTAACATATATGGAAAGAATAAAAAGAGAATGACAAATATCATCAACACTGGAATTATTAATTACAAAGGGGAAATATCATTTTTCCTCTGTTACAGCTCTTCTTCTGTTCCGAAGTCGTGAAATTGAACAGCAGAATGAGAAGGCCAAAATTCAGACAGAGAAACAGTTAAAGGGTCTGTTTTTAGCATTGTTTTCGTTGTTCTTGTTACCAAGAAAGCTTTTGTCCACCCAATATAAATGGCAAAAGTTGCAATCATTACCATGCACTTGGTTCACTAAAGGTCAATATTTAGTCCTCAGGAACATATACCCTAGCGTCTAATTACAATATACACAACCGAAACAAATAAACAGAGACACACTATGCAACGAACATAAAATAAACAAAGAATTAACAACATCTACATTGTACTCAAGTAAAGTAAAAAAGAAGAATTATCAGAAACAATACATCATAGAACAAAAGAGAGGCCAAAAAACCCTAATTGAACCTGATTCCCAAAGAAAAAACGCTCCAGGACCACAAGCACTATAGAAAACAAACTTTCTAGTCTAAATAAAGCAAATTCACATACTAAACCTGAGAAAGTCTTAATACTTAAGCTCCTTTAGAACCCTAAGAAATCTTCTTAAACCCGAAGCTAACTCAATTTGACCTTGAAGCAACCGAACCAAACACCGCAAGAAATTCTCTGTCACACACAAACACATAGCAACAGCAAAGGAAACAACAAGAAGAAGAAGAAGAAGCAAAAGAAGGAAACACCAAAATTCCACCTCTTTTCACTCTCTTCGAAAGCAAACAGAGAGAATAACAGAATTAACTAACCAGAGCCCAAGAAAGGAAAGAAAAAGTTGCAAAATTCAACATAACAAATGCACACCTCAAGGAGCTTAAGGAGCTCATCTTTGGAAGAGGGAAGGTTCTCGAGGAGCTTGGATCCCACCTCCATGAGTTGCTGTTGAACCTTCTCCTCCATGTTTCTAAATATAACTACTCTTTCAAATACGACCTCGTTCAGAAGCTTCGAAGCACGAGCGAGCTCATGGACTCCCAATCCAAGATAATAGGGTTGGTTAAGTACGCAAGGAAGAAGATGTGATTTCTCCACTCTCTCTCTCTCTCTCTGTTTTTGCGTTTCGAATATTTTTGTTTTTAATTTTTGTTTTTCTTTTTTTTTTCCTCGAACAGGCTCGCGGAATGAAATGAGCTCTTAAGCTTAACTCTTAAGGGATGACTTCTCTCTCTTCTATCACTCATCTCATCTGCAGTACTAACTAATACCTAGCTAATCTATCCCTCACATGACATGACGCTAAAGGACAAAACATAACATTATCCTCGGAGGACAACATTTTAAATTTGTTCGCTTCAAGGACATCAATTCTCATTATTTACTATTCACTCTACTGAGATAAGGTTGTGTGTCCAAATATCCTATGGCAGTACAGCTTTTGATTCTAATTAAAAACAAGTTAGTTTAACTTGGTAACAAGAGTCCTTGCATTTATTAATATCTGAATTTCCTTTTTCTAAATTCTTAGAGAAAATAAATGATTTTTATAATTTTCAATTTATATCATATAGTTAAATATTTTAATAAAAACAACGATAACATGCGATAGAAATTCTATTAAAAGTGATTTTATATTTTTTGTTTTTATTAAATAAATTATTAAGTTGATCCTTTATTTATTAAATAAAAGTCGTTCTTGTTTATGGTATATCTTGTTCCAATCATTCCTGTACATCTTTTTCAGTGATGCTCATGACACTCGTCTAATTGGTTAACTTAGAGTTCACAACTTTTGTTATTTTATTAAATTTTATCAACATTTTTATATATGGTTCATACAAATATGCGAATAATATTAAATAAAATAAAATTAAAATATTTTAATAAAAACAGGATGCTCCATCTCGACTAATGTAAGGTAGTCGACTCTTTTTAACAATTGAGTTTTTATTTTCATTAAACGATTTAAGTTTATCCGATTATTTTATGTTAATTAATAATTTTATTTATGGATTTGCCAATTAAGCGGCGCGGCTCGACTCGACGTAACCTGACCACTAATGAGGATGTTCCATGGTTTATGGCCCAACAGGCCAGGATAGATTGATCAGTGGCTTAAATCATGGTTTGATCGACTACTGGCAGATCAAGCCAATCTAGCTAACCACATTTTTTATAAAAAAATATCAAAAATAAGGTCGTTTTATTTTTAAAATAATGGTCAAACCACGGGCTTGATTGGGCCGGCTCATGATTCGATTGACCTGATTTTGACTCTTAACTTACTCATAACTCGGTCAATTTAAACTAAAATCGGTCGTGCCATATTTAACATCCCTATTTATTTATTACATGAGGCCAATATCACGCCGTTTGTTTTAGAAATGGAAGATTTGGACTCCAAATTTCTTTTTCTTTCCTTTTCTTATATAATAAGAGACTTCACGATTATTATTCTGTAGTACTTGTCCAAAGAGCTTTTTGTACTTGAAAGCATTATTCTGAATATCGTGGTGCACTGATTAGTACATTAGTGCCAATCTTACTGGTAAAAAACTGGTATATAACAAAAAGATTTTAAACTGATGGCATGTTTGGTTCAACAGAACCATTATTCTATTCCTGCAATATTTTTAAAACTTAGCTAATCTTGTATTTGGTTAGAAAAAAATCACAAAATAACTAATCATACGAATAAATATTCTTTAACTTTCAAGAATAAGTAAAAGTTATCCCTACTTATTTTTATGTATTTCGAGAATAAGTCATAAATATCATTTTTTCAGGACTTTTTATTCTTTCTTATTCTCACGTTTTTTCTTCATTTACACATAGCTTTCAGAAACTTGTTCTCCGTTTTATCCTTTACTTCTACATTCACCACATCTTTATTTTCACTATCTCAATCTCATAATTCTCTTATCCAGAAACTTCACTCTCTATTGAAGTCAACCCATCCTTCTACCATCTGTCTTCTCTTCTGGATAAGTTATTCCTATTGTTTCGATTGAGTGACAGATTTTTGTTTATAAGTTTGGATTGAGTAAGGGGTTTTGATGATGGAATTATGATGGGTGAGGTATTAAGTTTTGTTGATCTTTGTAATTTCAATCTTCAAGTAAAGAGACATTTTGACGACAACTCCTCCTACGGATGTGCAAACATTTTGTACTAGCGTGGAATAGAGGGGAGGCACAGTGAAAAAAGGTTTGCGGGAGAGGAGTGGAGGCATAAACAATAGCGTGGTTCAACCAAGTTAAATCGTCACATTAGTGAATAGTGAGGAGAGAATACACTGGCGTGAAACAGAAGAGTAGAAGAAAGCTGCAAGAGTAGTAGAGGGGTGAATAGTATGCGAATTATAATTTTCAAATTAGTAAACAGTAGCCAATGTTTATTTGTCAAATAATAAAGAATTTAATAATAATAATAATAATAATAATAATAATAATAAGTATAAAATTAATAATAAAAAATTAATAAGAATAATAAACCTAATAATAAATATAATAGGAAGAAGAAGAAGAAGAAAATTATCATCATCAACAACAACAACAACAATAACAACAACAACAATAATAATAATAATAATAAAATAAAAAAAGAAGAAGAAGAAAATTAATAATAATAAGGAATTTAATATTAATAACAAAAACAACAACAACAACAACAATAATAATAATAATAATAATAATAATAATAAAAGAAGAAGAAGAAAATTAATAATAATAAGGAATTTAATATTAATGAAGAAAATTAATAATAATAAAGAATTTAATAATAATAATAATTGATGAAAATAATAAAATTAATAATAAGAAGAATAATAATAAGTAAAAAATTAATAATAATGATTATTATTAAGAATAATAAAATCAATACGAATAATAATAATAATAACAATAATAATAATATCTTGGTCTTTTTGTTGATTATTCCTTTGTCATTCTAAGTTTATATTTTCAAACTAAACATTTACATAAAAATTTATAGTAAACCAAACAAAGTAATACTCATTTTATTATATTCCCCTTTTTTCCTAAGAATAATCATTATATTTTTTATCTATTCTAATCATTAAACCAAACAGGCTGTAAATTTTGGTATCGGTAGGTATTAGATATTTTGATTAGTACCAGTGGCTACCGACTAGTAACTAAAATATCGGTCAAATATTAGTTAGAATTATAATTAAAAAATAGGATTAAATTGAAAAAACTTAAAATTTCTCTTACATAAAATAATAATTACTATGATAAATTGCCTAGAATTTATTTAATAAATAATAAAGATACAAATAAGAATGTATTAAATAAATTTTTATATAATTAGACTTATACATTATACATTAGATAATTAAATATATTACTTTAATATAATTTAAATATTTTTAAATTTTATATATTTGATATTGACTATGTATACTTTTTTTGGTGCATATATGTGAAATTTATTATAATAACTTTTGAAATATGTAAAGATAACATTTGCTATTAAGTTTACTTGTTATAAATTTATATTTTTACTTTATATTATTCTTAATGTTATATTCATAAGAGTTAAATGATCTTTTTCTCATCTAAATTTATGAGAAATATGTGAAAATGATATTAGTGAAAATAAAATAGTTTTTATATTAAATTTATATTATTATAATTAATTGAGATTAGATTGAAGTAAAGTAAAAAAGTATCTAACGTAATATGCTGAATGATTGTTTTATAATTTTATAAAATTTAAAGAATATTTTATAGTTTTAAAAAGTTATTCAAAATGATATTTAATATTAATTAGTACCAGTATCATGTTGAACCATAATCAGATCTGATACTAATTGTAATATGATATTCATAACATTGGTTGAAAGAGAATTTTCTAATAATTTCTCAATGTTATACTAAATTTATTATTAATTAATTAAATTATTTTATTTTTTATCATTAACTAATTTAATTAAAAGGTTATTTTCATAATATTTCTAAATCTTGGTGATTTCGTTCTTGAACAAAATTAGCCTCTAAATCACTAATTTCTTTCCATGGCTAGTGTTTGGGTTTGCACTCTCTTATTATTTGCGAATCTTTCTTTGTTTATATATAATTATATGACTCATTTTTATTTAAAATTAAGAATGTCACGTCAATAAAATATGTCTCACTAATATATACAATGAATGAAAAAATTAAGTATATGATGTAACATTTACCTGACGAATAATAACCTTTGTTAAATTTTTTGTCTTTATAAAATATATTTTTGATCGTTTTGTAAATGTTAGAATTCAACTTAAATCTTTTGAAATGTTAGAGTTCAACTTAGATTTTAGTATAAATATTAAGGTTTAAAATACACTATTGGCTTAAACTTTAACATTTATCAAATGTTTAAAAGAATCCTTAAATTAATAGAAAAATAATTTTTAAAAATATTTTAACCTGTCCTAGGCCATATGGACATCAAACCTACTAATAAGCCAACTTTCTAAAGTTTGGGGAAGCTGCGAGGTCGCACCACCATCCATCATAAATTCATAATCCTTCTGAGATCCCTCGCTACAGTGCTTGCAAACAGCCGATGCGTTTGTGTCTCTACGCATGTGTGGCTTGCGCGGCTCTATCCTATCATTGCCTCACCTGGCCACTATCACACTACTGCACACGCCACCTTTATGTCGCCTGGCCACGAGATCATCCTCAGCGTTGATCATGCCAATCTGAGCGCGCAATTTCAATTAGGCTTGTCCCGAGGGCTCATGAGTAACGATTTCGACTTGACAATTTCGATTAGGCTTGTCCCGAGGGCTCATGAGTAACGATTTCGCCTTGACTGGGTTTAGGTTGCCCAAATGCAACCCAAGGCCAATATGCTCATTGTCCTAATTTCGCTATGGTTAGTGTGCTTTCGCGAACCTCTACTCTCAAATCTGCCACGGTCAACATTATCAAGCCGAAGAACCTCCATAAAAGGCGATGAATAGATAAGCAAGGAATGTTAGTTACATTAGAACGTGACATCTCTTCTTCGCAAGTTAATCAGAATACTTCCCTTAACCCATATCTCATACAAAATCATCTGAGTCATTCAACTAATCACTCATTCATTTAATACAAATCTATAAATATCTATTTATTAAACTTTACCAACCTAACTCTTTGCACTATAAAGATAGAATCACCCACTCTAGGCGCCCCCACACCCTGGTCCGACAGAGTGGTAAAGGGGTAAATCACGGTTTAATCTCACTCAGTTCTTCAGAAAGGGAGCCTCGTATCCGGTACGTACAAGGAGCTATCACATTGAATGAAACTCTCACATTGCCGCTGTCGGGACTCAAACCTGAGATCTTGCACTCAACAACTTCCCTGAAGACCAGTTGAGCTACCCGTCAATAAAGAGTTTAAAAGGGCTCGAGGAGAAATTTGATTAAATTTAAGTGAACTCATATATAATTAAAACATTATATCTTAATTTAAAATCTTAAAACTGTGGATTATAAGTTTTATCTTTATATATAACTCAATTAATCTTTATTTATTTTTCCATTATAGGAGGACCCCATTGGTAAATTTTTAACGCTTTGTTATTCAAGCATTGTTATATACACCTCCACCGGGAGACTATTTCTCCATGATCAGTATAATCATTACTATTGTCAACAAAAGATTGTACTTTCGCGTAATAGTAATGATGTTAATACAAATAATAACACTGTAAGATGAAATATAGATGGTGGAGAATAAAACTGCAAGGTTATGTTTGCCATGTGATAATGGATGGTAAATAGGAAATTTGAGTGCAACGGAGTAAGTACAATTTTTTTTTTCATATTTAATACCCTAAAATTTAAGATCATTTAAATTTTATGAAATAATTAACACATAAATTACAATCAAGTCTAAATTATAGTTTGTTCCTTATTCTCATAGCTTAATCATTTTCTTGTTATATCTCTTGAACTATTTCTAAAATCGACTCGTCTTAATTGTCGTAGTCGTACAAGTATCTAACTTCTAATAATTTCGACAAAACTTATTGAAAGAACTTTATAACTATTATAAAGAAAATTAGCCAAGGAATTCTTGTTCCCTCGTAGTTTAAACCTATTTATAATATATTTTTGACAATATAGTAATTTAATTAAAATTAAAAATATAAATAGTTCCAATTAGATACCGATTATGCTCAAATATTCAATATCTCATATTGATCCTTACTTATTAAATATCTCGTATTTAATCATAAAATTTCTCAAACTTTACAATCAAGTATAACTTGATTAATACACTTTTTTCTCTTCAGTCCGTTCTTTGTATGTGACTCATTAGGTTTTCAAATATGTTTGCAATGGATATAAATTATAACCTTAAATCACATTTAGGCTTAAATAAATTAAACTTCTTTAATTTATCTTTAGTTCTCTAATTAAACAATTTGTATCCATAAATCGAGATTAACGCTAACAACACATTACAACCATTCAAATATTTAGGAATATTAAAAGTAGTTTTGATTAATTTTTCCATACATAATTTTTTCGTATAATTCAATCATTTTATCACACAATATTTTGATTAGACTTAAAACATAGAATTCAATGTCTATTATATTTTGAGTCCAATCAAGTTAATTCCCCACCATTAGTAATGGATTCATTTAATGACATTTTGAAATTATTTTATAAAGTGCTATTCTACCTTAGCCAATGATTTTTAAATCAATATTAATCGAGAACAACATAACTTTCTTTCTAATTACTGTAGAGTGATAAATTTTATTTTGATCATTCAACTACTTTCATATAGTTTATGCTACATCTAATCACTATACAATATAAATTTGAAGATCTCAAGTCAAATAATTACTAATACTATCATCACAATGAAAATTTCCTTATAAATACAAGTAATATTTTAAGTGGATTTCTCATATGAGATCAGTTCAATAAACTTGTTTTCTAATAAGCACCCATATGTTTATTTAAGCATTATATACTCTAGTCTATGTGTTGGACCACGTTACCGAAGTCCAACTCGCATGCAGGGTATCATAAGACCTGAGTTATTCTCCGAAAGAGAACACCTTATTCATTATCGTGTTTATCCTCTTCTCCGATACTACCACTGTCACATACTGATTACACATATTCATCACTCATAATTGCCCTCAACAGCTCTCCTTCTTAGTTCAG
>JANZXR010000170.1:4241805-4252727 GCA_027575705.1 Erythroxylum echinodendron | reverse complement strand
AATGAGGAGATTTCGATGCCTTGCAGGGGTCATTATCGCCTTGGTTTGCACCTGAGGAGGGAAGGGAAAAGTGGGGGCTGAGCTACACAGCTCAGTGGCTAACATATTTGTAGCTAGTGTTAATGAACCATATACAACATATACTCATATTGCACACTTCATCACGTAGAACATACTGACTGAATTTACCATCAACATAATACACAAATTTTTTCATCATAACGTGACATATGCATCCACAAGCAGGCAGCCTGGAGAAGGCTATAGGTCAACGTGCACATGACAAACGAAACGGATTCTCTCTCGCCCACATAACAGATTTTGCAAAGTTCAGGCATTTTCGAATATGTTCATGCTTCCATGGTTCTTAAAGTTCTTAGTTTTTCCATCCATACAAAGTAACAAAATCTTCAACAAACAACATGGCATACGTTCACAGAAGAAGTAAACAAGCATAGTTATGATACATACACATAAATATTAATCCATCATCACAAAACCATAAATATATTACCCACCTATTATACTTAATATTTTTTCCAAGATCAAGCTTGGTCTTCTCCTTGCTTTTGTTGTCGATATTCTTGGTTACCTAAAACAAACATATTTCATCTCATCAACACATAGGCATGAAACTACATGCTATCATAAATACACTTTAGCTTGATTTATTCTTGATTCCATCTGACTAGAAAAACTAAGATCTATGCAAATCTAAGGAAAACACTATCCTTTTATACTTCCTCTTTCTTTCTTTCTTCATCCTCATCTTCATCATATAAACCTTAGTTTCTCCACTTTCTTCTTCATCTTCTTCACATAAAACCTACTTTTTCTACTTCTCTATCTTCCTTAATCTATCAAAACAGAAAAACTACACAAAGTTCTCACCTAAGCTTTTCCTTCTTCTTTTTCTTCTTCTTGCTTCGGTGTCTCCTTTTCCATTCTAGGTTTTTCTACGATTTTCTACTTCTTTCGTTACTTCACACTCACGACTCATCCCTTCTTTGTCTTATTATCTTAAGACAACTTTTTGAGTTTCCTATTATTGCCTTTCCTTATTCATGAAATTCCTACTAACTCCTTCTTTTACTTTATTCCACCTTACCAAAATCCATAATATATCATATTAAACTCCAAAAATTTCAACATCATACTTTCTAATTTATTTTCCATGCTTGATAATATAATAAAATAATTAAAATAAAATAAAAAAATAAATCTTAAAAATGGGATCCAACACTATGAGACTGATTACTTCGTCTATAAGGAAAAACATAATATATACTAGTCTTTTAATTTTTTTAATTAATGTTCAGTATTAATAAAAAATAAATAAGAATAATTTATAAATATAATATAAATTTTATAATAATAATTTTATTTACAATTTATAATTATTTTTTAATCTTTGTTGTATATAGTATATAAAATAAAGAATACTTTTAAATTATTTTCGAAGTGAGGCATAAACCAATATCCTATACTTCGACATTTTTCTCCGATAATCGCATTATACACCTACAATAAGGCACCGTAACAGTTGAGATATTGCATTTTATTAAAATAAATAATTTTAATAATTATATTTTTATTAAAATTGATATTTAAATTAATTATAAAAATATTCAAATATACTAGTTTTTATAATTAAAAAAATATAATCAAAAAGTAAAAATAAAAAGAAATAGTTCATTAAAAGTTTAATTACACCCTTTTTGCCGAACACAGTATAAATATAATTAAGACTTGGCAAGTGATGTAATTGTCTCTTGCTTTACGTCAAATTATGTGTTTCAATTATTTGGTTTTATTTATTTTATTAAATTTTATTTATATTTATTTAAGATTTATATAAACATATAGTATGAATAAGATTTAATAAAATACGAATATCAAAATGGAAGATCTGATTCGCTCTCGCTCGCGGTCCTCTCAAACGATGTCGTCGAGCCTTTTCTTTAACCAGTACCCTAAATTCCTCCCGCGCAGTCGCAAGAGTCTCCGATGGAGGGGACGGAGGGAAATAATGGTGACGCCAACGCTCTGGAGAATCCATCGATTTCTCCATCCAGCCCTCCGCAGCAAGGACCACTACAGCAACAGCTCTCCAAAAATGCCCAGAAGAAGCTACTAAAGCAGCAGAGGTACGAAGCAAAGAAAGCAGAAAAGAAGGCATTCATCAAAGAACAAAAGAAGAAGGAAGCTGAGAGGAAGCGTAAAGAATGGGAAGAGACTCTGGCGAGCGTTCCGGAAGAAGAGAGGTCGAAGCTTATCGAGTCGCGCAGAGAGTTGAGGAAGGAGAGAATCGAGCAGCGTTCACAAGAGAAAGAAGAGAAGATTGGAAGGCTCACAAGAGCTAAAGAAGTGGGCCAGAACATTGTTATTGATCTCGAGTTTGCCCATCTAATGACTGAAAACGAAATCCATAGCCTCGTTCAACAGGTTTTCTCGGTTCTTCTTGTGATTTTGTTATGTGCGTATGTTGCGGAGTGTGTAATTACTTTATAATGGAGTGAAAGTTTGAATCCTTTTATTGTTTTTGGTGAAATGTTTGTGTTATGTTTTAAAGTTGAACTTGGTTTGAGTGATTTAAGTGTTAGGTTTAATTTGAAGAGATACAAGAATCATCATCCAGTTATGGTTTTACGAAAGTATGGTAATCGGTAAGCAAAGTGGAGTTTGTTTAACGGCTCTAGCAAAGACTCGAACTTGGGAGGAAAAGGATTCAGTGGAGCCAAGTATGAACCAAGCATATCATCAGAGTGCTATGCAATTTTAGCTTTGGTTGACAATGAGGCTTTTTAGTTACATTTTTTGAAGCTTTAAACGTATGAGCTTCATATCAGTGGGAGTCATGAACTGGAGGAACTTGTTAAAAGTTTTGATCTACATAGATACAATTGGGATAGATAGGTGATCAATATTATCACTGAAGCATGGTTTGCAGGGTTTTGTTTTGAAGATAATGGCAGATTTATTGGTATTAATGTATTAAAATATTCACCATTCAGTTGGCTGTCTTTGTGGAAATCAGGAAACGTTGACAAACGTAAGCTTTTGAGATGTATTGTTGTTTCATAATTATTAATGTTGTTGCAGTTTTCTGCATCTCATTGGTGTTATCTTGAAACAAGAACTACTTCTTCATTCTTTAGGGTTTTATTTACTCTATTTAACCCTTTCATATTATAACTTTCTCTTTCAATGATTTAACCTTCTGAACTTCACATTGATGTATATGCTACAGACATTACTTATTTGATGCTTAAAAAAGTTCATTAATGTGATTATCACGTGGATTGACATTAAACTTTCTATGTACTGGCAGACTGTAGCCTAATTGAATCTGCAGGTTATGTATTGTTATGCAGTGAATGGCAGATGTGCAAACCCTGGTCACCTCTGGTTGACTGGCTGCAGTGGGGAAATTGAGACCCAGTTGCAAAGACTTCCAGGATTTGACAAATGGATAATTGAGAAGGAAAGCCAATCTTACACTGAAGCATTGCAAGATCAGAAGGAGAATCTGGTATATCTTACAGTAGATTCTGAGACAGTGCTAGATGAACTTGACCCAAAGAAAGTATACATTATTGGTGGTTTGGTTGATCGTAATCGGTGGAAGGGGATAACGATGAAGAAAGCAGAAGAGCAGGGAATCGCAACTGCAAAACTTCCTATAGGAAATTACCTGAAGATGTCAAGTTCTCAGGTTTTGTTGCTTTCTAGTTTTCTTCATCATTTTCTTGGAAGTTGTATAAATATTGTTTCTGTGCTGATCTATTGCAGGCATGCTGTTCTTGTGTCAAATAGAATCCAAATGCTCTATGAAATTGAAACCTTAGGATTCTGGCATTCTGCAGATTGTCTTTTGTAGACTTGGGACATTATTACATGAATAACTGCTATTAGAACATTGGCTTTGTCCTAAACAATTACAGAGTAAAAAAGGATAGATTATGCATGGTATGCACTATGCCTGTCAGGCTTGCTGGATATGCTCTAATCTATTAGTTTTGTAAAATGGCTGAAAGGAGTTTGCAAACAGTGTAAGTGCTGCAAACAGTGTAAGTGCTGTATTAAATTACACATAGAAGTTATTAAATTTTGATGCATTTTTTCAAATGACTAGATTGTGTCATTTGATTTCCTAAAGTTGGGTTGATTGATTCTAATTCTGATTCCGAACTCTGGTAGGATAAGCTAGTATAGCATATTGTTTTACCCCCAACACTTGGCTCTGAAACCTGGAAAACTCAATACTCCTCCATTATTTAGCTTTTCATTCCCTTGGTTAAGCAAATGAGACCAGAAATCTCTATGCCTTTCTACTCAACTCTCTTCATTTTGTTGATTGGAGTGCAGGTTCTTACAGTTAACCAAGTAATAGAAATACTGCTCAAGTTTCTAGAAACAAGAGATTGGAAAGCTTCGTTCTTTCAAGTCATTCCTCAGAGAAAAAGAGGTGAAGTTGAACCAGAAGAATGCAAGGAAGGAAACTCAGACGAGCATGGGGAAAAAGATGAGCCTTTTGAGAAGAGAAAGAAGTGCATTGAAATGTCCAGCTAGCTTGAAATTACTAACTTGGAATTCTTCATTTTTATACTGAAAATTGAACGTATAATAAATTTTTTTTTCCCAATGCGAGCTTCTCATTTTCTTCACATACTCGACAGCCTAATCCTCTTTTCTGTTTTGGTCAAGGAGAAAACAACTCGTGGAGCCGTAACCCTTTCATCGTACTTGAATGTGCAAGATTGTTGTTTACATGATGAAAGCAACTCTCAACAGGAACATAGAATTGCACCAATTTGGTCTTACTATTATTCAAGTAGAAAAGAACATTTTCCTTCATATGCACTTGCTTGTAATTGATTAGAGGAAAACAAAGATAAGCAAATGAAGTTCAAGTAAATGGTAATTTTACAGCTTGTAATTGTTTTTCACTATGTATTAAGGAATTATTATGATAGTAAAATCTCTCTCAGCAACTTCGACCTAATAATTTAATTTAGTTTTTTAGTTCTTTAATATCTAATAAGGCCTCCTGTTTTAGTAATCTATTTATTTTAGTTTACAAAAATAGATTATTTATAAAAATTAACCGATTAATTAAGAAATTGTTTAGTTTTAACAAAAAATATTATTAGATTAAATCGAACCGAAAAGTTAAATATAAATTAATTGATTTTTAATAATAAGAGTTATTAAATTAAATCGAACGAAAAAGTTAAAAATTAAACCGAAAAGTTAAATGGTTCAAAATTTTTACGATTAAATTGACTGAATTAGTTGAGTTTTTTAATTAATGATAAAAATATGCAACATAATTTAAGTTGTATAGAAAACTTTTTACTTACTTTTTATCTTTGATTTAGTATGGAAACTTATGAGAAAATCTTATTGACATATTGATTGATTTAATGATTCCTTGCGAGAAAAGCAACGAGAATGGAAGATTAGTACGCTTTAGCCACTGGCTGATTGGTATCAGTAATTTTCTTCTATGGACCCTCTGCAGTCACCTTCCACTTGTTCTGCTTCTGTTTTCACTTTTCAGTCATCTTGTTCGCTATTCTTTATTTTCTTCACAGTTACTCCGAATAAAAAGTTTTGATGCACTGTCTTAGTTGGAGAGTGTGTTAATGAGCGTGTGTTCTAGTAGTACTCGATATTTCGTATGTTTTATACACCTTTTAATAATGTTTGAGTTGATTATTGGTGTGTTTGATTAAACATTCAACAACTTTCAGCCCACTTTTTCTTTATGAATTCTTTATTAAGTATGTTTTGAAGACAAATATTTGTTCTCGTGCCATTTTACAATAACACCCAGCTCCTTTTCCCCCCCCCCCCCCAAGGAATCCATACTTATTATTTGGTTATGTGCCGGGTAAATTTTCGGATTGAAGCAATAATTTACAAATTTCGCTAATTGGGTATTCTGCATTAAATAAACCTTATACGACAAGCTCAATTAAAAGAGTGTAAGTAGGGGAACACTAAGCTCTTATTTATAAACTTCTTACAAAAGGTGGCATCTAATTGATTTTGTGTAAGAGATGTCAATCTTTAGTAAATTAAGATCAACCCATTTAGTTTTATCAACTTTAATGATATCAAATACTCATACTCTGATAAACTTATTTAATAAATTGTGATATATCAATTCATTTAAGTTTGTTATTCTGTAAATGGAAGGAGTTTAAAACCAATCGTGGCCGAATCATGAGCGATAATAATTTTTTTGTGATTTTCTAATCGGATATTAATAATTGAATAACTTGAACAACATGAATCATAAAAGTAATTGAATTATACCTAATTTGAATTCCTATTGAAACTTTTTCATAAGATGTCAACTAAAAGATCCCTGCGCTTTAATTATATCCACAAAGCAAAAAAAAAAAACCATTATTTTGATAAGAATAAGCACAGTAGCACTCTCGTACACTTATTTCTTATAAATAAAAATGTATTAGGGTTTATTTTATTAAAATTAAATATTCTAATTATAATTAAAATAAAACTCTATTCACAATTTAATTTAATTATAATAAAATTAAATATTTCATATTTGATCTCTAAAAATTTTTCAAACTTCACAATTAAGTATAATTTAATTTAAATTGAATTTTTTAACTACTCTTTATGAGTGACACATTAGGTTCTTAATATATTGATATTGATTATAAATTATATTAGACAAATTAAAACTTCTT
The DNA here is from genome assembly GCA_027575705.1 of Erythroxylum echinodendron. Lineage (NCBI taxonomy): Eukaryota > Viridiplantae > Streptophyta > Magnoliopsida > Malpighiales > Erythroxylaceae > Erythroxylum > Erythroxylum echinodendron. The sequence goes on along the minus strand of JANZXR010000170.1, from coordinate 4,246,002 downwards.
TTAATTTATATTTAGTTATCTAATTAAATAATTTGTAATCATATATCAAGATTGACATTTTACAATATATTATAACTATCAAAATATTAACAATGTTGAAGTGATTTGACTCAGCCTATATGATTATGATGTATAATTTAATCATCCAATATTTTGTCCCTTAAGAGCATTTTGGATGCTAATAAGCTTATTAGACCCAGTTTCATAGACTAGTTCTGAATTTAATCATCCAATATTTTGTCCCTTAAGAGTATTTTGGATGCTAATAAGCTTATTAGACCCAGTTTCATAGACTAGTTTTGAAGCCTGAGAGTTGTTTTCAAGCAAAAAAAAACGAGTATGTTATTGACACTCGACTTCCATCAAAGCCTAGTCTGGATGCAACTAATGAAGTTTTGGACTTATATCAATGTAATATTAATAATGCTAAATATATTACTGTTTAGCTTATCTCTTGAGCTTCAAAAGCAACATGAAAACTTGGATACTCCTGTTATAATTATACATCTTCAGGAGTTGTTTGGAGCATAAAATAAAGTGAAAGTTTATGAGACTTTTAGAGCATTATATCAATGCAAGATGACAAAAGGAGGTTTAATTGAGTTGCATGTACTTAAGACGATTGACTATATTAAAAAATAAATCAATTTACTTATGTCATAGGTCATGGGTCATGGATTGAGCATTGATTTAGTGCTTCAATCTCTTCTTCCAAGCTTTTCATACTTTATTATGAACTTTTATATGATTAAGAGGAATGTATCATTGCTTGAAGTGCTAAATATTCTTAAGACTAAAGAAGGATCCCTTAAGAAGGAATCTAGTTATATTCTTCTTAAGAAATCTTCCAAGAGCAATTAAAAGAGTTATAAGAAGAATAATAATAAGAAATATAAAGCTTCTAGTAAAGTAGCAAAGCAAAAAGTTAGTGTCAAGAAAAAGAACAGTGATAAGGGTACATATTTACATTATGAAGACAATGGACATCGAAAGACGGATTGCAAAACTTGTCTTGTTAACATAAAAGATAAGAAGCTTATAGAAGCTACTTATTTAGATATATTTATGATTGAGATTAATCTTTATACTTATGTTCCAAATTTTTAAATATTAGATATTAAATATAGTTCTCATATTTGTAATAGTATACAGATGTTAATAAGGAGTAGATTGTTGAGGAAAGGCAAATTGGACTAATGATTTGACAATAAAGCAAGAGTTTTTTGATTTCTTAGTTGCAGGAACTTGTAATTTAGTTTTACCTTTTAGTCTTGAACTAGAAACATCACTTCCATTTCTTATTTATTACTAGAAACATCATTTCCATTTCTCAATTAGATTTGAATGAATTTTTCCTAATTATTAATGATAAGAATTGTTTTTTTTATAAAAATGATGTTTATTATGGATCTAGATTATTTACAAATAACTTGATCTTTGAAAGGATGATCCTTAACATAAATAGAAAGAAAAAAAGCTAAGTGAGTAAAATCTATCTTATTTATGACATTATAGGTTAAGTCATATTAACAAAACTATAATCATAAAGTATGAAGACATTTAAACAAACGTGTGGGTTCTTATTAGAAAATAAATTCATTGAACTGACCCGATCATGAAGATATCAATTGGAATATTACTTGTGTATTTGTGAATTTCCTTATTATCATGGTTGTATGATTAATGATTGATCATTAGATTTGAGATTACTAGATTATCTCAAGTAAGAATTAAAGTGTTTTGATGCTATGTATGACCTATTCTAATTATAGTAGCTAATTTGATATTACTTGGATATAATATGACCCTATGAAAATAGTTGAATAAGTTAATAAATAATTCGTCACTCTAAAGTAATTAGAGAGTATTCCACTGATCTTAATTATTAATGATTTAAAGAATTTTCTGACCAAAATAAATTGAAAATTAAAAAAATATTTTCAAATATCAATTCAATTCTAGTTGTTTCAAGAATTTTATCTTTAATATTAAAACATCAAATATAATTAACCAAATAGATAAAGATAAAAAAAAATTTAGTAATTAAAATAATAATATTATACATAAAATTGTAAACAACATATTGGTTATAAGACATAATCTAACATTATATTATGTTTTCTTTCTTAATCAAACAGGTTTGGTGAATCTAAATCTATCTTTTTAACTTCTCATGCTTGTTTTAAAATTAGTTATGTTGTTTACCAAACAAAGAGAGATTTTAAATATAAAGTTTTATTTAATTTTTCCATATATGAAATGAATATATAAGCTTTTGTTTTATAATAAGATTAATTACAAAAGAAAACCTAAATTTTCCTCAATTTTTTAATCATAGCCCAAACCTTAAAAAGTAGCAATAAAATATTTAAACTTTCAATTTTTTCAATTCTAGTCTGACGTTAGTTTCATTGTTATCTTTATTAACGTGTCACTGCATATATTAAGAGACCCTCATTAATAAAACGGTGTCGTTTTTTTATAATAATAAAACAAAGTAAATTTGACTAGAATTTGCAACTTCTTTGTAACTTTCTTCACGGTCTTTTTCTTCCTAGAATGATTAATAACGGTGATTCATCATAATCATTATTTTCACCTTATTTGGAAGTAGGACCTCTAAAGATGTCACAACTCTACCTTTTTCAAAAAAAGCATTGGCCGTGTTAGAATTGTCTGGGCTATTGTGTGAGATGTGATCACCCATTTAATTTTTGTTATTTCAACATTGTTTTAATTTATCTCATCTACACATTTATGAAAGAATCATATAAATATGTGAATTGGAATAGCACAAGTGAAAAAAGTGACACGGTTGCGGTAACACAGTTTCGTGGCAGGATGGACTCTGGAAGCCATTTCAACTTGATCATACTCTTTGAGACTTCTACTGCTACATCCATGTTTCCTGCTTCACGAAAGCCACAGAGCAAAGTTGGACAAGTATCAAGACTCAGCTTAAATCCTAGCTTTTCAATTTCATAAAGTGATTTTAACAAATCAGGCACATCTTTTCGGCAAAGTGTTTCAATTAGCTCCTTATGGAGAGCTTGACTCATCTTCACTCCCTTCAACATCATTTCATCAAAGATTATCAAAGTTTTGCTCCAGTCACCTCCTTTCAGGTGGGCATCCTCCATCTCGCTCGTCATATCATTGACCTTGATATCCCTCACAACCATCTCATCAAAGAGAGCGAACATTTCATATATGCTCCCCATATTTTTATAGCCATTTTAGAGAACTGTGTAAGTTGAAACAGTTGGCATCAGATTCCTTTTTTTCATCTCCAGAAATAACTGCTTTGCCTTCTTTATCATTCCTCGTTTACAGTGATAATCAACTAGGGTTGTACAGGTTGTGTGATGCGGCACCACATTTATATCAACCATATCTACCAACAACTTTTTAGCTTCAATCAGATTTCCCAATTTGCAGAGACCACCAATCAAAGCATTGAAAAAAGAAGAAGAGGCAAATCCCTTCTGCACCATTTCTAAGAATAAGGTCCGAGCCTTTCTCTACCATCACAACATCCATCGGTAAGGGCGTCAAGGACAAAATGGTTAGGTTGAATTGCCTCTAATTTCAAGGCATCCCACAATTGGAATGCCTCCACTAGACTTCCCAGTTTGCAATGCCCATCCATAATCATACCATAAGTCACGACATCACGAGCCAGACCTTTTCCAGGAATTTCATCAAATAGTTCTCTCTCTTCTAATGTCACCAGCTTTGCAAAGTCACTTTGTTAAGGCATTATAAGTGGCAATATTTGGGCCTATTCCTTTACGAAACATGCATTGGAAAGCCTTCTATTGTTATTTTTTTTGTTGCCGTTTTTAATTTCTGTTTTTAATTTTTTTTCCCTGTTTTTTAAATAAAAATAAAAATTTGTTTGTTGTTAATATTAGTGTAGTTATATTTTTATAATAATTACATATTAGATAAAACTTAAGGATAATTTTTTACTTAAATAAATTTATTTAATATCTTATATAATATTTATTAACAAAATTATGTTATTTTAATAAAATAAATAATATATAAATTAAAAATTTATTTATAAATTAATATTTATTTGAAATATATTTTAATTATTAATTATTTGAATATTTATATATTTTAAATAAAATTAAATTATTCATAATTATTATTGATAATTAATTTTAATTTATTAAATATATTATCTTGAAT
>JANZXR010000170.1:4180329-4192623 GCA_027575705.1 Erythroxylum echinodendron | reverse complement strand
CATAGAAGAGCAGCATAGCAAAATTATTTGTTCAAAGGACAAAGAACATTTCCAGAAAGGACCTGAGCATGAAAGCCTTCAGATTCATCCCGTAGCGTTAAGAAGTTCGACACTAAAGGACAGTTAAACTAAGATGATAGCGTCAGCCTTCAGAATACGTAGTGTGATTCTGACCTACCTCAGGTAATTTCGTATGACAATATAAGCCTCGGCAGCATACTACATGACCCTTCATACACAAGCTAAGTAATATCCCCTTCATACACAACCTAAGTAATATCTCCTTTTCTCATTTTTTCATTACTTTTCATACTTATTTGTTACAGAAATCTGTTTCATAAGAATCATTGCTTTACTATTGGCCATGGAATCTTCAGAATTCAAGAAATTGTCAAACAATGTGCGTCAAGTCTCTTTCTGAGATAATACTAGAACTAACTAGCATAAGAAACAGCAAATGCAACTGGAAGTGGATGCACAGCATTGGCAAATGATTCAAGAATCTCTCCTTTTTTTCCTCCTTAACATGATAGCTCACCAACAAAGCAATGTAGGAGCAGAAAAAAATCAAGTAGAAACATTAAATTGGACCAAGTACCAGATACAATAATGGCCGTTTCAATATCTAGCATGAACATCTGATGCTTGCTAAGGAACTAAAGAAATGATATCTTGCATTTTGGTACTAAAAGAAAATTTAATATTATCTTGTACGAGCTAGTTGTTTAAGCAGTCTAAACTCTCAAACTTGTTAGCACTTACAAGAAGGATAAGCTAGTTTTCCTTGATATGCAAAACTTTGTTATGAATTTGTTCGTATCTTTACTTACCACTGTAGGCATTTACCCCAAAAGGGCAGGGTGAGAAGCGGATGCCATCAAATGAAACACACATTTCATAAGTTCCAACTTCCTTGACCACATAATTACAAGAGTATGAACCATCATTGTTGTCAATAAACGTTCCACTTGCAAAGCCAGACTTGTTAACCGAAGCAATCTCTAGTTTCAGCCTCTGTTGCTGGGTAAAGACTGGATTAAGAAATGAATCCATTAGCTGCACTACTATTTCATTCTCAACCAGCTTTGGAACCTTTGAAGCAAATCGCCTAACTCCTGACAGAGATATGTTAACCTCACCTGGAAACATGGGGACAAATCAGTCTTGAAAATAACTGGAAAAGAGAAGTAAACAAAAGTACCTGTATATCTGGAAACATGGGGGCAAAATAATCCTGAAAATAACTGGAAAAATCATGTAAACAGACGTACCTATCTATCAGCATTAGCTTGAGCACTTAAAAAAATGTAAAATGCAAATCCGAACAACTGTAGATTAACATCTCTCAATATGCTAGCTCAGTTATTCGATTACTCAGATGAAGTTTGAGATGTAATTAAGAAACAGATACAATATCAATATCTGACAAAAGGAAAAATAAAAGAAAAGGATTGCATATTTCATATTGTTTTAAGCAAGTAAGAAGAAGGAACATGTAGAAAATTGGAAACATTCGGTAGAAATTAAGATGAATACCTTCTTTCACTTCCTTTCTGAAAGGATGACCTCCATTCAGAACAATATTTCCGCATAGTACATAGATTTCATAGATCCCACCCTTCTCAGGAGTATAAATTACATTGAAAGCATTGGCAAGAAGTTGTGGATTTCCATCAGACTGAATGGAGAAAGGGAAAGATCAGAACCTGAGTGTTGAAAGGACACATACAAAGGACTTGTCACCGTGTTGCTTACACGAGGAAGCGGTGTAGGAGCAGTTTCTGATTGGCTGATTGAATTACGAGTCCTATCTTGAGTAGGTCCAGTACCTATGACATAGACCATGGTTCTTTTCAAACAACAACTAATGCAATCAATGTAAAAGATTCCATTCAATTCCATTACCATTGATGATCGGGTGGATGCTTGGCTGTACAAAGTATGAAACAGGCTCCTTGACTATCTGAACTTGTATGCTAGCTACTTCAACAAAGGTTGGATACTGAAAAATGTCATTCAAATAAACTAAAAGCTGTACAGTTTCACCAGCAACTGAACCATTTAAGCCTGATCCATTGACAATGCTTGCTGATCCATCGCAATAACCTATTGATTTAAGGTATACAAAAATAAATGTTGTCAGAAAGAAGTATCAGCAAGTTATGCATAAGTTTAAACAAGCAATAAATAAACATATATTTCAAGTAGTGCAAGGTAAGAACTAGACAATACTAACCTATAAAAACAGTATATGCTAATGGCATATTGGAGATACTCATGTTATGCTGCGAGTCTGATATAATGAGCAAGAAGTTTCCGGGTTCTAACAGACTGAAAGACAATAACTGAATCCCCGGATCCACTTCTTTAAACATTAAATCAGAAACTGGTATAGACAAATTTGTCTCCTTTTGAACAACATCAGCATCAAATTCATATAATCCTGGAACAAGGTTCCCATATTGATCCTGCTGGTGTATAAAAATCTCCATCTTAGAATATATCTGCCATCTGGTGGTGTTAAACTTCCATTTTGCAAGGCAATTCGAAACATCCAGAGGTCCTGACAAAGACATGATGACAGGATATGTAAGTGGGACTCTAAATCCCAAATAGGGAAGCACTTCCAACATAGGAAGTAGAGCTGAAATGAGTTCTTATAAAATACTTGGCTTTATCTGAAAATTTTACGAAACTTAAGATTAAGATTGATGCAACTAGATGCTATGAGCTAAGAAAGGCTACTGCATGTAACCTGGGTAGACGATGAATGGAAGTGGAGAACCGTTCAAAGAATGGTTTCCTCCATTTACAGACAACAAAATATTTCCAGCTTTTGCTGCAATGAATTCGATGACAATGTTACCAAGTTCATTCCAACCCATATGAGTGACATTCGGTACATCAGCAGAAGAACCATTTGCAAATACTGCTGAGACCGTGAAATTGTAAGGGTTTAGATCTTCCCAGCTTGAAGAAACGTTATTCCCAAATGCATCTCTAGGAGCAATCAGCACTGTGGCCTTGTCACCGGCTTCAAACTGATTCATTAGACCCAGCCAGTAAGCGATGCAGACCGATGGATGTATTCTCCCTTAAATAAGACAAAGGCAATCAGAACAACACAAATCACACGCATATACGAAACTAAGAACATCAATTAGTTCCGTTCCTGTAAATTATGAAATGCGTCCAAAAGTGTAAATTCAACCTGGAATTACTTCGAAATGGAGAGATGAATCAAATACTTTGAAGAGGTCATCATTGATGAGCACATTAAATATCCCAACTCTGATTGGAGTGAAGAGAATTCTCCACTGGCTAGTGTCCCCTGAAGTATCTAGGAACACCCCAGAAATGAAAGAACTGTTTCCCATCTTCTCATTGACTGTGATTGTAGGTCTGAAATCACTTTTTCCAAGCGAAGCATTTTCGAATGTTCCCAACACTTTGATACTTATGGTCACACTTTCTCCAGCTTGGAATGTGTTGTTATCGTTCAACCAACTGAAAGCAAATTTGGGCACTTCTGCTCCAACTTCACAAACAACAACTAGAGAGAATCAATCAAATCTCCATATCATATTAACTACAAGGACAGAAGATCATAAACTGTGAAGAAAAAGGAAAAGGATTTTGATGAATACCTGAACTTGGAGATTGATCAACAAAAGCTACAAGGAAAACGAAACACACAAACGAATTGGATGTGGCACTTTTGAACTTGAACGCCATCATTTGATCAAAACAACTCCATTTCTGCCTCGTTCAAAGGTAGTAGCTTTTTTTCTTCTTCCATTTTCGTGGGAGCAGTTGCTCTTGACCGTTATTTACGGTTGAGGAAAGTAGCGCCAGTAGTTACCAATTTGATTCCAGTAATGAACCGCCGTCGTATCAAGTCTCATTTTAAAAAAAGAAAAACTTTATGCAGTTTCCTAATGTTTTGAAAGAGATCTTATATTCCCGTCAAGTTTCATTAAATCTCATCCACACATTTACATGGATCTCAAATTAATATATGGATGAGATTTAATAGAATAAAGTTGGAAAAGAGTAAGAGGAACCGAGAATTTGATAGGTATATTTTGACTACTTGTAAAATATACCCTTTAGATAGTACTTTATTTCATAGCTCGGCTTAACTATGGTCTGACTGGGCCGGGCCGGCCCAAGGCCTGCTTATTTTATTTCAAAATGACGTCGTTTTAGACCGAGTCAAGTTAAGCAAAAAAATTTCAAAATGCTTACTCCAGCCCGCCAATGGCCTGTCGGGGCATAGCCCGGGCTTGGCCCGACCCATTGACATTCCTAACTTTATTGAATTTTTATTTGATAAAATTATGATTATTACTATTATAAATAAATAAAAATCAAAATTATCATTTCAACATAAACAATTTAAAAAATTCAACTAGAAATTTAAAATTAAAAAGGTCTATTTAATGTATTATCAAATTAGAGAAATCTTTTGATTCAATTGAAATCATAAGGGAGTTCTCAAAACATAGTGAAATTATAAGAAGTATGTTATTATTTATTAGATAGCATTTCTTATTATATCTATGTAAATTAAAATTACAGATAATAATGAGCCTAGCTAAGTTAGGATAGCCTGGCCTAATTTTTTTTGAAAAAAAATTTAAAACAACGTCGTTTTATCATTGTCTATTGGGCCACGGGTCGAGTTAAGTCTGGATCCAGTTGTCAAGCCTAAACAAAAGAGAACAATTGTTCTATAAGAAGAGGTTTGTCTTAATTAATAGGAACATTTTGAGAGTTTTCATTTCATCTTAAGCTAAACATTTTATAACAATATTCTTCTATAACATTTATGATTAAATGAGAAAAAGCTTGACCTGCTAGCCTGCGCTCTATCCTAACTCAACGAGAATAAAAATAACAATATCCAATAAGAGCTGCGCTAAAATGCAGAGTTTGGATTTTAACTCAACGATAATAACAATAACAACACTCAGTGAGACCCGCACTAAAATGTAGGATCTGAAGAAATCTAATAATGCGTCTTATTCTTATGGACAAATATAGCCAAAAGATGCAACTAATCTCACAAATTGCACTTAAATTTAGAAGTATACACAAAGGAAAGCAAATTGGTTATTTTAGTGCTCACTAATCTTCACTCCTACTGTATTTGCACTTCCAATGTCAACTCTAAACCAGCTCTAGCATGTCCAGTTTTATGGCTATGTAAAGACAGGACATCCATCAACCTTGATACCTGGTGCGGTTGGACAGGTTGCAAGAGGGCAGTGATCAAGCTGAGTTCCCCACCATTTTAAATTTACACCTTCGTTTTGCAGAGCAAAGAATAAGAGAACACCCATGAAAGCTGTCCCAGCGTCCAATGCTGCTGACAGAACGTAATTGTATTTCTGCCACCAGCGCTTGTGGAATCGGAAAACGAAGTAGTTGAAGATGGTGCCGGTGATGAGCCAGCTTGCTATGTTGGTTGGAGTTGCAGGTGGCATTCCAGCGAAGCCATAAGATATGACTGGTATGTTTATCAATGGAATCCATTTCTTTTCTGGGAACATTTTGCTCAATATCCAAACAGGCACCGGCAAGAAAGCTCCAATGAGGAACAGCCATACCAAATTTCGGTACAATCCTCCAGGTCCGAAGAGCCGCCTTGGTCCAATCAGGCCCCAAATTACAGAAGCATCAAAGGTGACTCGGTATTTGGGACAGGTCCATGGACTATCAGGATGAAGATTTTCAACATCACATATGTTATCAATGTTATCCAACATCCACCAAGCGACTGCAAGATTGACTACACCAGCAACCAAAGTTCCTACCAACTACGAAAAACAATAACCAGATCTTCAGTATAACACTCTGCACGAGCAGAAGTAGCGATTGCTAAAGTGGATATGAGTTCCTTAGCTGTAATACCTGAGCTACATACATGCACCGAGGTGGGATTTTCATGTAATGCCCAAGTTTCAGATCAGATAAAAAAGAGAGAGCATGGATTGTGCTGATTCGTCCATAAATTTTGAAAAGCAAGTTCGCGATCGGTCTTCCCGGTAGGACGTACCCGATAATAAACTGTGCTATTATGTCATATCCAGGTTGCTGCAATATTAAAGACAGGAACATTCTGAGTTCCAATATGCACTCAGTTTCTCGTTTAAGGTCTAAGTCAATAATCACATTGGCTATTACCTGGTTCGTAGTTGCTTGAATGACTCCAATAGGAAGTGTAACAACCCAAGCCAATCCAAATGCAAATATCATACCCCACCATGGCAACTGCACATCCTTTTTCCATACAAAAGACATTAGTAAAGACGAGGCAACACTCCCTACCAGTAGAACATAGAACCACCATTCAGGCACTTGCTTGTAATTTCTCATTAGTTTTGCATGAACATCCAATTTCATGTTCTTCATTGCTGATCTGCTTTGCCTCCATATGTCTCTGGCAAGCAGAAAATTAAACAAAGGTATCTTTGATCGGCATTCCAATCAGAAGGCAATATAAATTGATGATATATGGGAACTTTTGAACAATTTGTTGCATATGAAACGAAACTTATAAGGCAGCTTACCTTCCATGAAAGAGTGCCACATGAGTTAGCGTTGCTGTAAATCTTGCAAACCCCGATCCAATTGACAATGCAAACAGAGGGCTAAGATACAGCTTGCTGTAACTATTATAAGCAGTAATATCGAGTTCATAATTTGGAGTTAAGATCTTGGTGGTATCATATTTCTGGCCAGTAGAAGTGAAAAGTTGATTGGAAAAAATAGGAAACTTCCTGGCATCAAAAGTGTTGAACTTCCAATAACAGATAGGGACTATTATGTAGATGAACAAGATAAATCCAACCCCAACATTAAGAATGGAATGCCATGGTGTCACAAGGGGGCTGCCATGATAAGCAGAAATTCCAGCCCAATCAAGGGTAAATGCACCAACCCCTAATCCATGGTAACCTGAACCTACTTGTTGAGCTGTAATACTGTGAGGCCACACCCAGCAGACCCATGAGAAAAATGTCAGAATTGGGAACAAGTAGCCAGGAAATGCATAATAGATAAAGCTTGCAGCCATGACAACCACGAAAAATCGCATACGGCTCATGCTTTTCTTGTTGGATTCCTTTTCATGAAGTGCTCTGTAGAAACAAATTTTCCAAAATGAGTTCTCCAGCAGACAGAAAATGTTTTGTTGAACGTTCGTATGTAGCAACTATAAACTTCATCTGTAACAAGTTCTTTATGTGTGCAAGTGATTCTGCATGATTCATTGCCTCCATGAATCTAACTAAAAATGGTTTCCTAGCAACCAATAGCAAATTAAGAGAGTATGACAGATTTTTTAGTTGCAGTGACTGCCAAACGCCCCCTCAATGGAATAACAGAAAGCAAACCTCGAAACAAATTCTCAGCCGAAGGCATGACAATTCATGCAAAGAAAACAAACTTTTAGCATCACTACCTTACACATTTTCCAGACTTTAGCTCTTTTGAATTCCAACCACTTGAATCTAAACTTTGAAATTCAAAGGTTCTTGCTTGAAGTAAAATTAAGAAATATATATATTCTTTTTGTTTCTAAACTTTGAAATGGGGAACATACACCAGGTAACCAGGACTGGACTACTCTTTTTATTATGTTTCTTCAACAAACGAAACAAAATAATAAAATTGAGCAGTCAAAGAGTGCTCTCATTAATTATCTTTAACCAAACAGTTCGTGGAAAAACTTGAAAGCCAGGCAAAGGTTTAGAAGGTAAAGTAGGAAAGAATTAGAAGCCAGACCTGAACAGAGAAACCTGAGCCACGTTTGAAGGCCACCACATCTCGACAGGATCAACCAGGTACCTCCTCAGCATACCAGCCCATCCATAGCCTAATATCTGCATTAATATAGCCAAATGTGAAAAGGAAAGTTTCCTGAAACCAGTTCTAATATTACGTTCGTGCAGTGAAGTCTTTACACATAAGACGTGAGAGAACAAAATGGCAGGAAATAAGGAAAACGTCCAGCCTTCAAAATCCAAAGAACAACTTAAAAAATTCAACAGAAATAGAACAATTTTTTCATCCAAAATGTCATCTTTTAGCATCATTCAAGTGTTTCAGAAGATTGGGAAATTAATATTATATTTAATTGAAGTAAATTGCATAGTGATCAACTTGATTTGCTCTTCAGAAACAAATCAGTAACCTCAGCAATTTAAAAAGAGACAGTAACAAAAACTAAACCAATTTCATTTAAAAGATCTCAACTTTATCAATCCTTAAACAATCGATGCCAACACAAATTCAACGTAAGAGTTCACTCAGCAACAGTCAAACCAGAAAAGGATTTGAAGGGGAGGAAAAAAAATAACTATAATTTCTTACCTGAGTAGTTAAGATTATGAAAATCCCACAAATGAAACTGAGGCTCTGCTTATAGTAAGCCTTCATGACAGTAATGGCACCAATAGAGTAGGCATCACCCCCACCATAAGACACTCCACAGTTAGCAAAGATAGTGATGATCACATGCTCTTTGATATTAAACGGTCCAGGATTGAAGGTAAACCCCCAACCGAAGACCTTATACTGTGTAGTGGGCAAAACCCTGGCCAAAAACTTGCCAATTGGCAAGACTGCAATCTGCATTAGAATGGCTGAGATGGTGAGAGGCTGAGTGCGGTAAGTGAAAAAAGTGTTGAGGAAGATTAGGACTATGCATGAAGCAAAACCCAGAAACCATGCACGAAATGTCAACACTGGTATTGTTGGATCATCAGTTTCAGGCACAACTAGTGCTACTTCTTCTACAGGGCATCTCTCATTTTCTTCTGCAGTGTCAAGTCCGGCCTTTTCTGCGTCTACACCTCCATAGCTCTGGTCCATGGTAGCCATTGACACAGAAGAGAAAGCTTGCTCAAAGATCCTCTCTTATCTGTGATCTGGGAGACTAAAATACGTGAAAGTGAGTTGGTGTGTTTGCGAAGTACTTTGAAGTGTGTAATATACTGACAAAGGTCACAGCTTGGCTAGAGAAGCGTGAAGGAGGAACAATACAAAGGAGGATTAGGTGGGCATTAGTTTAGTTCCATGACAGCAGCACCCTTCAAGAGGAGGATTTATGTTCTTCTTCACAATTTTAGTTCCATGACAGCAGCACCCTTCAAGAGTCTACACCTGACTCTCCGATCCAAAGGCTTCTCCTGAGAGTCACGTGGTACATTAGGACTGACACACTTTTGTCTCGTTATTACCAAAAGCCACGTTGACATTCAACATGTCTTTCTTTTGCAATGGGCCCACAAATGGGTTGCCACTCTGGACGGTTAGGCCCCGCTCTATTGGAAGAAGTGGCCACGTGGGACAAAAGCTCGTGTGCCACTCATGTTGTCTACGTAAAGGATACGAGCAAAGTGAACGAAGTCGTATGTCATTGTTTTGGTCTAAATACAACAAAATTTTGGTGATGCGTCCACTCGTGATCATAAACTTTACGTGTTTTTAATCGCATCAAATTTTCGGTTTCAGTTATTTTATTTTATTAAATAGCATTTATATAATTAAATAAAATTTTTATATATATGTGGATAAAATTTAATAAAATATAATAAAAATATTATAATCGAAACAAAATATCTAATCCTATTTTTAATAGGTAAGTTAAGTTTAAAATTAGATCTTAAATAAACTTGAATTTGAGTAACTTAGACTTAAATTTAATTAAAAAATATTATTTTATATTTTAAATTTTAAAAGATTATTTTAAAAATTTTGAAGAAATCCTAAGTCCCATTGCCATTCATAAACATAGAGACTGCAATTTTCTTACAATATGTATTGCTTGTATTGTTCTGTTTTTAGAGATATACTATAATTTGATTTATCTACTAATATTAACAAAATTCATTAATGATGTTTCAATGAAATTAGTTGCGATATTTAGGAGTTATTTCAATTTTGGTTAACAACTTTTTAGTCAAATATATTTATTAATTGGTTATATCGACTATTTAAGAAATCTCATAATCTTTAAAAATTAAAAAATATATATAGTTTTCAATTTTCTAAAAAATTCCTTCTCTTAAATTTTAGTTAAAAATAATGGTAATATATATATAATATGATATTAAACATGAATTAATCAAATGTTATTATTCTTAAACTTGGTCCGAATTATTTAACTTAAATTAATAATTTAAATAATTATAATAAATTACTAGTTCTAATCAAATTTAATTAATTATGTTTAAACTTGAGAGTTTGGTTAAATCATCATATTAATAATATTTGTTTAGCATAAGTGTAATGTTCATAAGGAATGTAATCTGTTATTTTTTTAAAACAAAGTCTAAGAGAATAAACTTTTACGAATAACTAAAAATTAGAAAAAAATATTTTTCTAGAATTTTAAATATAAAGTTTTATTTGAAGATTTCTTATTCAACAAGAAATATAATTTTAAGTTTAGATTGAAAAGTTGGGAATACAATTTTCTAGACTTTTTAATTTTAAATCATATTTAAATTATTCAGCCAAGTTTCTTAAATTTTAATCAAATTCAAATTTCAATTAAATTAATTTTTTATTGATTTTCGTCATAAGTAGGACCAAAATGATCATTATTAAGAAATTCAAACTTAAATTACTAAACTTTACACCATGATTGTTGAGAGAGAGATCGGATCTCCTGTTTCGGATATGATGTTCCTATTATGTTCTATTAAATCTCATCAACACATTTATGAATGAGATTTAATAGAACAGAGTTGGAACAAAGCAATAAGGATTTGATGTTTCAGTTACGGTGTTCTTATCATGTTCTATTAAATCTCATCAGCACATTTAAGTAGACCTCATATAAATATATGGATGAGATTTAATAGAATAGAGTTGAAACAGAGTAATAAAGAATTGATGTGATTGAGACGTGGTCTCACTGTAACTTACGACAATGGCGTCATCAAATTCTTTGTTCCACTTACTTTGTTCTAACTCTGTTCTATTAAATCTCATCCATACATTTATTTGGGGTCTACGTAAATGTGTGAATGAGATTTAATGAAATATGATAGAAACATCATAACTAGTACCAGAGATCCGGTCTTAATAATGACTTTGATTGAAGTTATAAAGAAGTTGAAAGCATGAAACCATAAAACATCAAATCAATTATAGAATCTCATAAAATATCAAATTGTTCCTTCGTACACAATAATATAATTTTTCTATAATTTTATGCTTACAAACTTATCTGTCATATCTGGAGACAGGTTAAACTGCTTAGATATAAAATGCAAGTCTAAGTGTCTAACCCGTCCTTGATTTGACAAGTGCGAGTGTACTAATACAGGCTTTTACCCGACCACAAGTAACTCATATTAGAAAAATAAGCAAAAGAAAAAGGAAAGTAGAAATGTTTTGAGTAAAAGAACAAAAAATAGACATTTTTTATTTTTAAAAAACATATATAATCTTAAATTATTTTAAAACATAATATTGAAAGCATCTTTTAATCTTTTTACTAACTCTTTATAAAATTATTTAGTAAATTTAGATATTAAATTTAGATTAAAGTAATTATGAAATTAATAATTAATTTTAATCGTTTATTAAATATCTATTAAATTATTTTAGTAAAATTTATAATACTATCTCTCCAGACTGCGTATTACTGGACCTTCTCAGATCTCGTGTGTTAGTGAGATTTCTAATAGATTATCAGTATTGTTGACGTTGTTGTTATCATACTAATATCAAAATTAAAATATTTTATTACATACTTAATAATATATTAAAATAATTTAACAAAGCCTAGTAAAATTTAAAAATATATTTCTTTAAATCACAAAATATTTTTATAATTTTAAATAAAACGTATTTTAAAAATAATAAAAATATCACAAGAAAATTACATCTTTTTCTATTATTGAATAATGGTTATGTAGTTTCCAACCAAGGTAACACCGTGCTAGTTATAACACGTTCATATATTAATATACATATATGTTATTGCTTATAATCCTCGTTGTACTGTAACAAATCACCTATTACTATTAATTACTCTATTCTATAAAAATTTATCCATTCAATAAATACAGCCCACAAAAATTAAATGAACGGGAATGCATCGGAAGAGAGGGCACACCAACTTTGGGAGCAAAAGATCTTACGTCTTGCGTATATGTATAGACGAGTCTGATCCCGAGAACGCCAGTGGCAAACTGCACATTACAATTTATCACTAATCATGATCATAGTTGATCATGATCCCAGTCACAATAATTCAATTCACAAATAGCA
>JANZXR010000170.1:4155809-4176166 GCA_027575705.1 Erythroxylum echinodendron | reverse complement strand
ACTTATCTCTTATGCATGTGCATGTATAATGCATGCATATGTCACTGTTCACTAGCAATTGGTGAGGGGATGTTACAGCCTAGTGCACGTAAGATCGAGGGATGATAGTGGACGACAGATAGCTCTGGGAATCTGACCCAGGTAACCACATGGGAAGCTTCGCCTGAGGATGGTCAGAAACTCGAATTCCAGGGCTGGACAGAGAGGGCATGCCCCAGGATCACCCACGGCCCGTTCGTGAGAGCATGGAGGTAGTCCTCTTCTTGCACAAAATTAATCAGAAAAAAATCATTATCCAAGTCTATAATTTTCATCGGACCTGTCAGGTGCCACATAGCATGAAGGCGGAGCTTGAGCATGTTGAATCCGATGCGGCGGCCCAACAATTTGACTACCACCGCATTCTCCCATCGTTTGTTTAATCTGCCTTTCAGGGAATTGGAAAGTTCAATGCCTAGCCCAAGTTCGCCTTGAACCATCGTGATGTCACCCTCTTCAATTTCCATAGGTTCCTCTTCTGGCCATTCTGGAATGCCAGTAGCTTCAGTGGCTTGATGACCAGTAACTGTAGCGCTATAGCTATGGGGGAGTGCATGCTGAGCAGGAGGATAAGGGGGCGGGTCTTCCTCCTGCTCTTGTATGCGGACTTTCTTAGCTGTGTGGCCATTGGTGTCTAAGGAATGGATATCCTCTCGAGAAGCGTCGGAGTGTTGAGATTCTGGAGCTGGTGGGAGTGTTGACATCGAAGCTAACGGAGAAGCGAGTGAACAGTAGCAGAGAAAGTTCTAGTGTAAGATCATGTTCTAAAACTTGGTAGCTATTTCTTTTTCTCGTGCTCTTCATTCTCGATGGTTCTGAGGCCCGAGAGTGCTAAGGAAGTCCAACATAAGAAAGCGTAATAAATTCAGATTCACATAGTGGGTGGGCCTCAGCTAATGAAGTTTCTGTTATTTTCACAATTTCCAAATCATGTATGTATTAGAATAATGTTTTAAAATTAGATCAGAAGTTAAATCAGTAAGATTAAAAATTTAATGTTTAAAAAATTCAATCAATATTAAATTATCATAAAATTTATTAAAAATATTAAAATATGATTGAAAGAGACTGTTCTTACTCATCAAATAATTTGAAGTTTAATTTAAGATTTTTTAACAAAAATTAAGTAATTTATTTTAATTTATAAAAATTGATTAATTTAAAAATGAAAGACTTTTAAGGATTGATGAATAACATAAAACAAACCTGAATCTATGTTGTTTGCTCTTAAAAAACTTTTATTCCCTCTCTTCCTTATCTATTGTGAATTGTTTCTGCGATGGTTCAGAAACAAAGCTTTTCTTTTTTCAAAAACGTTGTGTTCTACAAAAACATATGATCTTTTTTCTTTATATATGTTTCTGTTAGCATGGGTTGGTTAAAGGAGAGAGGGAAAGGGTCTTGGACCCATTTGAGCCCAATTCTTTGAGACCCAATAACCATGATCTTGAGCTTTTTCTATTAAACTTAAATCTATAAGTGACATGGGCCTAAAATATCTTACAATTTCCTACTTAACCCATGTTACAACTTGATGATTCAACAATAAGACTTTAAGTCCATACAATACATTGAATCGATCAAATCATCCTTAAGTGAATTCAAATGATGGGATCATAGCGGTCATAAGTTATACAACATGATTCCTTCCATATATCACATAATCGATTAAACTCATATAACGTTAAGTGGGTAATTCTATAATTGTTATCTCACAGAAACAGTTATTGTATAGAACATAATATAGATAACAAGTAAGTGAGCAAAAACAAATATGACTATAATTGAATTCATAAGTGTCATAACAATTATAACAAGACAATTATATGTATATATATATATATATATGTCAGAACTCTATGCTAATAAGGACTTATCTATAATGTCCATCCATTCAACACGGCCTACAAATGTTTTGGGCGGTAAGTCTTTAGTTAAAGGATTTGCTATCATTAGATATGTGCTATTATGCTTAATCGATACTTTATATTTTTGTACTTCTTCTTGCACAGACAAGCACTTCAAATCCATGTGTTTTGCATCTTTTAAATACTTTTCATTTTTAGAGAAGAAAACGAATATGGAATTATCACAACAAATTCTTAGCATTCTAGCAATATTGTCAAAAATACCAAGACCTAAGATAAAGTTTCGCAACCACAATCCATGAACCATGCCTCAAAGTACGTCACAAATTCAACCTCCATAGTAGAATTAGCAATGACAGACTACTTTCCACTTTTTCACGAAATCGCTCCTCTAGCTAATAGGAACATATAACTGAATGTAGATTTTCGTGAGTCTATACAACCAGCATAGTCTAAATCCCCTATCACTTCGAGATGAGTTGATTTTCTATATGTGAGCATATAGTCTTTTATGCCTTGTAAATATCTAAGGACTTTCTTTGCAGCTTTCCAGTGGTCCATTCTAGGATTGCTTTGATATCGACCTAGCATTCCAATAACAAAACTGACACCTGGTCGAGTGCATGTTTGAGCATACATTAAGTTCCCAACTACTGACGCATAAGGAATAGACTCAATTTTCTTACGTTCCAAAGCATTTTGTGAACATTGAATTTGACTAAATTTGTCCTCTTTCTGAATTGGAACTATCCTTGCGGGGCACTTTTCTATTTTAAATCTTTCTAATATTTTCTAGATATATCCTTTCTGATACAATCCTAACAAATTCTTGTGATCTGTCACAGAATAGTTCTATTCCAATCACATAGGATACCTCACTCATATCTTTCATTTCGAAATTATTAGAAAGAAAATTCTTGACATCATGTAACAAAACCATATTATTAGTAGCAAGAAGGATATCGTCAACTTATAGGACTAATATAATGAACTTGCTCCCACTGATCTTTATATAGATATACCGATCTACAGTGTTCTCTACAAAACCGTAAGACGTAATGGTATCATTAAACTTAAGATATCATTGTCGGGAAGCATATTTTAGTCCATATATTGACTTCTTTAATTTGCACACTAACTTGTGCCTTCCTGTGGTTTTAAAACCTTCTGGTTAATCCATGTATACTTCTTCTTCCAAGTCACCATTTAGTAAGGCAGTCTTTACGTCCATTTGGTAAAGCTTTAAATCATAATAAGCCACTAGGGTCATAGCAAATCTTAAAGAGTCCTTCTTTGAAACTAGAGAGAATGTTTCTTTATAGTTAATGTCATCCTTTCGAGCATAACCTTTGGCAACAAGTCTAGCTGTACACCTTTCAATGTTACCTTGTGAGTCACGTTTGGTCTTAAAGACCCATTTACAAATCACTTGCTTTGCACCTTCTGGCAACTTAACTAATTCCTAGACTTTGTTGTCATCCATTAATTTCAACTCTTCTTTCATAGCATTGAATAATTTTTCAGAATTGTTACATTGTATGGCTTGTTTGAACGAGACTGGATCTTTATTAATGCTCAAGTCACATTCATGTTCAAGTGAGTAAACTTCATAGTCACTTGAAATAGCTGGTCTTCTATGCCTTATAGACTTTCGTAATGCTACTTCTTGTAGCATCACTTAATCATTTGTAACTTGAACATCATTAGCTGATTCTTCATTAATATGTTCAATTTGTAGAATTGGAACATTAATTTGTTATTCTGATATGTTATGTATCCGTGATGCAATAAGAAGAATAACAACCGGTAGGATTACATTTGATGTAGTAGTTTCTACTCGACTTGGAGTGGTTTCTACTCGATTCTCGTGAATATTCACTTTTTATAGTTCTCCACTCCCATTAATTTGATCATTTTAAATGAACTGACCATTACCGTACTCAAATATTCTCTTACTATGGTTAAGACAGTAAAATTTGTACCCTTTTGATTTTTGAGGATAGCTGATGAAAAAACCACTAACAGTTCTCGCATCAAGCTTCTTTTCATGTGGATTATAAAACATTTTTTCTACTGGACAACCCCAAATGTGAAGGTGTTGTAAACTAGGTTTCCTTCCTGTCCACAATTCATAAGGTGTCTTAGGAACTGCTTTACTAGGAATTCTATTTAGAAGATATGCAGCGGTCTTTAGTGCATGCATTCACAATGATAATGATACAGTATTATAACTTAGCATACTCCTAACCAAATCTATAAGAGTATGCCTTTAGGCTACACCATTTTGTTATGGTGTACTAGACATTGTGTATTGCGCACATATGCCTCAACTTGTAATAAACTTTGCAAACGGACCTGGACACTATCCACTTTCATCAAAATTTCCATAATATTTGCTACCTCTATTAGATCTCACTATCTTTACATTTCTATTTAACTACCTTTCTACCTCATTAACGAACACCTCTAGGATGTCCATAGACTGAGATTTTTCACACACTAGATAAATATAACCATATCATGAGAAGTCATCAACAAAGGTAATGAAATATTTTTCAACGCCCCAAGAAGGAATGTCAAAAGGACCGCAAATGTTAGTGTGTATTAATTCCACTAATTCATTACTTCTTGTGGCTGGATGCTTAGATATATGTTTGATTTGCTTGCCTATAATGCAATCCACATATATATCCCAGTCAACAAAATCCAATGGAGGTAAGATTTCATTTTTTACTAACCTATATACCCTTTCCTTGAATATATGACCTAATCTTTTATGCCACAAAAAAACAGAACATCCATTTTATGCATTACGTTTACTTCCTATAATAAGGTCAACATTAAATAGAGATGCAGTAAAATCAATATCAAGATTGAAATGAAATAAACAATCAATTAAAGTACCATAACGATAATAGTACTTGTGTTTATATAATGAAAAAACACCTTTTTCAATCTTAAATAAAAATCCTACATCATCCAACTTTGCAACAGAAACTAAATTGCTAGCACATTCATAAACATAAAGACACTTTTCTAGATCCAGGTAACACCCAGTGTCCAAGATCAATTTGTACGTCCTAATGCCCTCTATTCGTGCCTTCATTATGTTCCTTATGTATAAGAAGTGTTTAGTTCCGTTTATGGTTTGGCTTGAAAGGAAGCACTGTTTAACATGTGCCATATGAGGAGTTGCACCAGAATCTAACTACCAGGTATTATTAGGCACTTCAATAAGATTTGATTCAAATCATACTAAGACATAGTATATACCTTTCTTTTCGAACCAAACCTTTCTTTTAGGGCAATTCTTCTTGAAGTGACTAGGCTTCCTGCAGAAGTGACACCTCTTATCTTTATGGATTCAGCCCTCATTAACTTTACTGAGAGCTTTTTCCTTATTTTTACCTTTCTTTCCTGGTTTGTGCTTGCTGCTACTAGCTCCTGGATGAAATGTGAGATGAATGGAGTGTTCCTTCATTTTTTTCAATCTCCTTTCCTCCTGAACCAACATGGCCTTAATTTCTTGAAAGTTCAATTTTTTTAATACTGTTGTGATTCACTTGAAACTGGCCAAACTCTAGAGGAAGTGAGTTGATAATGAACTATACTAGAAAGGATTCACTCACATCCATACCTATAGATTTCAACTTTGCAGCTAGGTTTGACATATGAGTTATATGATCATGAATAGGTTGTGACCAGTTAAACTTCTTGGTCGTTAGCTCACTTATTAAAGTCCCTACTATGGACTTGTCAGCTATATCAGATTGGTAGTATTCCTTAAGCTTTAACATGAACTCCTTTGCATTATCTGTTTTAGGCATGATGGATTCACATTTCTACGATTGTCATTTGCATCAAATTCAAACTCAGCCTATTAGACAGTTCCCAAGCCTCATAATAAGATTTGTCAACTTCAGAACTAGTTTTAGTTATGGTTGTGGGCCTTGGGTCTGAAACTATGGCCAAGTCCAAATCTATTACACCCAGTTGGAACTGGATTTGTTCAGACTAGTCCGTATAGTTCAGGCCATTGAACTTCATCAAGTCATTTTCTAAAGCAAACAAATTAGTAGATGCTGCAAATACAACATATAGCCCACGCATTAATGCTTTGAGTAGACCTAAATGGATTCAAACTAATAATAAACTTTCATTATGCATTTAAATTCTCCTTTGGGTAATTTAAATACATAGCTGTAACCTATCATGATGCAAATATAGTTCACTATAATAGACAATCAATCATATTCTAGTCAACATACATGTTTTCTTTGGATATACAATCATATTAACCAAATATGTTGATAAAGTCCCTTTAATATCATTAATTATAAGCAATGGTCCACCTTTGGGTAACCTCCTAGCGTTATAATTAATATTCTCAAATGTTCAGTTCAACCTTTATGTCATTTTAATAGCATAATATAAACATGAACAATTGAAGCGTTCGCAATTAAATGTTTAATATTTTCAAGCTAGGTCACTTTGGTGACTAACAAGCTTATCTTGCAATAAATATTTAATTAGACAATTATCGTACATGACAATATTTAATTTAAATAGTTTGGTCATTTTGGCGACTAACAAACTATTTTAAATTACCATTATGTCATGTAGCGTATTCAAACTATAATAGGAAAATTTAATTCCAAACATTGAATAATGTACCAAATAAAACATATAATATGACATTGATTTTCAAAATTATATTATGCATAGAAAATAATCAATTATGAATTAAATAATCCATTATGTCCCATCCCAAAACTGTTTTACTTAGGGTTAAAGTACATAATTTAATTACTTAAATAATTAAGGTTGCATAATATAACCCAAGCTTATCCTTTAATGGCCCAAAAGTCCAAAAAAACCAAAAAGCCCGTTTGGTGCGTGCTCTTATTGTATGTGTCGTCGCTGGCGCGTGCTGCAGATCCTCGCCAGATGGAGCACTTGAAAACATGCGCCCCATCTCCCTCTTTACGCAGACTGGTTTTCTACATTTTGTATTTTTTTTTGTTTTATGTTCTTTAATGGGTTTGTCTCCATACCACAAGCCATCCTGTCCTAACGTTAAGCCAACAGAACATGTCTTCAAATGGTTTAAGAAAAAATCATGATAATAACCAAGTTTTCATTTCAAGAATTAAGCCCTTTTTTTTCGTTGTTTTTTTTTAACAACCATAACCACATGTCTTTGCAGAAACAGAACACAACAAACAAGAATTAGTTTATGAAAATCATGGTAAGACTAAGCCTTTGGTTTCAAGAACTATGCCTTTCGATTCTTTCTCAACAACACAAATAAAACTCAAGAAAACTGATTTCGATCATGTATGGTAGTATAAGAACAAAAAGAACAGCAATGTGCGGTTCATCTATCATCATCAATTTTCCTAGCATACAGGAACAAACAAAACAGAAGTGTGCGGCGTATGAAGAAAGCAATACAGAAAACAACATGAAAACCACATTCCAGAAACGCAACAAACAATGCCAGTCTTTGATACCAATTGAAAGACTTTTAAGGATCGATGAATAGCATAAAACAAACCTGAATCCATGTTGTTTGTTCTTGAAAAACTTTTATTCCCTCTCTTCCTTATCTACCGTGAATTGTTTCTGCGATGGTTGAGAAACAAAGTTTTTCTTTTTTTGAAAACGTTGTATTCTACAGAAACATATGACTTACCTTCATATATGTTTCTATTAAACATGGGTGGGTTAAAGGAGAGAGGAAAAGGGTTTTGGATACATTTGAGCCCAACTCTTTGAGACCCAATAACCATGATCTTGGGCTCTTTTTATTAGACTCAAATTTATATGTGACATGGGCCACCAAAATATCTTACAAAAAAACTAATCGATTAATTAATAAAGTAATATATTTTTAATAATAAGAGTTATTCAAGAAAATTAAAAACTAAACTTAAAAATAAATTGCTTAAAAAATTTTAATATTGAATCGGTTCAAGTTTTTAATCATTAATTAGAATAACTTGAAGATATCAATCATTTAAAGATCCTAAAATTTTTAAAAAATAATGATAAAACGTAAATTTTTTATTCAATTCAAATATATTTGAAAATTGTAGGAAAATCTTTAAGTCTATTTTAGAAATTAAATATTTAAAATATCTATATCGTATAAATTTTTTATTCAATTCAAATATATTTGAAAATTGTAGGAAAATCTTTAAGTCTATTTTAGAAATTAAATATTTAATTATTTATACGATATAGATATTTAAAACCCAATAAAATTTTAAACACTGAGTATTGAGTGGTACCACGGCAACATGACCAACACTTCAACCACATTAAACCTAATTCAGAACTTACACCATCTTACTGGAATTCAGTACCAGTTTTGGAGAAAAATGAGAACCCCCCTTTATCTCCAATGTTCTTTGGAATTTAGTAGGAAAAACCATAAGTAACTGCAAAAGAACAAGACACTAGAGTGATAGCTGTTTAACATAATCAATTGAGGAAAACAGATAGAAATGATATTAGGCTGGATTGAGCTGTGTCCAATTCAATTGGGCTGGTGACAACACGGTCCTAGTTCAACTAATTTTTTAAAATTAAAAGTAAAATGATGTTATTTTGTTTCGAAACATTGGGTCTAAATAGTTTAAACTCGAGATCAACCCAAGTTTAAAATTAACCTGTTGACTTTATACGAGATCTTTTGTCATCCCTAAAACTAGATGACAAATTTCAAAGCTTTTTGTTTTTTGTTTTCTAATAACAACGGGTCAATGAAAGTAATTTTCTAAGAATTATGGAAGTTGAAACCTTAAATAAAGCATGAGATAAATTTGAAGTAGAGTATCAAGATGCAAAATAATGCAGTTATAATAGAATAAGACTCAAGAAACGAGAAGAAAGCTCAAGAATTTGAATATAAAATTAGTTAAATAATGCAATAATTCTTTTAAAAAATATTTCCAATTTATATTCTTAATTAATTAAAAATTTGATCTAAAAATGACCCATTTCTGAATGCTCGAATGATGCTAGAAACTAGCGTCATCGATGGAGCTTACACCAACATATGGGTCTTATGTTGTGAAACTCGGGTTAATCTCCACTAATAATAACAAATTCACCTTGAGCACTATTGCTTAGGTGAATAGAGTCTGAATGATTGTACAGAAAAATCACACTAGATAAATTCCTAGGAAAGACTGGAGGGGTCATAAACGGTCCCACTTAAAACTCAACCTCCTGGACAGAATTTTCCTAGACATTTAATTTAATAGCATAATAATTCACTACAACTATATCCGACAATAGCTATTAAATAGACAAATAAAGAACACCATAATTAAACAAGATTCAGCCAATTATCCCTACTTTCTCGAGCACTACTAAATTGAGATTTCACTATTTTCAGGAAATAATACAATTGAAATACTACAAAAGGAGAGAAAGAAATTTTGTCTTATGGAAAGATAATTTTTGGGATGTTAGATAATGGTAGAAAAGCCCTCCTTTTATAGCTTAAAGAGGCTCTCCCATTTTCACAATTTTCAATATGGGATATCAAAATATCTCATAAGTCAACATCTTGATCATAAAGAGTCTTTTTTGTTATGAAAAAATCTTTTATGACAAATTAGTGTCGTTTAAGTCTTGTATACAGTATAAAATACCCATATAATCAACAAAACCAAGGCTACTACCAGGGCTTTAAGTACTATTTTGGACTAGTCGAAAAATAGTACTCAAGCTTTTGGTACTGTATCAATGATGAATACTGGTCAGTTCTCATAATACGACAAGTTACCAAGGCTAATATGCAAAATTAATATTTTTGACGTAAGTAATAGAGTGGCTTCCTTGATTCTTGAGTTTAGTCTCTTCTTGAATCAACCTATTGTGTAACTTATACACATTCCATCTTGTCTTTCATGATATTATAGTTCATTTAGAAGGGACAATGTTCAAATGACAATGAGTTCAGCTTTCATCGACTTCCATTCCCAAAGACTTAATTTTTGATATGATTTTTTTCATCTCAATGATGTGTTCATACATAGTACGTGATCCATCAAATTTCATAGTGGTCAACATATCCACAAGAGTCCCAGTAAAAGACTTGTCAGTAGCTTGAGAGCGCTCTATTACAAACTTAATAATTCCTTAACACTTTTAGTTTTCAGAAGGGTGGAATTAATATTACTAGTAATTTGACCTTTTCTAGTTATTAAAAAAGATTTTTTTCATCAGTGCTTAAAAAGTTTAGAGCAATTGATTTTTCAGTTCTAAATGTCAAATCCAAGTCCAAAACTCCAAGGTAAAATTGGATTTTTTCACCCTATTCAAAGAAGTTCAGTCCATTAAACATCTTAACAAATGAGAGATTTGGGTGTATGGCAAAAGTTGCTACATAAAATTAAAAATTAACATTAATTCTTTGAATCATACAATAACATGCTATATAGAAAACATCATAAATTGTATATTGATTTTCTTCTTTAGGCAATCCATTAATATGCCATACAACACAGAGCGATGCTAATGCGTACATAATTTGGTAATCGCATACACACTAACTAAAAATATTTATAATATATGAATATCTAAACACAACTAATTGTGCATATTCATTACTTATATTTATTTTCATCAACTATAAAATAAATAAATTACTTTTGGGCAATTTCAAAACATTCTATAGTCATTAGTTTCAATTTACCTTTAATATTATAATTCATTAGCAGCAAATGAGTAATTAAAATGCAAACATAATATTTGAAATTTAAAAAAATTATTTAGGCTAGCGATTTAGTGCTAATTTCATTCGCAGCGTCTGGCGATAGTAGTCAGAGTCAGAATTCCTCAATGGCAATATCAATGGGTCAAGCAGGGCCATGGTGGCCTATGACCCAGTAGGCCAAGCGGGTCGGGCCATCTCGGCCTGTCAGGTCATGGGCCAACATGGCCTGGCCTTTGTTTTTTTAAATAAAAAATTTCAAAACGACATTATTTCGGAAGTAATGGTCGGCCCAAGGGCCAAGTCAGGCCAGCCTACGGCCTACCGGTTCAACCATGGTCGGCCCGTGACCTGCTCATAGCCCGACCAATCGGGCGAAAAATGGGCTAGGTTGGGCCGGATTTGACTTTCCTATTCCTCAGTGCTTGGATTGCCAGTGTTGGGAAACTTTTCCCATCAATTTTGTACCTTTTTTAATTTCATATATACAGTTATCAATTTAACCTTTAAAATCATCAAATCATAAGATTTTGCATATAATTTAGAGACATATAATAATGAATTTAGTATTTTTCAAATTTTCAAATTAGGGTTTATAATGCTCTCTAAATCACGAGAAATCTACAATAGAGGAGAACCATGAATTTCTTATAACTTTGCTCTGATACCAAATGTAAGATAAATTTCATGAAACATGACAGCAACTAAAAATTCATAGAACTCTAGGGTCATTGAAGGCATCAAGACGGTGGGTTCTTCTTTTTATATTAATTGATTTTCAACTAATTAAAAATTATTAACATGATATTTTAATAATTTAATAATAAAACTATTTAAAATAGAGAAAATTTAATATCATTTTTATAAATGTTAGTTGCAAAAAGCTAATAAATATCTAATAAAGTGAAGTTTTAGGTACAAATAATATAATTTTTATAAATGTTAATGGAAAGAGTGCATTGCAGTCTACCAACAAAGTATGTGCATCTGATAACAATTATTGAAGAGTTAAAGAATTTGGAGAATTGTTCTTTTCATAAATTGATGAGTTCACTTTAAGCACATGAATAACAGTTAAATTGATCCATAAAAAGCTCCAATTGAACCACCATTTCAATTAACACTTCATTTATAGAAGAAGCCAAATGATTTAAGAGGTCACAATTCAAATCAAGATCATAGGAGATCAAATCATAGTAGAGGAATGAGTAAAGAAAGAGGTGGTGGGGAAAGAAGCAGAGGTAGAAAGAAAAGTCAGGAGAGAAATTTTAGAGGAAATTCTAATAGCTAATCTTCTTGGTAGACAAAGAGATAGAGGCAGAAGTAATAGTCATCAAAGAAAATTTGGAGGAAATTCTAGTAACTCATTTTCTTGGTAGAGAAAAAAGATAGAGGCAGAAAGAGATAAGACATAAAATATTTATCTTTTAATGAGAAACTTTTAACAGAGGTATATGTAGAACAACTATAAAGCTTACTATGAAAGGAGTTGTACGGGCTAAAACAAGTACCGACAACTTGGTATGGTAAAAGTAACAATTATTTTGCTCAAAAAACTTTTGCAAGAGTGCAAATGAATCAACCTTATATGTGAAGAATGGCGATTCAAATTTTATGTTTGTGTATTTCAAAATTGATGACATGATTTATATGGAAATTTAATTTCCATAATGAGGTTGTTTAAGGAGTCTATGGTAAAAATGTGGACCTAAATTATTATTTTAAATCGAGTTTAATTAGTTCGAATTAAGTTTAAGAGTTGATTTAGATAATTATATTAATAATATTTGAGATCCTTTTCTAAATGACTTCTGATTACAATATGGTTATGTATATTAATTTTCTTCATTGACGAAATACTTGATTAGTTGGTATGGAAAGAAAGGAATGATTAAGGAATGAAAAAATGTGGTTGGTAATATATTATGATTAGATGAAAAATATTTTTATATTCTTTTTAGGAGCAATACTCCATACGTCCCAATACAGTAAAGAATAGAAGTCATATCTATTTTTCTTCCTAACTATATCCGTTATAATTCTTATTATCATTCTTTCAAGTGAACCAAGCACATTTTCAGTCTTCCTCAATTAGACCGGATTATCATCAATCAAAAGACTGGGTGTATTTACACAAAAATGGTAAAAATCAGAACTATCGAATTTATAAATTGCTTCAGATCATATAAGATTTAATGGTCAAGAGAAGGTTTATACATGAAAGCATTGCTATACAGTATTGCTGATGTTTATATTTGAGACTTGTATCATAAAATTATTAAAACTATGCGAAGATAGCTGATTAAGTCCAAATGTTCAACTTGTTAAATTAAGCTCAAGACAGAATTACACAAAGAGAATCACTTGATTCTATACGTCAGAGACGATTGTACTAGCCATGCCAATATCTTATTATAGTAACCACAATAAGTGCTTAGAAAATTTGCTTAGAGAGCTCATTAAGCTAAATTTACACCAAAAATTACTCTCATTAGCTTAATTTTACATTACAGAGCAAGCATTGGGATTCTCGTCACTGAAAATTTGAGGTGGATAAGCATAATCCAAGAGGGCAATGGATGGCAAGTACTCAAAGCGCTTGATCTCACTCTTCTTATCATCTTCAACTTTGTCTTCTCCTCCTGCTTTCTTCTCACCTTCCTTTTCTTCCTCTTTCTTCTCCTCTTCCTTCTTCTCTTCTTCTTTCACTATTGACACATGCTTTCTTGTTTTCTTGTACACATCTCCTACCAGTTTTTCTGGGTCAACCACGCCTTTTACTGTTACTTTGGCACTAGCTAGGTCTGTTTCCACCGACTCTACACCTGCATGGATTATGCATGCGTTATCACGAACAGATTCAGGTTCCAAATTTGCTAAGTATTTGAAAATAATGTTAAAAGTTACGGAAAGCTGTACCTTTAACCTTTCGAATTTGTTTCTGCAGACGTTGAGCGCAGGCTTCACAATGCATTCTAATGTTCAATACAACTGTTACAACAGCAGGAGGCTGCCATGCACAGAAGCCATTAATATACAGTAACATGCCAACAACAAAAATGGAATTTAAATAAGCACACACAACATTTGTTATATTAAACTCCTTTACAAGATCCCATGTGCGAAAAAGCAGTACTAGGAGGGCACTTTGTTTCGTTATGTGTGTCTTTCTTTTAACTTTTGTCTGCTTTAACTGGCTTTTTACCATTGACTATACATTATCGAGCCTCTGCCACTGGAACAGCGAACCGTGGCCATAAGAAGCCAAGAAATCCAATACTCAACAATAGCTAGATAAAAACAAGTTTAGAACACGACAAGCATTCTCGAGACCTGCTAATTAGTGTATAAATACTATGATCACTTCATGCTCTTTAATTGTAAACAAAAAAGAAAAGAACAAACCTAACTTTGTTGAGTTGAAGGCCAAAACTTTCACTACTTAATTTCGCTTTCCACCTTACCCACAATGTTGATGATCTATGTTGCCATAGTAGCTGGATCACCGTGACCACACAAAAAAAAAGCTCATGAAAATTGAGCAAAAACCCTTAAGTCGGGTCCCCTCTACCCTAGTGAAACGTGCCACCAACCCACCATGTCGCTCACCTTGTTTTGTTACAGTCATGTCAGCCTGAGCAGGTCATAAGTTTAAATTTCCAAGAGGGTAAGTGTTATAAAGGCCAAAAATGCCTTCTTTGGGGCTTAACTACACCAAACTTTCAACTTACCCTGGTCAAAAATTTCCAGTGCCTATACCAAACTAGTCACAAATGGAGATTGAGATTGAGATGCCTAATGCACTGGTAGGTTTGGAATTTAAGTACCTCTTCTTTTTTCTCTTCCTGTGGTTGTTTGTTTTCTTCTTCTTTGGATTCTTCATGGGGTTTTGGCAAAGGAGAAATTATCTCTACTTTCCTGCCACTTTTCCTTTGCAGCCTCTCGCATATTTTGAGGGGTTCTGCCATTTTGCCTTTCACCACCACCTTACTGGCTTTACAGTCTGTGGTCACATCTTCAACCCCTGGTTATTTTGATCCAACATGAAAACAAAAGAGAAAGAATCAAACTTCATCTAAAACCATTTGAAGACTGCTGAGAATCTGAGATCATACAATGGTGTTTTACGTACTCATAAAGGGTACAGAAGATGATTAGTAGGTGTTAAAACAGCAACTAGTTTACAAATTTATAGTGACATGTTACAAACTAATAACTAGAATCTCTCTTTCGGTAAAGGAATCTATCAATATCTAAGAAAAAGTTATTTCTGGATTTAAAGAAGTGAATATTCATTACTTTGAAGATGGCAAATAAAATTAAGGACACTCTTAAATAGAAGTTGACAGAAAATTTAGAATAAATATATGGTGAAAGAGAGACTAGAGACCTTCAAATCCTTTCAAAGCTCTAGCAATTTGTTTAGCACAGGCCTCACAGTGCATATCAACCTTCAGAACAATCTCAGGAGGCCCTTCTTTCTTCTCCTCTCTGCCTTCTGCTCCTTTCTTTGCTTCGTCTTTGTTCTCCTTCTTTATTAACAACCAAAACATCAGATCTATGAACACAACAATCTGAAACTAAAAAACTGTGCATGTACATAACATACAGTAACAAAAAGAAGTATTTTATATTAATGGGGGGCTCAGAAACATATGAACTTACTTCACCCATTTCAGAGATGATTCTCCAAACTACTTTACTTCAAATACTCACAGAAGCAGAGCTGCTATGGAAAACCAATGAGAGTAACTCAGTAGCTCTCTATTTAAGAGTTTAAAGCAACGTCTGATGTGGATTTGTTTATTCCAGACATGTGTGTGTCCTTTTCGTGACTCAGACTTGTACCCTATACCATAGCACAAGACAAATGTAGGACATGTTGATCTCATGAAACGTGTTCCGTGCAAGATTCAATTTCTCATCAACCCATTTTCCAATATAAAATTGGTGATCAGTGACTATCGTTTTACTCACGACTAATAATAATATAAACAGTAAAAAAGCATAGTTTTTAGAAATAAAATTTTCTGTAATTTACAATAATGATTACAAAAAGTTACCAACTTGATCATAGGTACCTTTCTACATATTTAACAAATGTTTTTGAAACTTCTCGAAACATCATCCCCATGTAACTATAAGGCATAGCGTGGAGGTTGAACGGACTATTGGGGTAAAACTTTCCAGGATTGCTAGTCACAGGATAGGGAGTTCGAATTCCCCCAAAGGTGGATTTAACTTTTTTTGTGGGCAATAGTTGCGTGAAACAGGAGTTTCTATTCCACTATGGCACATCTCGTGATTTACTCCTCTCAATGTCCTGATAGGCCGAAGCTGAGGGGCCCTCGAGATTGGGAGTCGACTTTTTTTTAAGGCGAATCCAAAATCTACTCCCAATAGTAATGACATTCTCACATAGTACTGCATAAATGTAAAGTATAAAAAAATATAATAATACATGACCTTACTTTTATAAAGTAAAGAAGCTAATAACAACATCAACAATAACATCCAATAAGAATCCTACAAAAATGCAGAATTTTGGAAGTTGCATTAGTATGTAGTTTTATCCCTATCAAGTAGAGAGACTAATAACTACAACAACAACAGCACGAGAGTCTTGCATAAATGTAGAGTCTGAAAAAGTCCAGCAACATGCAACCTTATCCTTATCAAGTAGAGAGGCTAATATCTAAAATATCTAAAATACTTTAACTTAAAAAATAAATAAATATAAAGTATTTGTTTCATAAAAAATTAAATGCTTTTTATATGCACATACTCATCTTTTGCAATTAAATTAAATATTTTGATTTACAAAAAGAATATTTTATAATTATATTATGTGCAAAATTAAAAGACATCTTTTGATGAAATAAAAATAAAATTAGAACATAAAATAAATTAGTGTTTTGGTGTAATAGAAATGTAAAAACCTAAAAATTCTAAATGTTTTGCGCATCATAAATTATAAGTCAAGAATTCATATATTTATCGTATTGATTCTTATGGTGAGAGTCGTTCTTAATATTTTATAAGCCCTGGGGAAAGTAAAGAAAAGTTCATATTTTTGCCTATTTTTAGGCCCTCTCAAATAATATAAATAAGCAAAATATGGGTCATTTTTTATTGTTCTTTATGATGTCAATAATAAACTATATTTTAATTCATTTTATTTTTTATAAGAATAAAACTGAGCCCTATTTTATTATTTATAAAGATGGGCTTTAAGCGAGTGCCCGCCCTATCTTTGCCCAAGGTTGGCCCTGCTTATGGTTTATCTCATCTTTCATTAAGAAAACAAAGGAAATTACAAGAGGCAAATTTTATGAAATAAAGACATGAAATTCGAATACAATCTCATATTTAGGAAAAGGTCTCGATAAAGTTTGAGATAACTCCATAAGCGAATAAAAAGGATAAAACTGTGAAAGAACAGGCACTTTAGTATGATAAAGTCGATCGTTTTGTCATGAAGTGGTTGCTCATAATACACTCTCATTGGCTCTTCTATTCACCAACCTTTTCAGATTGCAAAACTCCAAGAAAAGGATATCGATTAGGTTTCCTTTAATTACAACCCACCAGGATAACCTTTCTTTCATTACATTTAGTCTAAAGACAATATGATTGTGTTCTTGATTGATAGGACTCATTATTACAGGTTCCATCAACTAAACAATCAATGTATACAAATTAAGTGGTTACAAATTTTACTATTCATATAGTTTTGGTGGATTTGAAGCTTCCAAATCCATGCTTGAATTCAATTTTTTATATTAGATTTGGACCCACGTATCATAATATATTTTAGTTTATTCTATAGCTCTATTATTAATTTTTTTATGATTGACATTTAACAAAAATTTCATTAAATAAAGGAATAATAAGTTGTAAAGTATCAAATTTTTTGAAATTTTTAATTCAATGTTAAATCTTTTAAAATTTTCAATCAGATGATTAACTTCGGGTCATGGGCAAAGATGATTAATGCCCATGAAACTAAGGTTTCCACGTGAAAATTTGATGAACACGTAAGTATCGATATGGTTTAATATTTATAAGGTATGAGTTATACGTAGTGTCATAGATTATGTATTATTCCACATGGAAGCCTACGTATTCATAAATTTTCTCATTAAATACTCAAATGTCATGATAAAAGGTGGCTACTTGTGTCCATCTCATGCAGAAGATAAGTAATTTATTGATGGACTTCGGTTTATAAGAGTTTACATATTTATCAAAAACTACAAGTTTTAACCAGTTCATATCAATATGGATGTCAAAGGATTGGTATAGGTGAATATTTATAAAGGAGAACGGAGCCCACAGTTCCTGATTCCAAGCCCCCACCCAAGGTGATACACGTGAGAATCCATCTTGCTGTGGTTTTGCCTGGTAGTGCTATTATAGTATCTTGGGAAAGAAAGGGAGAGAGTAGGAGTGTAGGACCCCCTCACGATATAGAATCCACTCAGTGACTGACAAGTGGGATGATGAGCATTATCATCTGCCATAGGTCCTTCAATGGGATTGAATGTCGATGTGAGAGAGGAAAAAAGAGAAGAGAAGGGTGAGGGGAAGATAAAGAAAGGAAGATGAACGACTTTTGTACGTTCATTTCCTGTCTTTCACATAAACAAGTTGACGAAAGTGGCCAATGAAAGAATCTCAACGACGGAGTAACGATAGTCTTTATATATAACTAGATTGAATTTGAATATGCATGATTTTGGTCACCTGGGTTACATGCAAAAATGGAATTTTATTTATAGTTCGTATGTAACTCTCAACTTGAGGATTTGAAAAGGTGGAAAACATTATTAGAAGATTTTGGTTTGCTATATGGTTGAATTGAAATTAACTTTTATGAGTTTTAAGAGTTACGGAGAGATGAAGAAAATGTAATTCTCTTTAAAAATACGAGATGAATGTATCAAATGCAATGGATCAAAATTAAAAAATGAAATTGAAAGGAATCAGATGGAAGAGAAAGGAAAGGAAGAGTTTGGTTTTCGAAATGATAGAATCGAAAAGTCGATTCTGAAAGCTCATCTTGGAATCCTGAAAGCAAATAGTCATGACAAATATCAGAAAGACAATGGATAAAATGAAGAGTGGTCCCTCCGAGAATCTAACATTCTTGCATCCAAGAAAATATGAAGATATTGTTGTAGGATATGGAGCATTTAAAATATGAAGATATTGTTGTAGGATATGGAGCATTTAACTCCTAAAATTAGCCATTAAGACTTTTCAAATTATTGAACTAATTGAGAATAATAAGAAAGATGAGATGTTGGATTAAGAATTTAATAAGAATCTTCATTCAAATCTCTTATAAGTAATGTTCAATATTAGGCAATTATTAATTTATAATTTAGAAACATGTGATTACTTGTGTTTGTGTGTCATTCTGAGTATAAATCCTTTGTGATGATTGTTTGAGTTTGAATTATAAATAAGGTCTTTTTAAAGCATGAACTTTAGTACCTATAATTAGAGATTATATACAAAATAAAGTCATTAAGTTAAAATTTACATTAATTGGATTATTATTTCTCTAAACTTTTGAATAAGGATAAATCATGCTTAATCAAAGGAAAATTATGTTTAGTTTACCATGGATGCATGCATCACATGCCTGTGCATGCAGCAGAAGTGTCGAAATTAAGATTCCGACACTATAACAACTCTAAATCACAGAATCACACATGCATGCATGGATATGTAAAGAACATGAAATATAAAATATTTTTACCTTTTGTTTCTCCTCCTTTCTTGTTTCTTCTCCTTGTTTGGGTTGTTGCAAACACCAAACCCTTCTTTGATCACCTAAGAATATGCAAAGATCAAGAAGAAATAATTTATAAGTGTGATTTGAGCACCAAACTAGATGAGTTCTAATAGATGCTCAATACGAAAAGATAGATCAAGAATCTTATTACCTGCACTTTAATTCATGCAACTCTTACATAAATTGCAAGAACAAGACTTTTGATTCCTCTATCTCACTCTAGAACTTTTCTAGAGCCCCTATCTCTCACTTGAGTGTGTAATAAGTGTAAAAACTTTGTGTACATAACTGAAGAACTCACTTATATACCCATTCGTGCCCTCTGTCATGATCGTGGCCAAGCCTTCGACCACGATAGTGGCTTATGAGTCACGACCGTGGCCTGTTTAAATTTGGTCATACACATTATGTTTTTCATTCGATCTTTTACGCATGTGACCCTTAGATTTTCGGTTATTTTAGGCACTTGAATTAACTTTTAATTCAATCAAATCATGAAGGGTTTCATGAGGCCAATTTGCCAGAATATAAGTGGATTAACACATGAACTCTTCAATAGTTAGTTATCCAACTTATGAATCTTTTCATAGATAATTATTGTGCAATTCATCCTTTCACTATACTATACCCCACTTGGCTCGGAGTATGGGCTATGTGTCAACTCCCACTAGACTGACTACGTCACATCTATTCCTATTGATATTAGTTCTTGTCCTGAGATCTCATTACTCTATGTGTCATTGAAGACTTTCTTCATGACGCATAATTGCTCTAATCAGAGACTCCTGAGTAATGAGCTCGACAAGAGGCCCTGGGTATTATCTCCTTCTATCAGAAGTGGTAAATCCTTTATTAGCTACCCAATTACCTTCGAATACAAATAGCTATGCCCAATCACTACCCTAAGAGCGACCTCGTC
>JANZXR010000170.1:4128898-4143159 GCA_027575705.1 Erythroxylum echinodendron | reverse complement strand
AGTACAAGTCACAAACCGAGTTAATATAAAACCTCGCACGTTTTACATACCTCCGACCTGCCTCGCCGAAGTCAAGTTCCTTCGTGCACCCTCGAGTCTCGTATGACTTCGCCTTGTTTCCTCGTCAACACGCCTTCCTCGTGCCGACTTGCGTGCCAAGCATTGGCCAAGACTCGCCAACACTCGCACAAACCCACCTTCTGGACTTAGGGGTCTAACAGGTAGCCCACACTTTAGGAACTAATTTGGGAGGAGCATCAACCCCTTTCGGATGCAACCTGAGAACCTCTTCAGGAATTTATTCAAGACTTTCCTCCCTTCAACATTGAGAAGGCTTCAAGGCAGGGGATAATGTTCCAGGCGTTGTATTTAGCAACGAAAGGACTGGTCCACAAACAAGGAAGAGTAACCGATTCATTAGAAAACTATCCAAGTTGCTGACTCTGTCTGAGGTGACTAGTTTCTTTGTCTCACGGAATTCTGTGTATCTGTTATTGTATTCTGTTATGCAAATGCTGATTTGTATGCTCTATCTCTATCTCTCTCCCCCTTTTCCCAGAAAACAAATTTTTCCCTTCGAAAACAACCTTTTCCCAGAAATTGCTTGGTTCAAAAACCAGTCATCATGTCCCCCATAATCTCCTCTACTTGTCACCAAGTTTTCCACTACAAACTCATAGCACCATTCTTTTAGTGACGATCAAATTCGAGTCTTTTATCCAAACTTTGAAAACCAACCTCCAAGTCTGTCAAATTCACTCTCAAGTTTTGCTCTACACCCTCTCCTCGTGTACCGTCATTACTAAATTGATCTTTTACTCATCTTTGTGCAAATTCACTGACTACTCCCTTTCAATTTTTAATCATTACAATCCAAAGAACTTGTATTTATTGAATGCACTGGTCTGTATAAGAATGGTAAAGGATTGAGTCAGATTTGGGTCTTCTAAGCTATGTTTGGTTGGTAAAATGAAATGGAGCGAAATGAATTGAAATGATTTATAATGTAATAGAATATAAATAAATATAATATTAGAAAATTATTATTTAAGAGGGATATAACGATTTATAATGTAATATAGTAAAATGTTATTTGGAAGATGGATGGAATGAAATATAATATATGTGTAATAATAATGAATGACTATTTTACCCTTAATAAAACAAAACATATATTAATTGATCAAAACACATTGATAGGATTTGATTTTTTAGTTATATAAAATCAAAGCAACATGAAATTAATGTTCTTACAAGTGTAGAATAATCACATCATTTTTGACTAAATTTTCAAATTTTATTTTTCGTATTAGTATATGTACATCAAAACTACAATTGTTTATTTTCTAGTCCTATAAACTCAAGCTACAACTTGAATATACACAACAAAACTACCAAATTTAGAAATTAAATGAACAATTGAGTTTAATAACTTGAACCAATCATATAAATTTTTACTCAATCAAGTTTCTAATATGCTTTAATGATTAAACTAATTGAATAAAAAAACTGAAGTTGAATGAAAGAGGAGCTCGAGATTAATACTCCTGATGTTACAATTCTCTTGAAAGCTAACTCTCTCATGCTTGATATTTCATATTTGCTTTCTTCAAGTGAAAAAGATCACTTGAAAAAGAGATACCACGAAAATATGATAAAGATATTGAAATTCGTAATTTAAGATGATGCGATAAGTGTTCTAATTAACATATGAGCACCTACTTGCGGATAAGAGGAAGAAACAACTAGCCTATCTACCTTCATTCACTCCAAATGAGCAACAAAGTTATCAAAAATACCATCTTATTTATGATTGTCAGCTTTGCATCCATCTATCATTTAAACTGAAAGTGATTTAATATAAAATCAGTAATTTATATATCCAAGAACAAATAAATCTAACATAAATTTGTGAACCCAAACATGTAAGACAAGATCAAAATATTCATTATGTGCATTGAAAATGTTATAAATGATCAAGGTTAGAATAAGCAACGAATCAAGAAACGTTGAGTCTTCATTTAGTTGCTATTCAATCATCGGCTGAGAGACAGATATAAAAAAAATTGCAAAACAAGCAATTTTCTTAATTACATGCTCATTTCAAATTGAATAGCTTCATGCTCAATTCTATCTACAAAATATCTGACCAAAATATAGGAGTGGGACAAGAGAATAGAAATACTAAACTCCAGTATTCAAAAGACACCAAGTCATCAACTTACTCCTAAGATGTAGTAACAATAACAATACCATTTACTATTCCTTAGAAGGCATCATAAATTCCAACATATTCTTACGTATATTGATTGGTGCACCAAGCAACGCCCTCACCTCATCAGGCTTACGAATAAGAAAAATATAACTTTCATACAATTTTGAAGCTTCCACTCCTAACTCTAACAAATGATTATATAGTTCTTCTTCTGGAATCGGAAGTGGTTTAACCAACAGTGAAGTGAATTTTATAATGGCTTCAGCAGCTGTGTTAAGTCCATCTTTGATGACATCTTCATCGTTATTAAAGGATGCCTTGTTTTTCCTTTTCCTAGATGTACCTGGGTTTGCATTTTGAGATTGAGCTAGGATTCTTATTGGAGATTTAATACGATCACCATCCATCATTACATTGTCTTCGAAACTTAACTCATTGCGAAACATGTCATCAATGTCACCATGGTGTATCCACTTTCGATAGAAATAATGCGCCTGTTTTTTATCTCATATATTGCTTTAGCTTGCTACCCAGTTGCTCTATCACAACCATAAATCTCCACTAACTTTTCATAGTTATGAATAGGCTTCTATCTCCACTCAACGGCTTCTGGTTTAGTCTTTTACAAAAATAAGTTCATGAATCAACCAAATTATAAAATATATAATATTTTTGTCCAACAAAATAATGAGCAAGTTCACCTAGATCAAGCTCTCCCACACTTCTGACTCAGCACTCCATATATTTGTTACAAAATTCCGTGCAAACCTACTATTTCAGTTTGAGAATAAATCAAAACACATACTCTACTTATCTCTTATGATTTCCCCACTCTTTGTATCATCTTCATCGTCATTTTCATAGCCATCTTGCTTATTATTTTCCCCTCCATTGTACTCTTCATGGATCATCTGGATCTTAAGTCAAATCAACTCTTCTTTTTTGCTCAAATTTAGGTTATGTTTGGTAGGACGGTTAGTAATGGAATGAAATGAAATATACAGTGAAGAGTACGATGGAGGAGAAAATGATAACCAAGATGGCTATGAAAATTACAATGAAGATGATGCACACAATGGGAAAATCATAACAGATAAGTGGAGTAAGTGTTTTGATTTATTCTCAAATGGAGGTAGTGGATTTGCATGGAGCCCTGTCACAAACATGTGGAGTGTTGAGCCGGAAGTGTGGGAGAGCTTGATACAGGTGAACTTGTTTATTATTTTTTTGGAAGAAAATATGATATATGTCATGATTTGGTTGATTCATGAACTTGTTTTTGTAACAGGCTAAACCAAAAACTGCCGAGTGGAAAGGGAAGCCTATTCATAACTATGAGAAGTTGGTGGAGATTTATGGTCGTGATAGAACTATATAATCATTTGGTAGAGTTGGGAGTGTAAGCTTCAAAATTGTATGAAAGTTATATTTTTCTTATTCGTAGGCCTGATGAGGTGAGGCTATTACTTAGTGCATTAGTGAATATACGTAAGAATATGTTAGAGTTTATGGTGCCTTCTAAGGATTAGTATATGATACTGTCATTGTTATTATATCTTAGGAGTATGCTAATGACTTAGTGTCATTTAAATACTGGAGTTTAGTATGTCTAGTCTCTTATCCCTCTCTTATATTTTGTTCAGATATATTGCGGATGGAATTGAGCACAAAGCCATTCAATTTGAAATGA
This sequence comes from Erythroxylum echinodendron, assembly GCA_027575705.1. NCBI lineage: Eukaryota > Viridiplantae > Streptophyta > Magnoliopsida > Malpighiales > Erythroxylaceae > Erythroxylum > Erythroxylum echinodendron. The sequence goes on along the minus strand of JANZXR010000170.1, from coordinate 4,139,254 downwards.
GCATGTAATTGAGGGAAATGGTTGTTTTGCGATTTGTTTTTGATATCTGTTTTCTGAGTACTTTAACTTATGGCATAAAGCTTAAACCATTTTATAAAGTAATTTATATAGTTTCAAAATAAAAAATAAATGGGAGGTGTCTAGAGCCTGTGACAATCGTGATAAGGGTGTCATAATCGTGACAATGCCTTTGGCCTATATACGTTTAAAATTTTCAACTTCTTTCAATCTCATAATCAAACAATTGAATGAATAATTTAAAATCACATGCCATCAATAACTTCTAATGAAACAATTAAAATACACTCACCGTTTTGTAAATTTATTGACAAGCACACTCACGTGTTTTTTGCCTTTCCATTACCTACACAAAGCACATTTCGCTTAGGCATTTATTTCTAATTTAGAAACAAAACATTAACACTATATATTTGATTAATCGATAATGACTCTTGTGTCATGATCGTGACCCTTGCCTAGAAATCATACCTTACTTTGTTCCATAGTTTTCACATATCAAATGTTTACATTAGGTTTTGAGGTCTTCTAAACATTTGTTTCCCTATGTCTCTAATTTCCACAGCATTAAAAATCATATTATTTCGAATTCTAAATCATGAAACATATACCAAATATCCCAAACTGATCTATACAAGGGCAGTATTAGGTTACCATTTTCAATCTCAAATTTCAATATCATTCAGCTAGAACTAGGTCAGGGTCTTTTCTAGAGATATTTAGTGCTATATCTTAGGTTTCATTTCCAGTTGAAATCAATCAATTTGGAGGTTTGTAGGCTGAGTTATAGCCAAAACAATGGGACTGGTCCAAGTAAACTGAGAACTTAAGATAGAATTTTACTAAACATGGCTATTTCTCTTATCATCTTCAACCAAAATAAAATTTTGAATCATATCAAACCCTACCCATGGCAGATTCTCTCAAGCATGATTCTTTGGTTTACTTTCTTGATTTTAACCCTTAAATGCTTTCCAACTTATTATCTACTTCATTAAATGTCAAAATAACCATTGATCTTACGCCAAAACAATTCTATGCAAAATCCACAAAACTAGAAATTAAAGCTCGAAAAACTTACTACTTTTCCTTAAATCTTTACTTGATTAAGATCTCTTCAAATCCAACTCAAAGCCCATAAAAAATGGCAGCTTCCTTCTTCTCCTTATTCTTGGTCGTGAGCTACCCTTGCTTCTTTTCTTTCTCTTTTATTTTTTGGTCTCTCACAATGGTGGTGAAACAATGAACCAAATTGTCTTGTTTTTTTTTTTGGCCTTTTCTCCTCCTTTAGTGCATTACACATGGCACTGTCTAATTGGTCCTCTTTTATGACTCAACAATCCATTAACTTTTTGTAAAAAGACCATATGCCCTTACATCATGTTAAAAAAGGACCAAATGGCCCTTAATGAGTTTAATTCACCAACTAATTGAATTAAATTCCTCGATTTTTTGCAACTGTCTTTCCATCAAATTGACCATAAATACTCTAATTCAGGTCAGTACGTATTGACTAGATGCTTTTAAAAAATTTCAATGGGTTTAAAAAGCATATGTATTTATTATTTTCCAAAAAGGGCATTTTAAGCCTAAACTTTCAAAATTCATGAAATCCATCCGATCGAAATTATTTTTGATCTGTTTCAGTATCATTAGACTCTCATACCTATTCTAGGAATTTTCAATTCTTTTTCAAAATTTGGTCCCTAAAATCACTATTCAATTGAAAAAATATTATTCACCGAACATAACAATTTGTATTTAATCACAAAAAAAGGTTCGAGGTTTTACATATGTCCCTTACCATTTATATCAGAGTTAGGTATCTTTTTTATTCTTCTCTTCAGTGTCTCTAATTGTCCTAAATTGAGATTGCTTCACGTTTTCTCCTTTTCATCTTGAAATATGTATCATTTTTTAAATATTTGTTTGTAACTCTAATTCAGCACAATCATTTTCCATTAGGTGAGAATCATGTTTGATGGAAAAAAATCATTTCAATTCTTTATTTTTTGTCATCTTCTATTTTTGTTCCTTATTGTGTTTTTGTAATTAACAAAATATTATTGTAGTGACTTGGATATACATTACTCAGTTGTGTTTTTGTAATTAACCCCTACATTATTATAATGATTTGAACATACTTTACTTAGTTGAGAGGATAATATTCTAACATGCTTAAGTTCTGACATTTCTTCATTGTGTTTGTGTTTATACCAACTATACCAATAGCTACGGTAAGTGTTTCACAACAGAAGGTAAGTTATTTGTCCTTTCCCTACTGGTAATTGTAACTTTTTATATTTTCTTGAATTTAATTCTCAATTCTTCTTTATGTTGAATTTAATTCTCAATTCATCTTCAAAACTAAATATATAAGAAATTAAGTTGTCAACCATATATCAATTTTCACTTGATTTGTTTGAAATAAGATGCCATCTTATTACAATGAAAAGCATATGTCAAGTATATATATGTCAGAAGGTAGTTAACGTCAAGTATAAATATTTGTTTTAACATAAAAACTATAATTGCCTGAAATCGAGACTGCTTAATTTTTTCCTCTTTTTTCTCACCTAATATGTACATTTTCTAAATATTCATTTATAACTTTAATTCAATATAAACATTTTCCACTGGGCTAGAATCCCCTTCGATGGAAATAATCATTTCAATTCTTCACTCTTTGACGTCTTCTATTTTTCTTCCTTATTGTGTTTTTATAATTGACCCTATATTATTGTGATATCTTGAATTTGCTTTAATCAATTGTACTTTTGTAATTAGGCTTATAACATATACTCCACTTACAGTTTCTCTTATCTCATCTTATTTATTCAAAACTTTTGTACATATTTACATTTATAATCATCTTCTTATGTATTATGTTGCATATCATTGTTAAAAATGTCCAATAGTTTACAGATGTTGGTAAATTTTGAATTTCATTATGATAAGATATTGGAAAGACACGATAATAAATATGTTAAGGGCTAGATTAAGGCAGAAATATATGGTTGTTCATTAACTTAACATGTGAGTCCTAAAAGGAGTTTCTAAAGATAAAAGACAGAGAGTAATATCTACATTTTACAAATTTTCTAATGAGTTGATGAGAAGCGTAAAGGAGTTAAGCTTACGCCATGATAAAGACATATTGGTTATGCTCTAATAAATGGAAGATTTGAATTATCACAATGTTGAAATTTACTAAAAACATAGTTATGAGCATCCCGCAATAGATGGTGAAGAATCTGACTCTGATATTCGCGATGAATTTGACGATAATGAAGAGGGATTGTCCTAAGTTCAAGTGGAGAAATATGATGACTTCACTGCTATGTAGGATAGTAAATTTAAAGATGATTTAGTTGATGACATGTTATTTGCAACTAATGTGAAAAATATGTTGCTGCAAGAACAATGAGAAGAGATGTGTCAAGATTGTACATAATGAGTTTGACTATGAAAATATTGTCGATGAGGTTGGAGGTAGTGGAAAGGATTGCAATGAAGAAGGTGATCATTTCAAAAATACATAAAGATAAGAAAGAAGTTCACATGATGTAAATAGTGGATATGAGGATAGTGATGTTGAATTTCAATCACAAATTTGTAGTGATGATGAAGCACTTATTCCAAAGAAGAAATACATTGTCTTTAATCCAAAAGTTGATATGAAAGATTTTAAGTTTGAAATTGGGATGAAATTTAAGGATGAGATGTAGTTAAAGGAAGTAATATGAAATTATGCAATTATAAATAGATGTAATGTTTCAATGGCGAGATCCTGTGTGAGAATGGAGGTAATTTATGAGTCACAATGTCCTTTTCAGGTATATGCTAGCTTAATTGGAAATAAGAAAATATTTATTATAAAGATGGTAAAAAAACAAGCATAATTATAAGAAAGTGCAAAGGAACAAGCAAGCTAGCAAGAAATGGATAGTAAATGAATTCTTATACAAGTTTAAGAGGCACTCGAATTTACCTATTATTGAAATAATGGTTGATGTCCAAAGAAAATATGTACTTTAGATAACTAAATGCCAATGTTATAGGGCTGAGTGGTAAGCAATTACCATACTACGAGGATCTATGGAAGGTCATTATGTCAAGTTATAGTATTATGGACACAATTTACGATGAGCTGACAAAGATAAACAACATATTATTCAAAACTTGATGAACAATTCAAAAAATCAATGTTCACAAGTTTTATTTGAGATTTAGTGCTTTGAAGTATGATTTTCTTGGTGGTTACAAGAAAATAATTGTGTTAAATGTATATTTTTTGAAAATATTCTTTGGAAGTGCCTTATTAGTTGCAGTAGGTCGTGACGAAAACAATCGGATGTTTCCTATATCAAGGTTGTGGTTGAGGGAGAAAATCAGCAATAGTGACATTAACTTTTAAACATTCTTGTAGAAGATCTAAAAATAAGTGAGAATGCACAGACTTTTGTTAGCGATTAGCAGAAAGTAAACTTCAAATATCTATACATGTGATGTTCATTTCTTAATGTGATTTATGTGTTTCAATTTATGTTACTTTTTTTTAGCTAAATGCCCAATTTTGGGCCAAACATTTTCGGATTTGATCAATTTCAGGCCAAAGTTTTTAACTTACTTAATTAAAGTTCAAACGTTATCGATTTTGCTCAATTTTAGGCTATTTTGGCCGGAAATCTAGCAGTGTCATAAACGTGTCGTTAAGTTTGAATTAGTTTTTTATTTATTTAACCTTTTTATTTTACACATGTTTTTAGAAAATAAAAATATTTAAGTAAATTTTATAATTAAGGATTTTGTACTAGTGCCAGAACGTTGAAGTTAAACCTGCCGTTTTGGGTTCAATTGAGAAATAAAAACAACAGACCAACCCTAAATTTAATCTAATCATACAATCACTAGTACTGCTAGTAATTTCCATTATAACAAACAATCAAATCACTTTTAAACTACAATTGTAACTAGTGTATTGGTTGCTTACATCACATGGATCTCTTTAAAAGCCCTCTGCTATTAAAGATCATAACTTTCTCTCTAATCTCTTGTACCTGCTTTGACTTCGGCAAGCATTGGTCAAATAGTGCTTACCCACAGCTCGTCTTCTTCTTTACCCCTCACCAGTCTATCGATACTTCATCTAATTTCATTATGAACTTTAATGTTACCCAACTCATTTCACAAAACTACACCTAAACAATCGCCACCAAGTCAGTGTCACTAGGAGGATCTCCTTGTACAACATCTTAAATGTTTGGGATAATTGACAGTGATGGGAAGATGACAGATGAGTTTGAGGTTGGGGAGTTTGATCTAGAGAGAGAGGGTGAATATTTAAGAATTACAAGTAAATTTAAGGTTTTGAGTAAAAATTGAAATGATTTTCTTTTTTCTAGACATAACGACGCATATATGACAATGCCAAATTTTTGTCCAAAATAGCCAATATTGAGCAGAATAGATAACATTTGGACTCTAACTGAGCAGGTTAAAATGTTTGGGCCTAAATTAATCAAATATGAAAATGTTTGACCCAAAATGGGGCATTTAACTTACTTTTTTGTTACATAATTTAATGGATGCATTAAAGAATTTGTTCATAGAAGATGATTATAGAAAATGTATCTGACATGTTCATGCAAATTGGTCAAGTGTTTATAAAGGCCACACATATAGGAGTTTATTTTGGCAAGTGGTAAGTTATACAACGGAAGTTGAATTTGATGAGGTAATGGAGCAGTTAAAGAGTATTTCATTGAAGGCTTTTGATGATTTCAAAATTTAAAAACTGGAGGCTTTTGTGAAGGCATTTGTCAGCATAAGATCGAAGTGTGAAATAGTTCATCAGAGACATTTAACTACTTCACAATTCCATCTTGTGCTGAAAAAAGCCTTCATAAAAGTCTTCAGTTTTCTAATTTTTAAATCATCATAATCTTTCAGTAAAATACTCTTCAACTGTTCCATTACCTCATCGAATTCGAGTTCCATTGTGTGACTAACCATTTACCGAAATAAGCTCTTATATGTGTCGCCTTTATAAACACTTGGCCAATTTGCATAGACATGGTAGGTAAATTTTCTGTGCTTAACTTTTGGAAACAGATTCTTTAATATATCCACTTAACCTTATAACAAAAAAAAAGTAACATAAATTGAAGACTTAAATTAAATTAAAAAATAAATATCACATGTAAGAATATTTAAAGTTTACCTTCTGTTGATCTCTAACGAATGTTTATGCATTCTCACTTATATCTAGACCTTTTGTAAGAATGTTAAAAAACCAATGAAAGATTGGTAATTTTCTCCCTTAATCCCAGCTTAAGATATAGGAAACATCTGATTGTTTTTGTCATGACCTACGGTAGCTAATAAAACACCTTTATCTAACCCAATTATTTTTGTATCCATTAAGAAAACCATAGTTTAAATCACTAATTCCCACATAAAACATTTTGAACATAGGTTTTCAAGGTTGTTCATCAAGTTCAATTTGAATAATATATTACCATCTCTGTCAGCTTGACGTAACTCTTGTTGATAAGGCCATAACTTCCCTCAACTGCATCTCATCTTTAAACTTTCAATTTCAAACTTAAAATCTTTCATATATGTTTTTGGATTAAAGACAACGTATTTTTTTTAGAATAAATATTTCATCATCACTCAAACTGGTAATTGAGCATCAACATTACTATCATCATATTCACTATTTGCACCACGTGAACTTCCTTTTTATATTTGTGTATTTTTGAAATAATCATCTGCTTCATTGCAAACCTTTCCAATACTTCTAACACCATTGATAATATTGTCACATTAAAACCCACTATGTACAGTCTTATCACTTCTCTCATTTGTTCTCTCAATAATATATTCTTCATCATCAGTTGTAAATAACTCATCATCATCTAAATTATTTCCAAATTCATAGATCTACATAGCAATAAAGTTGTCATCTTGATTCACTTGAACTTAGAACAACCCCTCATCATTATTATCAAATTCATTGCCAATATTAAAGTCAGATATTTTACTATCTGTTATAGGATGCTCATAACCATGTTCGGAGTAGATTTTAACAGCATGATTGATATAGGACAATTGGCTTTAGAGTTTGAAGAAGAGATGGACAAGAGACTGGCTAAAAGAGCTATTATGAAGAAACGGTCATAACTTTTAACTGAGGCATCAAATTTCCTAGTATAATATGTTTTCAGAAAGTTTTTTGTGGTCTTTTGTTTAATAAATGTCTAATTTGGTCTTATGCTTAAATTAGGTTTCCAGAGACTATTTAAGGCTCTTTATGTTCTGATTTAATGGTGGAATGAACATTATTAGTTTTGGTTTCTACTATTTTTCTGGTGGATTCCAGATTTTGTGTGTTTGGGATTTATGCTAGTAAATCCAAAGTTTCTGTTCTGCGTCAAGTGGTATCAAAGCCAAGGATTTGCCTTGTTCGATGGCCAACAACGAAGCCAAAAGAGTTGATCCCCGCGACATTGGTCGTAGGGATACCGGTGCTGATTTATGGGCAACAATTAATGAGCAGCGACAGATGATGGAAAGGTTGGAGGCCATGTTACAGCAACCAAATCCCAAAGCCCCTATTAACAATGCTCCTGCCCCTGCCAACAGAGATGGAGTGGAGGGAGTTGCCTGTGGACATCCTGCTAGGGTAGCGAGACATGTGCAGTTTGAAGATTTCAGTGATGAAGATTCCAATGACGATTTTGCGAATTACCAAGGGAATCGTCAACAGAATCGAAACCAACCTGACTATAGAATCCGTACAGACATACCGTTATTCTACAGAAAACTGCAGATTGAAGAGTTCCAGGACTGGATTTTTGAGGTTGAGAGATTTTTCAAGTTTACCGAAATCGCATGTCTAATTTGGTCTTTTGCTTAAACTAGGTTTCCAGAGACTATTTAAGGCTCTTTATTTTCTGATTTGATGGTGAAATGAAAATTATTAGTTTTGGTTTCTACTATTTTTTTGGTAGATTCTGGATTGTGTGTGTTTGGGATTTACTCTGGTAAACCCAAAGTTTTCGTTCTGTGTCAATGATAATTCAAATCTTCCATTTGTTGAAACATAGCCAACATGTTTTTATCATGGTGTGAGCTTAACTCTTTCAAGCTTCTCATTGACTCATGAGAAAATTAGTAAAACATAGATATTACTCTATGTCATTTATCTTTATGAAATTCTTTTAGGACTAGCATGCTAAGTTCATCAATATTCATACCCTTCTTCTTTTTAATCTTATCCCCAACATATTTATTATCATATCTTTCCAACACCCTATCATAATAAAATTCAAAATTTACCAACATCTGTAAAATATTAGACATTTTTAATAATGACATGTAACATATATATAAGAAAATGGTTATAAATGGAAGTATATACAAAAGTTAGATAAGGGAATGCATGACTGAATAAAGTATATGTTATAGGGTTAATTATAAAACCAAAATTGTGTAAAGTATATTCAAGTCACTACAATAATATACGATCAATTACAAAAACACAATAAGGAAAAAAATAGAAGATGACAAAGAGTGAAGAATTTAAATGATTATTTCCATTAAAAGGAATTCTTGCCTAGTAGAAAATGTTTATACTAAATTAGAGTTATACATGAATATTTAGAAAATGATACATATTCTAAAAGGAAAAAGATAAGGAAAAACTAGGCAATCTCAATTTGGGACAATTATGGTATTTATGTTAAAACAAATGTTTATACTTAACATTAATTACCTTATGACATATATATACTTGACATATGCTTTTTATTGCTATAAGGTGACATGTTATCTTAAGCAAATCTAGTAAACATCAATATATGATTGATATTTTAGTTCTTGATATATTTAGTTTTGAAGATTAATTGAGAACTAAATGCAACCCAAAGAAGAATTGAGAATTAAATTTTAAAAAAGATACAAAGTTACAATTACTGATAAAAAAGGGACAAACAACTTGCCTTCTGTTGTGAAACACTTACTACAGCTACTGGTTTACATTATGCAAACACAAACACAATGAAGAAAGTTTAGAACTTAAGCATGGTAAAATATTATCCGATCAACTAAGTAAAGTATGTTCAAGTCACTACAATAATGTAGGGTTAATTATAAAACAACAATTGAGTAAATTATATTCAAGTTATTACAATAATATTGGGTTAATTACAAAAACACCATAAGGAACAAATATAAGATGACAAAGAGTGAAAAATTGAAATGATTATTTCCATCAAGGGGGATTCTTGCCTAGTGGAAAATGTTTAGACTGAATTAGAGTCATAAATGAATATTTAAAAAATGATACATATTCTAAGAGGAAGAAGAGAAGAAAAAATTAAGCAATCTCAATTCGGAAGAATTAGAAACACTGAAGAGAAGAATTAAAAAGATACCTAATTTTGACATAAATGATAAGATATATAATTTGGTGCAAATGACTAGGGATATTAAAGGGGATTCATGCCTTAAATAAATATTAATTTATACTCAAAAGCAAAGTTATCAAAAGTTTCAAAATAGTGTTTACGTTAAAACAAATGTTTATACTTGACATTAATTACCTTCTGCATGTATATACGTCACATATACTTTTCATTGCTATAAGGTGACATATTATCTCAAGGAAATCAAGTGAACATAATGGTAGTGAAGGGACAAATAACTTGTCTTCTGTTGTGAAACACTTACCGTAGCTACTGGTTTAGGTTATGCAAACACAGACACAATAAAGAAAGGTTAAAACTTGCGCATGTTAGAATATTATCCTCTCAATCCTAATTCTGTAGCATGGTAGAATATTAAGAACAATCTTCACAATAATTTTTTGTGAAAGTTAAGAACTAAACCAAATAACCTAAGCATATGCTTCTAGATAAATCAATAACTATTTAAGAGCATTATATTCCAAGCATAATTCATAAGTCGAATACATATGAAGCACTTCCTAATTTTCTCGTAATGAATTGACATACAAAAAGAATGAAAAAGGGAACTTGGGTATAAAAATTAGGAAAAAATGACAAAAGTATAAACAAGACATGCCTTTTTTTAGCAACTCTCTATCCTTCAAAATCTCAATTATTGTAATATGACAAATTTTGTAATGCAAAGAAGAGCAATGATTAGAGTTCCATAGAGGAGCGAATCACATATTCTATAATGCAAAAAGGAGCGAAGAATGGTATGTGATAAAGAAGATTGGTGCGACAACGAAGAAAAGCATTACACAATCTATGAAGAGGAGGAGCGACTGCAAAGATAAAGCATGCACCAAAGAAGAAAAGGTGT
>JANZXR010000170.1:4112697-4125599 GCA_027575705.1 Erythroxylum echinodendron | reverse complement strand
CCACACCATCTTGAATATAAATAGTAAATTGTTAAATGTCATGCTCTTTCTTCTTTTCAATTGTCTGCTTTTTCTTCTTCTTTTTTTTTAACTTAGATGTTGCATGATCTTCTTGGTAATTGAAAAAAAGTAAATCTGAAGAATCATGATTTATGGAACATGGCTTATGTTCCTGTTGTAAGTTGTTGTGGAGAGAATCTGCAAATTAAAACTATTGATATTATAATTGATGAGTTGCCACAGAATCAACAATTTCATGAAGTTTTTGTATGTTGTGGAAAAACTGTGCTATAAATTTTCCTGCATTTGCATTAAAAATGTTGATGACATCATTTCTATTCTTGTACAAGTGTAAACAAACTATCCACTATTGACCCAAAAATGCCTTCATATGATCTTCTCAATACATGCTCCTAAATGATTCAGAATGAAGACCAAAAGCATATGAATGTTCATACTTAATTCTGATGTATCATCCCTCCACAATTCCATGAAGCTCCAACCCTCTATGCCTTTTTTCTCATACTATTTACCACACAGTCCCTCAAGTATTTTCCACCACCAACCTCAAGAGTAGGGATGGCAATAAGAATAGATCAGGCTTCTCTTCATCCCTTCAACCCCATTCAGTTCTTTAACCAATACCACCGCGGCAACGACTGCTGGGAGTGGCCTTCTCGTGGTTGGTAAAGATCAACTTCACTATACATTGTATTAAAAACATCCTTCTGTTTCATCTTCTCAATTCTATCACTGCCATTCTCCCCGTACTCCATAAATTCCTCAGGACCCTCTCAAAAGAATTCTCATAGGCTCGTCAACCTGTATGGCAGATTTGTCTTCAGAAGAACGTTGTTTTTTAACAAAGAGCTGTCATTATATGGAACAACTGCTTTAGGATTGAAATTGTAAATTTAGGGGGTGATTGTTTTCATTTTGTTTTTAGTTTTTTATTTTTGTTTTCAAATTTAGTAAAAAAAACATATTTGTCTGAGTTTTTAGTTTCTCTTTTTAATTTTGATTTCTTCCTATTTTCAAAAATTATGAAAATCATAAAAAGTAGTTTTTGTTTCTATTTTTTTCTTTTTTCATAATTTGATGTACTATTATTTAAATATATCTTATTTAATTATTAATAAATATTATGAATAATTTAATTCAAGATTATATATTTAATAAATTAAAATTAATTATCAATAAAAATTATGAATAATTTAATTTAATTTAATTTTATAATTAAATTATATGTAATTAAAATTTAATAATTAATAATAAATATAATTAAATTTAAAATATATAAATATGTATATAAAATTTGAATTAATAATTAAAATATATTTCAAATAAATATTAATTTAATAAATAAAATTTTAATTTTTAAATTATTTAGTTTATTAAATAACATAATTTTATTAATAATTTGTTAATAAATATTATATAAGAGATTAAATAAATTTATTTATTCAACAAAATTTTATCTTTAAGTTTTATCTAATATGTAATTATAAAAAATAACTATATTAACATTAACAACTAATCAAGTTTTTGTTTTTATTCTTATTTGAAAGAAAAATAAAAACAAAAAACTAAAGTGAAAATTCAAAATTATAACAAAAAAATATAAGTAGAATTAAACGGCATCTTAGACTTAGTCTAGATCACACGAGTTTCTCTTATCTCCATACTCTAATTTGGACGGCCAACTTTACTGGAAAAAACAAAAAGGTTTTTCAATTTCTGATCATTGGTGAAGGTCTGTTGGCATGTGAAAGATGAGTATTCATGTAGCTCAAACATTTGGTCTTTGGCCAAGGTGTGATGTCGTATGAAAGGTTAATAGTAGTTTAGCCTAACTGCAAGGATTAGGAAACCATATGTTTCTGCAGACCTGGTAAGGTGAATATTTACCATAATAAATGCGGCTTGAGATTTTCACTTGCGCCTACTTGCTGAGGGAGTCAAGTTTCAGGTTAGTTTAGCTTCATCCTCATTTATATGGTGTTTGACATCCAACTTTTCTCGTAAGTAGAATCAACTGTTGAATTATTTAGGTTTATGCATCAACTGAGACAAGAAGGAGATAGTCAGGATGGTATATCAAGTCTGTCAAGTCGAGTAAGAACAAGAAATCTTTTAAAGGCAGAAGGGTGATTGTGACAAATCCAAGTCCAAAGTAACCTTTGGATCTGAATCTATCATAATGATTAATGTTATTCACTAATTTTTGCACCCCATAGTTGCGATTTCTATAACCTGTTGTTGCTACATTTGAAACGACAATACTTAGCCTTAGTCGAGCTAAGTATGTTGGAAATAGCACGAAGCTTTAAGCCTAAGATCTATGATGAACTTGTATAAACAGACATCTTTTGTTATCCATAGCTCGACAAACAAGCTCCTCAATTGCTTGAACAATCTATGGGATTCTTTGAATAAACTCCTCGACGTACAAACAAATTGTTGCAACTTTCAGTTTAGCTCTATGATATGCCTTTTTACGTCCTTTTGAATGCGTTTATCTCTTAACAGGTCAGAGTGACTTTTTGTTTACAAGCTTCTGTCAACAGGTTATAAGAGACCTTGGCAGTTATTTGTACAAACATTATTAGATCTCATCACAAGCCTAATAAGCAGATATGCCCATATTAATAAGGGTTCTTTTTTCACTAGACTTCAGCCTATTTAACCATATTTTTTATTGAGCCTCTTTATTTTCTTTAATTGGGATCAAAGTTAATTTTCCTTAGCCTTAATTTATAAAAATTTGTAATTAATAGTTGTCCAATAAGAATTCCAACATTTTCTTTCCTGGTATAAATGTTAATTGCAGCAGTTACGTTGAAAATGAAAATAGTAAAAGTGGCTAGGAAAATCAACATAATGGTCGACCAAAATAAAACATTTGATCTGAGGATAACGAAAGTTTATCATCAGGTCTCCTAAGACTTTCAATACCAAAAAATATCAAATACATTATGCGACATAAATCCAATACAATCATACATATCTAATACCTTACTAATATGAATAGGTAAATTAAGTATGGCAAACTACAGTGATACATGTATAATCTTAAATGTATCATTTTTCTATTTGTTGACTTCAATTTCTCTAAACTTGATACTAAACTGCATTAGAAAAATTTGTTTTCCCATTTAATGCTAATCACATTAGAAAAAACCTTTATAGGATTAAACACTTATATCATATTTTATCTTCTCAAATTCATTAATTTATATATGTATCTGTATATGTCATAAACACATAGGCTTAGGTCAATTAGTATACATGCCTAATGACCAGTAAATGCTTAAAATTGGCACAAATCTTAAGACTTTCACCTGTACTATGACAATGTACCACAAATTGAATGACTGAGCATAAAAATGTCGATCATCCATATATATATAAATTATGTTATCATAATACATGAAAATTAAAACAAATTTATTAGGACTCAAATACAATGATCCATAACTAATAGTGTCTAAGGACTTCAACAAGCTCATACTATATATATGTCTTCCAAAATTAATTAGGTGTACTTTAGTTAGTGGATCAACCAACATATGCTTAGTCTTTATATTCTCCATTATAATGCTACCTTTCTGCACTAATTCCTTTATAGTCAAATACTTGACCTCCAAATGCTTAGATATTGTGATAATTTTATTGTTACAAAAATCAAGTTCTTGAGCCAAATCACCTATGAAGCAACTCCATAGCATGCTACAAATTCTGCATGCATAGTTGAGGAAATTACCAATGTTTGCTTGATACTCTTCTACGAAACAACACCGTTTGCCAATGTGAAAATAGACTTTGATGTGGACTTTCTATCATTTGGACACATAACAAAATCCGAATATATAAAACCAATGAGGTCTAGAATGTGAAATTTCCGAAATGTTAATATATAATCTTTAGTTCCCTTGAAATATTTCAAAACCCCTTTGATTATGTTTTAATGGTCTATTCCTCAGCTAGCCAGATAACTACCTAGTAGCTTAACAATGAATGCAATGTTCAATCTAGTATACACTTGGGCATACATCAAACTGCCAATTGCACTAGAACAAGGAATGTTCTTCATAATCTCTCCCTATGTATCATTCTTTGAACATTATGTTAAAGATAATCTCTCACCATGAGAAATAGGTGTTACAATAGGTATACAATTAACCATATTAAACCTTTCCAATACTTGCTTAATGTATGCACTTTGTGAGCGATCTAACAAGTTTTAAGATCTATAGCCGTAAATCTAAATATCAAGGATAAAAGATGCTTCACTAAGGTCATTTATTTCAAAATGCTTGGCCAAAAGTTGCTTAATCTCATGCAGTATGCTCAAGTCATTTGATACGAGCATCATTTGATACGAGCATGATATCAGCTACATATAAAGTAGAAAAATAACCTTACTTCCCCTTACCTTGTAATACAAGCATGTTTCAACTTTATTTTTCATGAAATCAAATGAAATGGAAACCACATCAAACTTTAGATACCACTATCTAAAAGTTTGTTCCAAACCATATATGGATTTTCTCAATTTACAAATCATGTCAACTTTACCTTATCCTAAAATCCTTCAGGTTATTCATATAGACCTTTTCATTAAGGTCTTCATTCAAAAAAATGGTTTTGACATCCATACAATTTAGTTATATATTATAATAAGCTACTATTGCCGTAATCACTTTAAATGCATTCTTAGAGGATATAAGAAAAAAGGAAACATTAAAGTTAATCCCTTATCTCTAAGCTAACCCTCTAACAGTCAACGGGGCTTTAAGCTGCTCAACTTGACCCCGAGAGTCCTTTTTGGTCTTACAAATTCATTTGTAGATGATATGTTTACAATTATAAGGCAAATCCACAAGCTTCCATACCTTATTATGTTTAATGAAATGCATCTCGTCCATCGTTGCATCCCATCATAAATTTGCATAAGGTCCAAAAATGGCCTCTATAAAAGTAACAGGATCCATTATATGTCCAATATTATAGTCTTGTTAACCCAAATAAATTATGAACATGATCCATTATATGTCCAATATTATAGTCTTGTTAACCCAAATAAATTATGTAATTGGATGATATATTAGGTCTTCTCACTCTATTAGATCTCCTTAATTGAACCGGTTTAGTATGTTCACATACCTTAAAAACCTCAGTTTGTATAGGTATAAGTTCATAGTCCTAAACTAGTATGATACTCAGACATGGATGCAGTAGTTCTGGCTATATGAGTGATGCATATGAAATTACCCTTCTATCATCTAAAGGATGAGAATGACCAACCTCGTCAAAGACATTATACTCCAAAACTTAATTATTTGCGATTTCACTATTCCAAATCCTCCATCTCTACAATAAAATGCGTATTCCTTATAGTAGTCTAAATACCCAATAAGTAACAACAAATAGAACAAGAATGCAACTTATCTTTATAAGGATTATCCAAACGTACCTTACCAGGCCATTCTCATACATGAAGATGAGTGAGGCTAAGCTTCCACCCCTTCCTAATTTCAAAAGAAGTCTTTGAAACTGATTTACTTGGGACTTAGATAAATATGTACAAGGCAATATTTATGGCTTCACCCTAAAGATAGTTAGGTAAATTAGTTTTATTCTACATTGAACTCGTCATGTTTTTTAAGGTGCAATTTCACCTTACGGCCACACTAGTTTGCTCAAGATTACCTGACATTGTGAACCGAGCCACTATTTCACATGATTATAAATATTTGACAAAGAGATCTTTTCCTTGTCTTGAAACCCCATGTTTGCCATAATATTCAACTCCACGGTCAAATTTGACAATTTTGATTGACTTTTTCAATTTGTTCTCAACTTTAGTCCTAAAGATCTTGAATTTATTACGAATTTTAGACTTTTCCTTAAGCAAGAAAACGTATAAATAACATGAATAGTCATCAATAAATGTCAAAAAATATCTTTAATTGCACAAAGTAATTGTATAGGATCCACATATGTTCATATGTATGAGTTCTAATAGATCAAAAGCATGAGTTAACCTTTTTTCTATATTTTGGTCAACTTACTCCTACAACAATCAACAAATGTTTCCATATTATCATAATCCAAAGGTAGGGTAATATTATTCTTTATCAATCTCTCAACCCTTTCTCTGAAAATGTGGCTCAATCTTTTATGTCACAATATGTATGATTTTTCCTTTAGCAAGGGTCTCTTCTTGGTAACCTGTTCGACAATATATAAAATAACATAAATCTCATCAAGGGCAAGACATATTCTATACCAATATGTCTTGCATTGAAAGATAACTTTATAACTGTATTTTCAAATACAAAACTGTAACCTTTTTCATCTAAAACAGAGAAAGAGATCAAACTAATAGTTGATGTAAATTTATAAAATATACAATATATTATATTAAATGAAATAAAGTATACAGTACAATATATTAAATGAACTATTTGTCATTTTTTAAAAATTCCAAAACTATTTTATAAATTTAAAAAATTATCTAAAATGATACTTAAAATTGGTCGATACCATTACAATATAGTAATAGAACTAAATCTAGTACTAAATCCGATAAAATTTCTCTCTAGATTTGGACTGTTCCAATAATATCGAAAACCTTTGTTCAGGAGTGAAACTATTAGAATGAGACATATGCAATAATTATAACATTACCATGTCCAATCGTAATAGAAGCAACTCATCCTATTGCTGTCAAACCTTATATTTTAACTTCAGTTGCTATAACTATTAATAAAATAAATAATTCGAAATATGACTGGTCATGTTATAGTTGCAACTATCAGATGTTTGTAAAACCTGAATGTCTTAACCATTCTATTATATTAATGATCGTACAGAAATAAAGAATAGTAAGTGCAAGGGAAAAAGAACATAATCAGTAAAACAGTACGTTAGGATCCCATTTAGGTGCTTGAACACGAGGAGCAACACGCCACTTTATAGACGAGAATACCAACAAATTCGAAGCAACAGATGCAAAACAAAAGGCATAAACACGTAATGATATGTCAATCTTCAATCTTCACTCAACTCATTGTTCAAATAATGCATGAAAAGATTCAAAGTGAGATAAAATTTTTCTGCCTGAGGATTATCATTTATCAATGGTCAGGTCAAGCGGCTAAGTTAGTTTTACGAGGACAAGGTGGATTCTCAAGTGAAATACTTCACCATCTGAATTTCTTTTTGTTTGAAGCCACATTTCTCATAAAATGCTTTGTTCTCCATACTGCAATCAAGAATCACCTTATAACACCCCATTGAACAAGCGTGAGCCACAAGGAATTCCATTACTTTCTTTCCCAATTGCAAACCCCGAGCGCTAGAATCAACAACAACATCTTCAATATGCCCAACTTTTCCGCAATTCCTAATGAACTTTTTCTCGATGAACACACTCCCTGTTGCAATGATCTTCCCAGACTTGTCATCTTCAATCACACATACAAGATGGTCATCACCATAAGAGCAAATCTCATGAAATCTTTCTTCAAATTCCTTGTGTGATACAGAATCACAAATGGTTAGTTGTTGCAGTAGCTCTATGAAACCCTTATTTATGTCTAATATCTCTAATTTCCGGACTTGAAACTTCTTTTCAGGACATGGGAAATCACCGGTTTGCATCTCTATTGCTCAACCTTCAAATCTGCACAAGGAAACAGTTTAAAAACTGGTAAGTCTAAAAGAAAACATAAACAAGTAATTTCCCACACTATCAACAAATGCCTAACAAAGAATTTACTATTTCACAAGTGATTAACATCCTTTTATAACGTCTTAGTTTTCTTCCAAGTGCATCTCACTAGCACATATATGGTTGCCAGTCTTACCTATAAGAAGTGACAGCAGGATAATATTCCACTAGAATTTGCAAAGCAACTTTACTTTAATACAGCTGCAAACAATGGACCATAAATCCAAACACAATTCATGAAGTAAAGGAGTGTCTCTAAAAGAGTGCATGAAGAATGAAGCTCACGGCGCTATGATGTTCAATATCAACAACACCCATCACATATCAACAACACCCAAGACATGATGTAGAATGAAGATGCAAGCTGACAACGGCTCGGCAATAAAGTAGTACAATCTGACAAAGATTATTTCTTAACGAAGTCGCATGAGTTAAACCATCTTAGAATCATATCCCTAGGCTTGCAAAATCACTTCTTCTCTTTCCCATGACCTTAATTGAGAAGGGTTTCCACTTGTTAGTTTTGTGTTTTCATCTTCTTGTTGCTATGATCTTCATCTTCATCGACACCCTTATCCCCTTTGCATTGTGCTGTAGTAAGTTACTAATTGAATCGTTTAATAACAGGGACCAATTTCAAGGTCAGTTTTCAAGATGACAATTGATGTTTCCCTTAGTCACCTTAAACAGCAGAGACATGTATATGGCGCAAGCAAGAGTATCAAAATGCACCAATTCGCCGGAGATGGACTCAAAGCGTATAAGATCAGAAATCAATACGTAAGCAATCATTCAATTTAATCTCTAGCCCTAATATCCTTGAAATAAAAATGAACATAAAGCATAATAATGGGCACCAAAACATCAAACCATGTAAATCAAGAAATGACATTGCCTAATATAAATCAAATTTCACAAGATCATTCACAAACAAATCAAGGGACCCTAAAAGAATTACATGCAAATATACGAATAGATTCAAAAGCTTCAGGTGGCGCACGTCAACAAATTGTTGTAAGGGTTGACGGCGGCAGGAGGCGTCAGCTACGAGAGAGAAAGATGCGAGATTTCAAGGAAAAGGGGAAGCGAAGGTAGAAGGAGAAGGTGGGATTGCCAGTACAAATTTTTGATGATTCTTCGACTGTTGTGAGAAGAAGATGGAGTCAAGAGAAATGACAGAGAGAAGCGGGAGGGGACAGAAGGCAAAGCCCAATGAATACTAATAATTAGAAGGAATTCTAATTAAATAGCGGAAGTCTTGGTCAAAGTAAGAACTTCAGCATAATTACTTTAACATTGCACGGAACAAAATTGATCCGAAGAAGGCAATAAGGGGCTACATTAAGGGTAAAGAAAGAACAGAGCACTTCTTATAAGTTCATATAAGTAGATCTGAGAAAAGAATCACACACCAGAAGAGAAAAATTGGTAACATATCCACGAGCCAACTAAGACTCGAAAGAAAGCTACGGAAAGCTCCAAGTTTTAGGAAGAAGGGATCAACAGCTAAAATCAGAACATATGGAAGTAATACAAACATGGGTGTTCAGACACTTCTTACTCAAGATGAAAGAAACCATACTAATAGAACAGTCGATGAACAAATCAGAGAAACCCAATATCAAACAGAGCTTTCACGATTTAGAATCCAAAACCCACATGGAGTTAGTGGAGGAAAAGACTGAAAAACATATGGTTCATCAAGAAAACGAAATTACGCCAATGAAAATCTACAAGCTACATGAGAGGAAAAAAGGGGTTGAGAAACAAAGAGTTACATGCTTTAATCAGAGCACAAGGACCGAACAGATATATCGTAAGCAAGTAATTTAGTCACAGACGATCCTGAAAGATCAAGCGGATATGGGAAGTGGCTGTGGACTGCGGACATCTTTGAAAGGAAGAAGAGACGATAAAATGTACATGAAAAAAAGGAACTTACGAAGCTAAACAAACATCATAAATTAAAAAAGGAAGGATTTTTGAACACGCACCAGAGATACCAGCAGTGCAGTAGACAAGAGCAAAGATCATACCACCAAGGCCCAAGCAATAACTTGGATACCCACAGTGCAACCGCGTCTCAACGATTTAAACAACCATGCTGAGAAAGTGATGAATTAAAAATCGACTTTAAAACTAAATATAGTTTGTATGAGGATTGAAGGGTCAATAATATCATTTGGTTTTAACTAATGCTAATAACATTTTTATGAGACTAATGAATGATATTTTGCATGAGTTTTTAGGTAAGTTTGTTATTATATATTCTGATGAAATTCTTGTCTCTAGTGGAGCTTAGATGAGCAAATTGAATATTTAAAAAAGGTTTTGCATGTGATTAGCCAAGGCAAAAATATATGCTAATTTTAAAAAGTATCTTTTTTTACACCAAAAAGGTTATATTTCTTAATTATATGGTGAGTGAAAAGAAAGTAGAAGTGGATGAGGAGAAAGTAATAGTTATTCAAGAGTGGTTAACTTCGAAAACTAGAAGTGATGTTAGGAATTTCTATGGTTTCACTGGTTTCTATAGTCGTTTTGTTAAGGACTTTAGTACAATTGTTACATCTTTGATTGAGATGGTGAAAAAAAAAGGTGCAGGATTGAAAAGTTGGGGTTAGTACTCACCTTATAGGACCGAACCTCTGTAACACTACAGTACATCGATCCTCCTCATCGATCACCAGTAAGGAAGAAGAAAAGTTGCACATTTTAAAACAATGACTCCACACCTAGGTAGTTCCACCAGCGCAGGTAGAAGGATTCCCTCAACGATTCAACCCTAAATAGGAAGACCACTGATCAAGAAGAAGAAGAAGAAACATATGTCAAGATAGAAATTTCACACCTCGGTAGTTATCGCCAGTAAGGAGACAAAGAACACACTCGACGGATCTACATCTACCCCAGTACAAAAGTTTTTGGAGTCTCCTTTAGATGGGAGGGATTTATTTACCCTCTAAAGGAAAATCACTGGATTGTTAAAGCTTTTGTTATTTTGTGCTTTCTATGTTTACGTTTAAGCTTTAGTTCGACGCCTTTATTGGCTTTACCTAACCTTGCCAAATGTTGAGTGTAATACTTCAAGTGTAGGAATTAATGCAGTTTTGAAGCAAGATAAGAAATTAACATTATAATTTAGTGCAAATTTTAGTAGAGTAGCCTTAAACTACCTAATTATGATAAGGAAAATTATGTGTTGGTGAGAGGATTAGAGACTTGGCGACACTACTTCTAACTTAAAGAGTTTGTGATATATACGTATCATAAATCATTGAAATATATTCGAGGTCAAATTAAGTTGAGTAAAAGACATGCTAAGTAGGTGGAATTTATTATAACTTTTTCCTTATAATATAAAATATATACAATGAAAAGAAAATGTAGTTGTTAATGTGATATCTAAAAGATATACTTTGTTGGGTGCATTACATACTAAATTGATGAGTTTTAGACATATTAGAGATTTAAATGTTGATCGTCCAGATTTTGATAATGGGTTTAAATCATATGAAAATTTTACATTAAAATGGTTTTATATGTATAAAGGATACTTGTATAGATAAAATAAATTATGTGCTCCTCATAATTTTTTAAAAGAGTTACTTTTGAGAGAATTGCATGAAGTGGCTTAATGAATCACTTTGGAATGAAAAAGATCTTTAAGATTTTGAATGAACATTTTGTTTTTGGCTACACATAAGGAGAGATGTGGAAAGGATATGTAAAATATGTGTTATATATAGGTAAACTAAATTTAGATTGCAACCTAATGGATTATGCACCTCCTTTGCCTATACCTATAAAATTGTGGGTAGACCTTTTGATAACTTTTATTTTAGGTTACCTAGGTCTAGAATGAGTAAAGATTCAATTTTTATAGTCATGCATAGGTTTTCTGAAATGCAACATTTCACGACATGTCATAAAACTAATAATGCATCCTATATTGCTAAATCATTTTTCAAAGAGATTATTATATAACATGAAGTTCCTAAAAGTTGTTCCTTTGTGATTAAAAGGTCACAAATTTGAATCACGGAAATAGCCTTCTTGTAAAAATACAAGGATAAGACTGTGTACATCAATGACCCTCCCCAGACTCCCACAAATTGGGGAGCCTTGTGCACTGAATACGTTGGACTTTATAAAGTTCCAAAAACCATTATTTAATATGGGAATATAAAATTCGTAAGTTACTTTTAGAAAATTTTATGGACAACTTTGGATCTAAGAAGCTATTTTCTATAATTTATCATCCATAAATTAATGGCCAAATTAAGGTGGTTAATAGGACGCAGGGTGCTTTCATTGAATTTGCTTATAATAAGATTGTCCATGCATAGTGCTACAAACTATTCTCCTTTTGAAATTATTTATAGATTTAATTCATTATCTCCTTTAGACCTTGTGTCTAATTTTTTTAGGTGAAAGAGATGGCTTAAGTAGGAAAAAGAAAGTAGAAATGGTGAAAAGCTATATAAAAGGCAAAGTTGAATATTAAAAAGAGGACCCCAATAATACATTAAGCAAGCTAATAAAGGGAGAAAACAAATGATATTTGAACTTGAAGATTAGATTTATGTACATTTGAGAAAAGAGAGGTTTTCAAGTAAGCATAAGTCCAAGTTGCAACTAAAAAGAGATGGACATTTTCAAGTCTTAGAAAGAATGAGTAACAATGTTTACAAGATCGTTTTACTATATGAGTATAGTGTCCATACAACTTTTAATGTTGATGATTTACTTCTTTTTGATTTTATAAATGAAGATATTGATTTGAGGATAAATCCTTTTGAGAAAAGAGGAAATGATGAGAATTAAGCATCTATTTAAGCTTCAAATCTTTTAAGCAAAAAAGACATGAAAAAAGGCTTAAACAAATTGTAAAGAGTTTAAATCAAGCACCAAAAATTGCTAGAGATCTATTGAGAAAAATAGAGAACTATTAATAAGGAGTAGAATAACAAAGTCCAATGAAACTCCCAATAGCTTAATAGTGAATCTTTATAAAAGAAGTGAAACTTTGCTACTTTAAGAGACTGAATTCAAGCCTATAATACTAATTTTGTTGGGCCGTGAATTTTTTTTAATTTTAGTAAACATGATTTGAATGAATTTTGGTATTGTTAGATAAATTATTTTTGATTGAGGTTAACTA
>JANZXR010000170.1:4091851-4112597 GCA_027575705.1 Erythroxylum echinodendron | reverse complement strand
GATGAATCAAGAGTAAAAGTATCGTCTGTGATGACGTAAGAACACAGAGGACACGTCATCACACAGAAGATAGAACACAAAGGATAGACCACAGACAATAAGTGGTTAACCCATAAGATAAAAGTCAACTACAGAGGATAGAACACAGAAGATAGACCACAGACGATAAGTGGTCAACCCAGAAGATAAAAGTTAACTACAGAGGATAGAACTCAGAAGATAGACCACAGACGATAAGTTGTTAACACAGAAGATAAAAGTTAAGTACAGAGGATAGAACACAGAAGATAGACCACAGACAATAAGTGGTCAACCCAGAAGATAAAACTCAACTACAGAGGATAGAACATAGAAGATAGACCACAGACAATAAGTAGTCAACACAGAAGATAAAAGTCAACTACAAAGTATAGAACACAGAGGATAGATCATAGGCTAAGGATTATAAGAAGTAGTTAAGAAGTGATATTAGTTGAAGAGTATCGTCTGTGTTACTGTACACAGATTCCTCTGTGTTACTGTTCACAAACTTCGTCTGTGTTACTGTTCAAAAGGATTCCTCTGTGTTACTGTTCACAATATCGTTTAGGTTATTGTTCATGGTTATCTTCTGTCCTATTTTTGACCATTTAGAAGTAAAAACTGACCTTCGAGGTCTTCATGAAAGTTGTAGCTCTTGAAATCCTCTTTTAGACTATCCAAAGAAACCCAGAATTGGATGTCTATAGCAAAAGTTATGCTGACAATCCCGAAGCACGTATATATGTAAAGTGTGGACTTGCCAACGTTGTTCCTTGAGATATTCCGGTTGAAATGTATAAATGGATAGTCGAAGAGTGGAGCTGAGCAAAAAAAAGGGAGCTTTGAATGCAAGTATGGGCAATGAATGTGTGTTATAAGTACGCAACATCTTGTGGTATCAGAGAAAAGAAGATAATCCGATAATGGTCAAGGTGTTCTCTATGGGAGATAAACTTACGTATTAAAATATTCTACATAAGAGTTGGACTTCGAAAATAGGGTCCAACAAATTTAAATGAAGGAATAAGCTTTGGAAAAGGGTTACAAATGTAACCAGTGTTAGTATCACATTGGTATCCAACTTTAGTCTTACACTAGATTTGCTCATTAGAGAAACAAAAGGAAACTAGTATTAAATAAATCAACAGCCGCTCGTAGGTTACCTTTTGACCACGTATTGTGGATCATTAACATTTTGTTGTTTATTTGTTATTTAAACTACCGAGTCATTGTCCATTTACTTTTTATTATTTAGTCCTTAGTTGATCCTAGTCTTTAGGAATTGTGAGTTGGTGGATTTGATGCTTAATATTAGCCAGCGAAGGAGGAAACGTGGGATACTTATCATTATAATCTCTGTTATATAAAGACATTGAGTCAGAGTCACACTAAATGAAACACTTCCTTCAAAGGTTTTTGTCTTTTGTTTGAGTAAGCTATTAATAGCACTTTGCTTATTTTATTTATTGTCAAGCTTTTGTCCTTTGTGAGTTTTTAAACTTGGGTACTTCACTGTTTCATTTAAGAGCATTAAAGCTTTTATTTTCTATTAAAAGCTTTGCAGCCTTTTCTCATAAGATTGACTGTTTTGTAAGTCATTTGAGTTCTTCCATCTAGTATCAAAGTAAGGTTTGTGGGCAATTGGTGAGCATCTATGTTGCTAAGATGGGCAATATTCAAGTTGTTGGCAGAATCAAGATGCTCTATAACCAGAACTACAATTCTTGGTCTACTTGTATGATGCCTTACATACAAGCTAGGATTTGTGGGAGGTTATTGATTCAAACTGTTCAAACCATATAACCAATGATAAAGAGAAGTTGTAAAACTTATCAAAGTACAAAGGAAGCTAGGTGGTGGTAACGATGAATAAATCAAATTTACTGATAACACACATGATAATATGATACTCTCCTTAATGTAGCGATACTAAGGTCCTACTCTAAAATGTCTATCATGTCCCAAATACAAATAAGAATCTTCTCTCGGTAGTACACTTGGCATCTTCTAGCCATTTTATTCTGTTTGATCTCCAAGATGTGAAGGTATATCGAGAAGTTTAGATTATAGAAGAGTTGATGATGAAGGGACGAAAATTGAGTTATCTATATGATGTCTTAGAAGTTGCATACATAGATAAGATGAGAAGGAATAAGACAACAGACTTATAGCACATGTTGATAAGTTGCGTTGGCTATTCCAAGCTAGATATGATGATAAAAGAAATAGATGCAAAAGAAGCAAATACATTAGAGGAAGCATCTCAAAATCCTAAGTGGATTAAAGTTATGGAAGAGGAAATTCCTATATTAGGGCGAAATCAAATTTGGGAGCTCGTATTAAAGTCAAGTGTAAAGCCCATTTCTTGCAAATAGGTGTACAAGATAAAGTGTCACACAAATGGATCAATAGAGAGGCATAATTCTTGTCTGGTAACTCGAGGGTTCTTTTAACAAATGGGTGTATAGGATAAAGCGTCACACAAATGGATCAATAGAGAGGCATAATTCTCATCTGGTAACTCGAGGGTTCTTTTAATAATATAGACTAGACTATGATGAAACGTTTAGTTCAGTTGTAAAGCTTACAACTGTACGAGTCCTAATAGTACTTGCAGCTAGTAAAAGTTGGAACTTGTAACAAATGGATATAAGAATGAATTTTTGCATGGGGAGCTAGATTAGGAGATTTATATGGATCAGTCGATAGGCTTTTATAGTCAAGATCATCTTGAGTATGTGTGTAAGCTCTAAAAGGCACTTTATGGGTTAAAAGTAAGCTCTAAAAGGCACTTTATGGGTTAAAAAAAGCACTAAAGGCATGTTATGTGGTAAGATTGATGAATTTCTTACGCACAGTGGTTATTCAGTGACATATGCAGACTCTAGCTTGTTCGTTGAAGCTAAAGGAGAGAGGCTAGCTATTGTGTTAGTATATGTGAATGATTTAATTATTACAGGAGATTATGAAGAAGAAATTCTCTAAACTAAAAAGAATTTTTCAGTTCACTTTTTGATGAAAGAACTTAGACAACTTAAACATTTTCTTGGTCTAGAAATTGATCGTACTTAAGATCTCCATCAACAAAAGTTTTTCAAAGATTTGTTGAAGAAGTTTGCCAATCTCGACACTGATGGAACCAAACACCATAATGTGTGCTTATTAAGGGAAAGATTTGGAAGATGCTATGATGTATTGATAATTGGTAGGATGTCTTAGCTTCTTAACTTTAACAAGACCAAATATTTCTTTGTCAGTTGGTGTGATGAGCCGCTACATAAAATTCAAAGAAACCTTATTTGGAAGTAGTTCGATGAATCCTGAGATATATGAAGAGTACATTTGGCTATGGTGTTATGTATAAAAAAGATGGAAATTGCATGCTTGTTGGCTATTGTGATGTTGACTATACAAGTGACAAGATAACTGATGCTCAATTACCAACATGTTTTCAGACTTGGGTCCGGAGCAATTTCTTGGTGCGGTCAAAGATAAACAATAATTTCTCTGTTAACCACAATTGAAGTACCAAGCGACATTAATGATAGCTTAAGAAAGTTTTTTCTTATGAAATTATTGAAGGACTTGCGTTAGCCAACAAAGTATGGTATCCTTTTATTGTGCGACAAATTGTCAACAATACGGTTGACATAGAATCAAATTTTCCATGTAAGAACTAAGCCTGTGGAGGTGCATTACCATTTTTATTAGAGAGAAAGTCTTGCAAGGACAAATTAAGATGGAAAACATCAAAACAGAAAACCAAGCTGCAAATTTGTTTACAAAAGGCTTAGGTGGCGATAATTTTGAAATTTTGGGCCATCAGCTCAGTATGGTGAAAAGAATAGAAGCCAATATTGAGGGGGTATTTAATAAATCAACATCAACTCGTGGGTTGCCTTTTGACCGATTACGACGCATCATTAACATTTTTTTTATTTGTTATTTAAACTACCAACTCATTATCCACTTACTTTTTGTTATTTAGTCCTTAGCTTATCCTAGTTTTTAGGAATTGTGGATTTGATGCTTAATATTAGCAAGTAAATAGAGAAATGTGGGATACTTACCATTGTGATTTATGCTATGTAAAGGCATTGAATCACACTAAATGAAACACATACTTTGAAGCTTTTTCTCTTCTATTATTTAAGTCAGCTATTAGGAGAAATTTGCTTATTTTATTTATTTCCAAGTTTTTGTTTTTTGTGAGTTTTTATACTCGAGTACTTCACTGTTTCATTTGAGAGTGTCAAAACTTTTATTTTCTATTAAGAGCTTTGCAGCCTTTTTCTTATGAGATTGAATGCTTTGTAAGCCATTTTGGTTCTTCATCTAATGTCAGAGTAACCTCATAATTGGTGTCAAATTTGTCTTTATTAGGGTCGTAAACTTTTAGAAGTTAACTAGCTCAGGCATGCTTCCTAGACAGGTGTCAAACTTATATAATTAGGGGTTTAAATTTCTTTTGAAAATTTGAATTTATATTTATATAGGGGTTGAATTTTCAAAATTATATAGTTATTTCCTATTTTTATTGTGACAAGAATGTACTTTCCTTTTAGGATTCTAGTTTCTAGGATATTATGCATATAAATGGCTTTTTTAGGGATACTGCAATATTGATTAGCCAAATATTAATGGAGAAAATTTCTTCATTCTTTAAAGAAACTCTTGTTTTAGTTTCTCTAATAACTTGAGATATTATATAGCTAGCTAACAACATTCAATTTCATAATTTAAATATCCCATTTTGCCTTTTCTGCAAGCATAACGATTCGTGTCCTTCATTTGTATTTTATTTTGAATCCATTATGGAATTAGACTTGTCTTGATAGAACAATCATTAGTTCTTGTTTATATTGATATCGAATCTCACTAATCATATCGATGAAGGTCTTAAAATTTTACAATCCTGTAATTGATTTAAAATTTTAATTAGCCTCTCAAAGCTCTTAAAATTTTATAATAAAAATAAAATTGATCAAATTATTTCTAAACAAATTAACACTGGTTTCAATAATTTTATATTTTTGAAAGTTGAAATATTTATCGTATTAATATCACCAAATGATAGAGTATTACAAACTAATTAAGAGCCAAAATTAATCATATATTATCTATCCCTCATCTAAACAGATTAACTTCCATGATTTACAAAATTAAGTTGTACATTTGTGTCGCAAAACGTTAGTCTTAACCTAGCATTCCATAACTTTAAGGACAATCTAGTTCAATCATTTTTTAATTTTATTCAATCTTTAACCGGTATGATTTTTAAAACCTTGTTCAAAACACAATTTAGTGAAAAAATCACTAATTACTAAAAGGTACAAAAAAGAGTTAAAATTACAAATAAAATAAAAATGCATTGTCAAATAAAAATCATAATAAAAAGGAAAAATTAAGCATTAAAAACTATGTTATCGTAACTTAAATCCAATTATTTTTAGTTATGTAAAGGTTGCATGAACTTCTATATTGCAAGGCTAATTTATATTGTCGTATGCGTTAGTAAAGTGGTGAGTCTTTCTCTAAAAATGAATCCTAAAGTTTAGTCTTTATCTGTGAGTAACTTTTCGTGTATTGTAAATAAGTCTTAGGGAGACATTAGAGAGGAAGCATTCAAGTTATTTATGTTTAGGTTTCACCAAATCTCAGTAGAATAGCGTTAAAATACTATAAAAGGTTTTAAATTAAAGACAGCAATTAGAGGATTTTGATAATTGAATTATATGGTTGTATTTAATGACTTAGCTTAACATTAAATAAACTAGAATTAGAATATAACTTTGACAAACTGAATGTAAATGAAAGGAACTTACATTATACCATAGGATGTAGGTTTCGGTAATTTTAGTATGGTTTAATTTAGTTCAGTTTAAAATAATAGGTTAAATTTATATCATTTAGATTTCAAGATGAGTTCGGCTTTAGAGAGTCAATCAAAAATTTGATTAGATCGTTCCAAAATAATCTCTTTATAATGGCGTAGTTTATCTTAACTTCTTCAAACAATATCGTTTTAATTTGCAAGTTCGAAAAATTTAAGGCCAAAATAATAATTAAACTAAAATAATATAAAATAGTTCTAACAAATTAGAATCATATAATTCAAAATTGATATTTTTAAGTTAAATTTAAATAATTTATTTATAATTAACTCGAATAGAGATAGGTTAACTTAACTCAATAGCATTCTTAGTAAGAGCTTCTCGTTCATTTTGTATAGGATTAAACAAATTAAATAAACATTATGAACTCAGTTTCGGTGCATATTATGATATGGCATATCTAAAAAACCTTAAACTTATCAATTTTTTGTTATTCACAAATTCAATAATCAATAATCACAAAGCTAAGATCTACATTTTATTTAGAGCATTAACTATACAATAAGGTTAACATACCTTCACTGTTTGATATAGAATCTTGGTGCATTCTCTTCATTTTGGACACCACAACCTATCAATATCAATAAACCCTGTGAAGAAGAGGAAGCTTATGGTAGAAGACCCAATTTTCTGTTTTCACAATCTCACTATATGTTATTCTTTATAACATGTTCTACCCTAAGGGGTAGAAAAGGATAATTTTGTCATTTCAAGGATGTTATGAACTATAGTTTAATGGGTCAATATATAGTTAGTAGGGTACTATCATGTGCCTCAAATGCAATTAGTAAATTATTAACCATCTCATTATGATTATTAAACATACATTAGGTTCGATTAATGGTCATGAATATGGAATTAATGTTGTGATTATATTAGTCCACATATTTATAACATTCTCCCACTTCGACAACATAATCAAACCACCATACTAATCTCCACCATCCAAGAGCAGTCAAACAAGATCATATGCAATATCATATCGACAAGACATACATACTACATATGATTAGGCCCTGGAGATGTTCAAATACAACAATAACCATTAAAACAACATGCATGCAGTACAACAATTGAGACTACACGTTTGTCTCCTTTTATTCCTGTCATTTTGTCAAACTACATATATACATCAATATATATATGTCAATATTAACAAGAATTGACTGCAAACATCGTTATGCATGTTTCATATATAAAAGTCAAAAGCAATTCGTACAAAGTACTAACATGTTTGATAAAAAATAGAAAACTCGCATTACTCTTATCAAGCTAGGCTCCTAATAATCCTATGCGGGAGACGTATAGGTAAGCCTTTTGTAAGTGGATCTGCTAACATGCTGGCTATAAGCGTATACTCAACAGTGATGAAGGATTTAGCAACTTTTTTTTTAACAAAATAGTACTTTATATCAATATGCTTTGAGCGAGAAGTACTTCTAGTGTTCTAAGAGAAAGCTACAGCTGCGGAGTTATCACAATACAATTTCAGCGGACTCGAAATAGAGTCTACAATACCTAATGTTGAAATAAAATTTCGCAGCCATATTGCTTAACAAACTGCCTCATAGCACGTCATATACTCTGCCTTTATTATAGAGGACGTTACAAGTGTTTGTTTGATACTTTTCTACGATACAATTCCTCCAACCATCATAAAGATGTAGCCTAAAGTGGACTTTTTATCATCCATACATCCTGCATAATTAGTGTCACTGATCCTAACTATATCAAGAGTGTCAGTTCGCCGATAAGTTAACATATGATCCTTGCTACCATGAAGATACCTCATGACTTTCTTAGCCTCTTTCAATGGCTATGTCCAGGATCACTTAAGTATCTTCCCAACACGCCTACAACAAAAGCAATATTAGGGCGTGTGCATACTTGAGCATACATCAAATTGCCTACAAGTTACACATAAGGAACGACTTTCATTTCATCTCTCTCTTTAACATTTTGTGGATATTGGGCCTTTGAGAATTTCTCATCATTCACTATTGGTGCCTTTCCAGGAGAACAAGAATGCATATTGAATCTTTTCAAGATATGATAAATGTAAGTCTTTTGAGATAATCGAAGAATCAAATTAGCTCTATCTCAGAGAATCTGAATTCCAAGTACATAAGAGGCCTCACCAAGATCCTTTATATCAAAATGGCTAAATAACAGTTGTTTTGTCTCAAATAATAGATCAGTATCATTAGAAGCAAGTACAATGTCATCAATATACAGTACCAAAAAAATGATACTGCTCCCACTGAACTTTTTATATATACATTGATCAACTAAATTCTCCTTGAAGCCATTTGCAATGACAACCATATCAAACTTTAGATACTACCGTCTTGATGCTTGTTTTAACCCATAAATAGACTTCTTGAGCTTGCAAACCATGTGTTCTTTACCAGTCATCTCAAAACCAATTGGTTGAGTCATATAAACATCTTCATACAAATCTCCATTCAAGAAGGCGATCCTTACATCCATTTGATTGAGTTCCAAATCAAAATGAGCAACTATATTAACTATGGCCCACCACCTGCCCATTAATTTTTTAAAGTAAAAAAATTCAAAACGATGTCATTTTGAGAAAATAGACAACTTCTCTGAATACAATTTCTCTTAACCCTTGACTTGAACCAAATTCATCTTCAAAATAGACGACTTTATCTTATTCTATAATTCTGGTCGTGTGAGATAGGCAATAGAATCTAAAAACCCTTGATCCCATGGTGTAACCTACAAAGTAGCCACTAATAGTTTTAATATCAAGCTTTTTAGATTATGGATTATAAAGCCTTACTTTCGCTTTATATCCCTAAACATGAAAATGGCGCAAGCTTGGTTTCTTACTTGACCATAACTTATATGGAGTCTTTGGGACTGACTTGCTAGGAACTTGATTCAAGATATAAGCAACTGTCTTCAGTGCTTGACCTTACAAAAATTCAGGCAAACTAGAATGAATCAACATACACCGCAACATATTAAGAAGTGTGCGGTTTCTTCTTTCAGCGATTCCATTCTGGTAAAGTGTTCCTAGCATTGTACATTTTGCCTTAATACCACATTCTTGCAAGTATCTAGGAAAAGGCTCTGGATTCCTTCCACTCTCATCATAATGCCTATAATACTCTCCACCTCTGTTAGAATTAACTACCTTGATTTTATTTCCCTTTTGAAGCTCAACATCTGTCTTGAAAACTTTAAACGCCTATAAAGATTCAGATTTTTCATGAATAAGCTCCACATGACTGTACCGGAAAAATCATCAATAAAAGTGATGAAGGATTTATAACCACCCATAGCAGGTGGAATAAATGGTCCACATATATTAGTATGAATCAACTTCAACAATTCTAAGCGCATTTCTAACATTGGCAGTCAACTTTCCTTTAATACAATCAACACAGGCAATGAAATCTGAAAATTCAAGATCTTGAAGTACACCATCTTTTACTAACATCTCCATTATATCTCCAGAAATATGGCCTAAACGTTTGTGCCATAACATAGAGGATCTCAAATCCATCCTCATACGTTTGGAACCAACAATAATATTAAGAGAAGATGAAGAAGCAATAGTAATAACACCATTCAACTCAAGTTTGTATAAATTTTCACATAAAATTCCATTTCCCACCAAACGAGAGTCATGATACAAAGTTAGTTTTCCAATTCCAAAAAGAAGACTATAACCTAGTCTATCCAAAATGAATACAGAAATCAAATTCCTCCTAATAAAGGGTAAATAAGCGATATCATGTAACACCAAAAGATGTCTTTTATTCAATTGTATTCTAACTGTCCTAAAAAATTCAATTTTGACTTTGGTATTATCTCTCATATACGTATGTTGCTCAGAACTAGTCAGCCTTCTTCGACTTGTCAGTTTCTACAAAGAATTCGTAACGTGAATTGTTGCTTCAGTATCTAACCACCAGGTATTTAAGGACACATCAATAACATTGGACTCTAAATAAAGCATCATAAGACAATTACCTTTCTTCTCTAAGTGAGATTTGAGTTTTTGGCAATCAGCTTTCTTATGCCCAAAATTTTAACAAAAGTTGCACTTCCCTTTAAAAACTTATTCCTCTGACTAACAAAAGATGAGCCCCCCTATCCACTTCCTTTAGGACTAACAATTTTCTTCTTGAAAGGCTTTTGGTCATTTGAGCTTTTAGAAGTGAACTTTCTCTTTTGAGAATTGTTGTAGTTTGTCATCATAGAGATGCTTATTGCCTTTCCCTTTTTCATGTCATCCTCTTCTTTGGCAAAAATATCAGTCATCTCCTCAACAGTCCATTGCTCTTTTTGAGCATTATAGCTTGATTTGATCGAATCAAATTTGGAAGGAAGAGTCCCCATTATAAACCATAGCATGTAATTCTCACCAAGGTCCATATCCATAGCCTTAAGCTTATGGTAACAATCTATAAGCTTGTCGATGTGAGCCCTAATGTCAGTTACACCATCATAAATGGTGTGATGAAGCATGTTTAAGTACTCATTCTTCTCATTCTTTAAGAACTTCATGTACTTCTTCTTAATGCTAGCAAGAAAGTCCTTTGCACTGTCAGCCTCGGCAATACTATCACGAATGGTTTTATCCATGTGATACCTCATAATCATCAAATAGTATCGGTTAGAGTATTCCCAATCCTCATAGGATTTATTTTCCTTCTCAATATCATTATCAGCGGGTTTAGGTAGTGCATCAATTCTCAAGACCAAGTCCATTCGCATGATAGTCAAATTCATTATGAGAGATTCAACCCATTGTTTGTGGTTCGTTCCGTTCAGCGTCAAAATAGCATTGACTCTTCGATTGCTTAAAGATGAATGAGAACTAAAAGCAATAACCATGATATGCATGTTAAAACAAAATCATGAAATTTATGCTTTTTTCTCAAAATTAATTATATCATTCATGCTAGAGTCCCTTAAATAAATATAGAACTCATTTATAGGTAAGAACAATTTATTAAATATTACAATCAAATCACCAATGTACTATCGAAAGGATAGAAATTGTGTGGTTCATAATATTTCAATAAAATTTCTTCACCATATTAAGCATCCTACTCAGTTGTAATTATCGACAGGATAATTAATTACCCGTATAGATCTTAATGTTATTTTAGAGGAAAAAACAAAAAATTTTAAACATATATTAATATTTAAAAAATTCCTTATCATAAATAGTTTCACGTGCTCAATTTTATGACAGGTAAAAATAACTATTCACTATTGTCAACAAATAATCATGTTTATGCCACAATAAGATTAAAACAATTAGAATTATCAAATAAAAATACTAATTAATCTTGTGCATGAACATATGGAAAAATAGAATAAAAATGGAGCAAAATGCACGTGCCCCCACGAACACTGTACAGAAATTTTTAATTTTTTAATATTTTAAATAAAAAATCAGTTAGTAGGGTCAGGACGACGCTGTCTAGGTCATCCCTAACCTTGAGACGGGTCAGCAAGTTGACCCACAGGTGCGCGAGCCCAACCTGCCTACAACTTCCTCTCCAGCCTTCAGTTTTAAATGATTTTTGGGAATTTTCTTCCATTTTCATATTCTATGGATTTCCCATATCCATTTCAACCAAAAGTGCTCCAAAACCTGAAAATGTCAAACCCATTTCGGCCATTTACATTAACATAAAAATTTTTCCAAAAAACTCACCCAAAAACGTGATTTGTCTATCCAAAACAAAGGTGAAAGGCAATAACAACAACCAACAACATTTTTTGTACCTTAATGCGTCATTTCAAAGTTATTTATTCTAAAAAAGTGATTCAAAGAAAAATGGGTTTATACCTAAATACAAGCCCTAAAATCAAATGACCATGGAGCTCTAATACCAATTGTTATTTACAAATTCAATCATCAATAATCACAAAGTCAAGATTTACATTTTATTTAGAGCATTAACTACACAATAAGATTAACATACCTCTAATGTTTGGCATAGAATTTTGGTGCATTCTCTCCATTTTGGATACCACAAACTATCAATATCAACAAACCTTGTATAAGATAGGAAGCTTATGATAGAAGACCCAATTTTCTGTTTTCACATCCACATTATATCTACACAATCTCACCATATGTTATTCCTTATAACATGTTCTACCCTATGGGGAGGTAGAAAAGGATAATTGTGTCATTTCAAGAATGTAATGAATTATAGTTTAATGGGCCAACATATAATTATTAGGGTACTACCATATGCCTCAAATGCAATTAATAAATTATTAACCATCTCATTATGTTTATTAAACATAAATTAGGCAATTCAATTAATAGTCATGAATATAGAATTAATGTTGTGATTATATTAGTCCACATATTTCTAACATTTTTAACATAAGAAACTATTTTTAGGTTCACTTCCTTTTTGATAATTTGAGTTGCATTTATATAGAATACAAACCTTGTACATACAGAAACTCAAATTGATTTTCTCACGTTATTTTTAGTCTTATTTTTTCTTCTCAACAACAGTTGCACTTCTTCAATTGCATCTATATAAGAACTTTTGGGGATTATTTATATCTTTTTCAATCAACTACTACTTAATTAAATTATTAATTATAATTGATATGTGATTTAAGAATATTAATTGTTATTGCAAGTTTTTTTCTAAAACCATGATAACACTTTTAGGCTATGTTTGGTTGAACGTAAGGTTTTTAACTGAATGAAATGGTTTATAATTGAATGAAATGTAAATAGATATAATATTAGAAAATTGTTGTTTTAGAGGGATGGAAGGGTTCATAATGTAATATAGTGAAATGTTGTTTGAAAGAAGGGTTCATAATGTAATATAGTAAAATATTGTTTTCATTTTACATTCTATCATAAACCCCTCAAATCAAAGATAACTTGTTTTTATTGTTTATGATAGAATGAAATGTAATGTGAAACTCTCTCCTTCCATCCTATTTTATTTTATTCCATTATAAACTCTCCTCCCAAATAATGGAATAATATTACATTTCATTTCATTCCATTAAAAAACACTCAATCAAACATAGGTAAAAAAAACTATTTAAGATACTTTTAATTATATTTGATGTTAGATAAGATTATTTATCATTGATTTATTTTATAATATTAACATCCTTTTTTTGTTTAAATAAAGAATAGTTTTATTTATTGATCTAATAATGCTTTAACTGATGTTTTAAAAACCAAACTCTCGGTAGTAAAAACCTTAAATCGGCTAACTTTTCGATTTAGTTTTCAACTTTCTGGTTTGATTTAGTTTAATAATTTTTGTTGTTAAAAACTGATAAGTTTATCAATTAATCAGTCAGTTTTTATAAACTGAAATAAACCGATCAATTTTTATTTAATTATTTTCTTTTTCAATTAAATTTTAATTTGTTTGATGCACAAGTATATTATTCTTCAATCATTTTTCAAATTCTTTAATTTTATTCAATCTTTAACTAAATTTATGACGGTCTAATATAACCTTTAAACCTTAAACATCTTTTAATAATGATTTAACTTTTGATCCTATATTTTTGAAAACACTGATTTAACGTAATCGAACTTTAAAACCTTAAATCTCTATTCCGAGGATTTGATTTTTGATCCAGGTTTTTTTTTGAAAGATAACGTGTATCAACCATTTTTGTTGATCAAGAAAATAGAGGAACTGGTAGGTTGAATTGTTAATATAAATCCCTATAATATACCTACTCAAACCAATCAGGAAATGAAAATTGGAGGAAACTCTTTGGATCCAAATTAAGCCATCGCCATCAAACTCCACATTAATTGAGCAATTCAAGCAAGCCATAAATGGAAAACAGAAGCCCCTTTACCTCAATCGAAAACCCATTTGACTGTTCTGTTTAGATAACTGAGTTTGGTTCTAAATAATTACAAAGTGCTTGTTGGGTGTTGGTGATCAGTTGAGTTCAACTTCAGGTGGTGGATTCTTCCCTTTGTCGCTTATTGGAAGAAGAAGAAGTAAAAGAAATGCCTTCAAGTTTTGCCATATGGCTAAGCTAAGTGTCAAGTAACATAACAGCTTCATATATTTTTTCTCTTCCCATTATCCGTTCATACTTACAAGCAAAGATGATGATATGTAAAAAAGATAAAAATGATGAATGTGTTTGTTCTTTGAAGCCACTTTACTTGGTCTTTTTCAATTTAGTGTCACCAATACCTCATTCTTTGGGTAAGCCAAAGTCAATTTGAGTGACTTACACTTGGTGGTGGGATAATTAAAGCTTGGTTTGAGGATGGTTTAACGCTTAAGCAATCAAACTTAGTCCAAACAAGAGCTTTCCATTCCTACAAACAGGTGATGACAATATACACCTGAAAAGAACCAAGAATAATGATTCTCTTCATTATCTTGAACACTAATAATACATTCTATGGTCCTTAATTTTGACGTTTTCTTCTCTAATCTTGTTACAATCAAATTTAATTTCTTCTTTTTTTTTTCTAGAATTTGAGTTTAAAAGTTTGTTTTTATTGATATTTTATTAATGTGATAAATAAAATATGTAAAAATTGATATTTTTAAAAAATTGTCTCCTTGTCTTCTTTAATATAATTTTTTATTTTTTTATATGAACGAATTGATGATTAAAATCCATTAGGGAGTTATCGAGTTGGTGGAGTGGGAGAGCATGAGGTCAAAAGGTTCTGTGTTTGAATCCCCCTACTTATACTCTCTCGATCGAGTCTGTCGACAAGGGTTGCCTAGTGCGGAGTACCTAATTGGCGTGATTTGCAGGTTATTGCGTCAATCTGAAGGTTTACCCAGTGCGCATCTAAAAGATAGAGGCTGCGGGTTCCTCCGTTTCAAAAAAATTGGTTAAATTGTTTTTATTAATATTTATTTATATGATTGATAAAATACGTAAAAATTAATATCTAAAAGAATTACGTATGCCTTCGTTTTCATGAATATGATTTTTAAAATTTTTATGACAAATATATTAACAATTATGTATATTTTAAATTAATTTATCCAATTTAATTAAAAATTATACACTGAAATAATTTTTTTAAAAAATTTAAACCTTGTAAATTATTATCCGAGTAAACATGAGCATCAAAAGGGCACCTACAATTTGTTCTAGTCCTCCAACTCCAACAAAAAGACAATAGCTGACCAAGATGACAACTTTGTACTTTTACCTACTTCTGCTTAATCACGATGTTGTGTTTCAGGGTTTTTGTCTGGTTTCATTTCAGGGTTTTGGCTAAGGTGGCGAGAAGAAATGGCGACACCAACCAATACAATTTATGTATATTGCTTATTTATTTACTTTGAAACTATTGTCACGGTCATAGGTTGGGTGGCAACTATATATTCAAACGAAGCCATCTAGTATATATGCATCATATTAGAATATAGTCAACATCAATAATCAAAACCATTGGGAAGTAGAGAGATTCATGGTGTAAAGAAGGAGATATTGTTGGTGGCTTATCGTTTTGTTAAAGAAAATTTAAATTCTGAATGTGATAAATTTAAGGAGGAAACCGAAAAAAAAATTGACCGTTGCAGTTAAAAATGGAGGAAGAGATAATATGCAGGCCGGCTAGGCCGGCTCATGAAACTTGCCTTTCGATTTTGCTTAGAAACAAGGGAACCTCCAATCCCTCTATTTGCGGTCAATTTCTTAAGGGGACGGACTCTTTTGCTAATAAAACCCCACGAACCTCTGCTCCTTTGTTGTTGGTATTGGACAACGTGTGTGCTTATAGTTTTGAGTGCATTCGAAAAGTTGCAGAAGAAAGAAAGAGAAAAGATGGTGAGCTTTTATGAGGATCAACTTGTTGGGGTTGGAAAAGTAGAAGAAGAGCTCAATCTTCCTCGTCCTGACCCTCTTGTGTTGGAGCTCAACCGTTTACAGAACCTTGTCAAAGGTTTAACACTTTTGTCTTCTGATTATCTGACGTGTGCTATTGTTTTTCCTGTTTCTGCAATAAGTTTTCTTGTGTATCTATTATGATCAGTGCAACAGTCTTTGATCATTTTATGCACTATCATTGAAGTTTCTTTGATGATCATGAGTTGGTGCTCTGTTGAATCAAACTTAGGACATCTCAAGTCGTTCGTGCATAGAACTTAGGAGATGAAAAGAAGTATAATTTGCTCTGTGGTTTTTGTTTAAAGGGAAGAAAATGGATACTCTCCCTGAATTAACAATCCATAATAAGCAATGCTCAGGAATTCTGGTTATCTTAACCATTTCTGGAATCTATTCCAGATAGGGACAGAGACTTGGGAGCTGCCCAAGGGGAAATCAAAGCTTTAAGGGCAACTGAAGCCTTGAAGGACAAGGCTATAGAAGAGGTACTTTCTCAGAAAAACAAAAATGGGTACTTAGGGAAGAGGTTTAATATTCTTCAACAGTATCAATGATTGTACTATTTTGTTTTCCTTTTGCTCTTATATTTTTGGTGCAGCTACACAGTGAATTGAACAAACGAGAAGAGAAACGGAGAGCCACTCAAAGTCTTCTGGAGCATAAGGTGTGCATGTTACTTACAGAAATTTTATGAAGATCTGGTACTAAGTTGGTGAAATTTTCTTTGTAGAATCTTGAAATAAAAAAGCTCATCAACGAAAAGAAGGACGCACTGGCATCACAATATGCTGCTGAAGCAACTCTTAGAAGGGTCCATGCGAATCTGAGGGATAATGACTCTCCTCCTATTGAGTCTTTCATTGCTCCTCTTGAGGCAGAGATCAAGATGTACAAAAATGAGGTATGCTTGTGGAAGAAACAAATTTATTTAAGAGGAATTCATATATTTCTGCTACCAAAAAAAGAAGGTTTTTAATCTCTTCGCCCTTTTCAGATTGCATCATTACAGGAGGATAAGAAGGCAATGGAACGTCTGACCAAGTCAAAAGAGTCTGCTCTACTTGAAGCAGAGAGGATCCTGAAAAGTGCTTTAGAAAGGGCACTGATAGTTGAGGAGGTCCAGAACCAAAACTTTGAGTTGAAGAGACAGATTGAAATCTGTCAGGTATGGTTACTTGGAACTTATATTGTGTTTTGGACAAGGACAGACAATGAGGGCTTGATGCTGAAGGGAGTTTTAAGTGTGGCATATGCAGGAGGAGAACAAAATTCTGGATAAAACAAATCGTCAGAAGGTTTTGGAAGTTGAAAAGCTGAGTCAAACCATCCAGGAACTTGAGGAGGTCATTTTAACTGGTGGAGCTGCAGCCAATGCCGTTCGGGACTACCGGCGACAAATTTCTATGCTAAATGTAGGTGTTAAAGTAAATGAACTCTATCAGAATTATGAGTCAACTAAGAACATTATATGAATCTTGGAGTAGGGATAGCATAGATGAAGTATTGACACCTGACCCTAACCCAACATTCCAGGAAGAGAAAAGGACGCTTGAGAGGGAGCTGGCTAGAGCCAAAGTCTCAGCTAACCGCGTCGCAACGGTTGTGGCCAATGAGTGGAAGGATGAAAATGACAAAGTTATGCCTGTCAAACAATGGCTGGAAGAGAGAAGGCTGCTGCAGGTATTTCCTTTAAAACTGGATTTATGGAAGTTTAGCCAGGATATGTTCAAAATTAGCATGATTTACATGTCCTGCCTATAACCATATCTTTCCTGTTTAGTACTACTACATGCGTTTCTTATGTAGGGAGAGATGCAGCGACTGAGAGATAAGCTAGCTGTAACAGAAAGAACAGCTAAGGCAGAAGCACAAATGAAGGTGAATTTTCACCACCTTCTCTTCAATTTTGTTCATCTGAATCTATTTCCATCTTAACCTGTCAGCTAACTGTTAATATCAATAAAATTTAATTCAGGAGAAGTTGAAGATGAGACTAAAGACATTAGAAGAGGGTCTAAAGCATGCCTCAACTTGCTCAGTGAACTCAAATACTTTGTATGGATGTGTTAAACCTGAAAAGACCAGTAACGTCTTAGGATTCCTGACAAGCAATGGAGATCTAAAAAAGAGATCTACCTCACAACCGAGGGGTTCCACCATCAGCAGAAACTCTCCTTTGCATCAGCCAACAACAGATATTGGAAAACTAAATGACAGCTTCAAAAATAAATATGGTGCTGCAGAAAATATGCTTAAGAGAGGTATCTGGGCACCTAGAAGCAAAGTTATTGATAACAATGAAAAGGAAAACACTGTAGTGAAGGCAAATACTGATACCTGTACTGATCAGCACAAGAATGATAACACAACAAATTCATCAGAAGTAAAGAACAAGGGTAACAACAGTTCTGATAATGAGGATGTGGTTTCAGGGTTTTTGTATGACAGAATACAGAAAGAGGTCATAAGTTTGAGGAAGACCTGTGAGGCTAAAGACAGTAGTTTAAATGCTAAAGAACAGGAAATCCAGGTTGAGTAATAGCCAAACTTTCTTGCTCTCTCTAACTACAGCCTGTGAGGTATTGACTTCAGAAGGTTGATTATTTTGTAGATGCTGATAAGGAAGGTTGATACATTGACAAAAGCAGTTGAAGTGGAGTTCAAAAAAGCTAAGAGAGAAGCAGCAGCTAAAGAAAGAGAACTTGTTTCAGCAAAAGGTGAGCAGCAGATCAAAAAGGTTGCAAGGACAAATTCACCAAGAAGGTACGAACCCTCTCTTTTCGTTATGGTCAATCATCTAATGATAGAATAAAATAGTAACCCTTTTCAGATGTGGACTGGAACAGGTAACTGCGTTTAGTTTCCTGAAGAATTGATGGATTGGATCAAGTTGCAGTCCACCTGAAATTCATTTCATTCAAACTGCATTTCTGGATTTTTTTAATGTATATGCGGTTCTCTTTTTCTGATATTAGCTAGCTGAAATAAAGTCTTGATTTGAATGGAAAAGAAGGTTCTGACACTGTACATCATAAGACAGCTGAATTGTGTTTGAAATTTACACGAGTGGTTGCAATCTATTTTGGTTTGTATATACTGATGTCTAGCAATTATGAAATGCACGGTACAATGGTAGTGATTTTAGACTCGCAGAGAAGGATGCATCAGTTGAAAGTGATACAGATCTTGCGACATACTATAAACGTTAATGCTCATTGAACCCTGAAAGCTACTTTAAATGGTTGTTCCAACTTAAGGATAATAACAGATCAGGTCGAGTCCCAGCCCCTTCATGTACAAATATGCTGCATTACACCCAGGCTTCATTTTTAGTTGGACCAATTCATGAAAAACTAAACATTTGGCAGTCTTCCTGGTATGGATTAAAAAAACAGGAAGACTAAAAGAGCTCTGGATTTGCTTTGAACAAAAACTTTAAGCAACTAGAAAGCCTATGTGGTATCTTCTCTTCTTCTACCGTTCGTCAAATTATACTTTCAGAAACTCCCTGAAATCAAAAGGGCTGGCAAAAGAAAACTTTCTGGGACTTGCAATTTGCTTAAAACTTCCGCACCTCCTGAATCGTAGCTAAAGATGGCTGCCATTTTCTTTCTGCTTTAGACTTCAACTCCTTCACATCTCTCAACAGCAACTCCAGTTGTTTTCTTGTCAACACAATTTTGATTCTCTGCTTTCCACAAGTTCGCGACTTGCCTAAACCCACTCGCTTGCAAGCTGGGTCTTTAATTGGTGGCTTGAGATAATAAACCTCCCCAGGTTCTTGCTTGTTTCTGAACTCTGCTTCGAACTCTGCTTTTCCTCCATTGCAGATGAGAACTCTGGTCTCCCCATGTTGTGAGCAGCAACGTAAACGTATACAATTTCCCATTTTAGCAGTAAAGAATATGAACCAAAGACTGGTACGAATGAATATATATAG
The DNA here is from genome assembly GCA_027575705.1 of Erythroxylum echinodendron. NCBI lineage: Eukaryota > Viridiplantae > Streptophyta > Magnoliopsida > Malpighiales > Erythroxylaceae > Erythroxylum > Erythroxylum echinodendron. Next base: position 4,092,866 of record JANZXR010000170.1, on the reverse strand, counting down.
TAAGCTTCAATTGACTCCACTGTTGGAGGCAACTCATCGTGCAACCCATCTCTTGACTTCATGACTCTCTCCAATATTTTAGAAAAAAACAGAGACTTCTCATTTCATTACTTCCAATGCACTATCTTTGAAGCGCTTTTCATTTTTTGGGGATGTTTTAGGTCAAGTCAAGTCAATGTAATATTGATGAGAAAGATACTGTTTAAATAGGGTTTCAAGTCAACCATTTTCTATATTAGCTAAATTATACTTTTAAATAATACAAAACATTTTTATTTATTCTTAAATTTAATTTTACTTTAAAATATACAAACATATATTTTATTGAATTTATCTCTTCGACCTCCTCTATTAAAATTGCTCCCGTAAATCTTCGCTAGCATCAATCTGCAAGATTAGTTATCCCCGTTAGGCTTATAATTAATAACTAACCTCTTTTTTTTTTTTACTCTTTTTTCTAAATAAAAAAGTTTGATTTGTTCAATCCAATTTAGTTGGCTCAATAAGTTTTTGTTTTAAAAGGATCTTTTAAGTTATCTATGCATGAATAGGATTTATTGATTTAATGTCTTGATAATAAAAATAACTTAATAAAATTAACAATAATATTCCTTTTTTAATTTATGATATTATAAATTTTTAAAAAAATTAAAATTATAAAAATACTTTTTAGAATCACTAAATTATAAAAATTACATTTGAATAATTTTTTTGGTTTTATTTAATATACTCTTTTTAAAAAAATTCTAATACTTCAAACTTCATTCAATAATTATGATTTATATGAATAATTATTAAAATAAAAATAAACTAAGGGGCACTTAATTGATAGGCTTGAGAAGAATTTAATGAGTCATCATCATCATCATCATCACCCAGTCTGAAATCTCGCATTGAAGCAGGGTCTGGGGAGGTCCGATAGTACGCAGCCTTACCCTTACATAGTAGAGAGGCTGTTTCCGGTGGACCCACATGCAAATGAGACAATATACGAATGAATGCAAGATACAGAAAA
>JANZXR010000170.1:4074490-4091751 GCA_027575705.1 Erythroxylum echinodendron | reverse complement strand
ATCCTATACTTGTATAAAATGTCCACTAGTTCTAAGGACTTACCCGTTAGGGTCCCAACGTTCCAAGAGCCGACTCTCAGTACGTCTTTTCCTCCGTCAGCCCTGCCTACTGCACGCCTCGACCCACTCGCACTAGATCCACCCGCTCGAATTGAAGACATCTTCCTGTCTTGGGTTGTCCCACGTCCCTTAGGACTACTCCTAAGGATCCTCTAAAGGACCCGAGCCTACTAAATACACAGCACTAAAAGCCGCACCACCAAGAAAAGAGAGAAAATCAAGAATACAGTTAAAATAAACGTCCAGTATCACGAAAAAGCGACCTACTGACTAAGAAAAATAATAATAATAAATAAATAATAATAATAAATAAATCAATAAATAAATAAAATAAAGAGTAAAAATATACTACTGCTAGAATAATAATAATAATTATACTAATAATAATAATAATAATAATAATAATAATAATAATAATAATAATAGTAATAAAAATAAAAATGATAGTAATAAGATATAATAATAATAATAGTAGTAATAGGAGTAATAAGAATAGGAAAATAAAATAAAAATAAAAATAAAAAAACAGCAATAATAATGATAAGAATAAAATAACTGCGAGGAATTAGAAGCGAAACAAAGAAGGACGGTGAAGTAAACCGATGTCAAGCATGAAAAAAATATATACCTACAAGTGACAGAAGCACAATATACTAAGAGCAAACAGTAATATCAATCGTGGAAATATGCAAATATACTAATAAGATAATAATGCTAAAATAAAAATAAAAATAATAATAAAACTAATAATAGTAATAATAAAATAAAAATAATAGTAATAATATATAGTACTAATAATAGTAATAAGAAAATAAAATAAAATAAAAACAATAACAATAATAAGACTAAGACTACTAAGATAACACGAAGAATAATACTAATATTGGAATAATAAGAAAATTAATACCACTAAAAAAATCAGCCCATGAGCCAACCGCGAGCAATTAAAAGCCAAACAAAAAGGGATGTGAAATGATCAGATGGCAAGTATGAAAACATAAACTGACGAGAGACAGAAGCATAATATACTAGGAGTAAACACTAATAAAAATTATGAAAACATGCAAATAAAGAGGGCTGGATAGAAGTTATCTTACGCTCGCCAGAGAAATCGTACTACAAAGGCATGCAATTAATAGAGAATGCGGAGCCTGAGTACCAACGCGTCACATGAGAAGTGCTCTAAAAAAAGCTTTGTAGAAAGACAGTGGTTATAAAGGAACTAAGACAGAAACGCAGTTTAGGTAAAAATAGCAAGTTTAAAAGTGGAACCACCAACGGCACTGATACGAAAAAGAAAGAGGGTCATACCTACCAGTTGCAAATAGTAGGCGTGTCAGGAGTTTCGGGTCAGCTATCTGAAAAGACCATTGAAATGTCAAATCCCTGCACAAGTTGACAAAAGACGTTCCTTGCATGGAGCGCAGAACCCAAGTTACCTCCTCCCTTACCGCGAGGCTTGGGCGGTCGGACTGGATTTGGGCACAGGACAAGTAGCAAACGCCCAAGCTAGTTTATACAAGCTCTGTATCACTCGCCAGCTCTCGCAGTGCACTTAGCACTGGAGAGCGTAAGCAGTACGAGAATCTACTAAGCCATAATCTATGAACATATAACACCAGTTAAGTTGTCAGATCTCACAAGAAGATTGAAGCTTCCTAGATTTGTGCAATGAGAAGTTCATTCCAAGTATCAGGAACTCCCGGTAAACACCACTGCAATGAAAAAGAAGTGGTTGATTTTATATCTAACTTTCGAAAAGTGGTTGTCATGCCTGTGACGCTCCCTTCTTCTTTTTTTATTAAATCCTTTTCATAATAAAATATAATTATTTATTACAATTAATTATTAATTAAATTTTAATTAGTTAAGTAATTAAAATAATATTACAATATAATTAATTATATTATTAATTAAAATATAATTAATTAATTAGATATATTTAATTAAAATAATAATATAATTAATTAATTAATTAATTAATATAACTAATTAAAATATATTAAAATTTAATATAAAACAAAATGTAATAAATTTTTATTTTCTAATATTTTAACAAATAAAAATAATAATAATAATCCATTTATTATATCTAATTATCATAATTATGATAATTATAGTAATTATATTCTTGTCGCTATATTTGTTCTCATCTTTTTAACAATAGATTATAGTTGTTCGTTTTCATGTACTGTTAACTGTTCATAACGCTTCAAATCGAAGAGTGAAAAAGTGCTACAGAATGAGAAAGAAGAGAACTTGAAGGGTTTATGTGATGCTGTATCTTCCATTTTTTCTACCGGTAGGTTACGCTTTACTTTTCAGCATAGTTCTATGATACTTTTTTTAGTTCAATCTATAACTATCCATTTTATTATCATTTTCCTGTTTCACAAGCGGGGTTCCTGAGACTTCACTGTTTATTTTATTATGAATTTCGAACGTGTCTAGTGTGATACCGTTATTATGATATGTAACTTCGTGAAAATGGGTAATCGGTAGTTTTGGGTTTAGGTTCTTGTTTAATGAGAAATAACCCTTTTTGTGTACTTGTTTTGATTCTGGCCTTTTGTGCTGTTTGAAGGTTTTAAAGTGTTTCGGCTCTTGAGGTAGTCAAGGCTTTTGGTGAAGTCTTGATATAGAGTTTATTTGAGTTCAATTGATGGCATCCTTACCGGTGAAGAACATTTGGATTAGGAGGCAGCAATGTCCTTGCGGGGATTGGAAATGTTATGTTAAGTATGAAGGAGAAAGTGAAGAAATGCAAGGGACATCTCAGTTGGGAAAATTTGATGCTGGTGAATCTGAGGCTATGGTATCCCCATATGTGGGAATGGTGTTTAAGAGTGATGATCATGCATTTGAATATTATGGGAATTTTGCTCGCAGAAATGGATTCTCCGTAAGGAAAGAGAGGTCAAGATTGAGCCCACAATTGGGTGTTTACAAGCGTGATTTTGTTTGTTACCGTTCTGGGTTTGCACCACCTCGGAAAAAACCAATTGGGGAACACCATAGAGATAGGAAGTCAGTGCGATGTGGATGTGATGCAAAAATGTATTTGTCCAAGGAAGTCATTGAAGGGGTTTCTCAATGGTTTGTCGTGCAATTCAGTAATGTGCACAATCATGAGCTTTTGGAAGATGACCAAGTTCGGCTTCTTCCAGCATATCGGAAAATTCAAGAGTCAGATCAGGAGAGAATTCTGTTACTTTCAAAAGCTGGTTTTCCAATTCACCGGATAGTAAAGGTTCTAGAGTTAGAAAAAGGGATTCAAGGTGGACAGTTACCCTTTCTGGAGAGGGATGTTAGGAACTTTGTCCAAAATCGTAAGAAAATTGTTCAAGAGAATGATGCTTTACTTTCTGAGAAGAGAGAAAATGGTATCATGGAAGTTATTGAAGCATGCAAAGCTACAAAAGAGGTGGATGAAGACTTCGTTTATGATTTTACATTAGATGTCAATGATAAAGTAGAGAACATTTTATGGTCGTATGGTGATTCTGTTCATTCATATGCCGCATATGGTGATGTGGTTTATTTTGATACCAGCTATCGTTCAGTCACATATGGTTTACTTTTTGGAGCTTGGCTTGGAATGGACAATAAAGGGAAGACCACATTCTTTGGTTGCGTCTTGTTACAGGATGAAACTCCAAGCTCCTTTGCATGGGCCTTGCAGGTTTTTCTACTTTAATCTGTTTTGTTGGTTTAAATTTCTTCAAGAAAATCTGACAATTTTTATTTCCTCTTGTTTCTATGCAGGCTTTCATCCATCTTATGAAGGGAAACTGCCCGCAGACCATTATAACTGAACTTGACCTTGGGCTTAAGGATGCTATAAGAAGTGAACTACCTAATGCCAAACATGTCATTTCCATATGGAGCATTCTGCCCAGGCTATCCAGTTGGTTTCTGCCACTTGGCCTTCAGTTTCGAGAGTTTAGATCTCAGTTTGATGATTTGTATCGTGTTGAGAGCTCTGAAGATTTTGAAGTGCAGTGGAATCGCATGATTTCCATGTTTGGACTTAGTTTGGATAAACACATTCAATTATTATATTCTTGCCGGTCGTCATGGGCATTATCCTACACAAGAGGCCATTTCTGTGCTCGCATGGAAACTTCAGCATATATGAAGTCTGTAGATGTTTTACTCAAAAGTATCTGTAGTACAGAGATATGTTTGCGCAGCTTCTTTGATCAGGTATCAATTAGAACAAGATTCTACGAATCATCAATTAAAATTTGTTTCATTGATCCTTTTTTTTTTTTTCACATTTGCCTGGTGCGCTCGCAGGTTGGAATGTCTGTCAACTGCCAAAACCATTCACGTCAAGATACACAATATATACCTAATAAAACATGTATACCTATTGAAGAGCATGCACGTACAGTTCTTACACCATTCGCCTTCAATGCATTGCAACAAGAGCTAGTGCTAGCAATGCAATATGCTCCAGCTGAAATGGCTGATGGATCTTATCTTGTACACCACTTCAAGAAGATGGATGAAGATCGTCTTGTTATATGGATACCAGAGGATGAACAGATTCACTGCTCGTGCAAGGAATTCGAATCTTCAGGAATACTCTGCAGACATGCTCTTAGAGTATTTATTTGGAAAAACTACTTTCACCTCCCTGAAAAATATTATCGAATCAGATGGCGGCAAGAAAGCTCTCAAGTTTTATATGCAAATCAAGACACTCATGCTAATGATGATGAATGGCTTCATGAATACCAGTCTCTTATAGACATGCTATTCACAGAGTCATCAATCACAAAGAAGCGCGGTGATTTTGTTCGTAGTGTACTGCCAAAAGAATTGTCGAGGCTTCTTACCGAAGTTAGAAATATGTCAGAGAGTGATGGAGATGCTGTGGACTTGACACACTCACCATTCCATTAACACAATATTGATGGAAGCTAATGGTGATGAGAACAAGGAATGGATGCTGCAGATGCTTGTTACATATATTCACTTCGGCCAAAGGTATCAACAATTTTGTGGCAAGAAGACTTATAAGTATGTATTGAACTGATTATTATTTCATATGAAGCAAAGTATTGCTATTTTTTCATTGATATCTGCTAAACAGATGCAAAGAATGTGAATTGGAATGAGTTGAACTCAAGGACTGCTGTACAGTGTTAAATATCTAAATGTCTTTTTTGCTTTCTGTATTGAGAGCTTGAAACAAACTTATGACTAGAACTTGCTTCTTGTCTTTGTTCTCCCCTTATTAAGTTTTGCTTGATATATTGTGATAAAATAATATAAAGTACTGTCCTTCATGGTTTCCTCCGTTTGTTTCGTGTGTTAAAAAAGGTGAGTTGAGTGTTGGCTACAACATAGTTCAACAAAAGCAGAAAATTGTGAATTTAAGGAAGAAAATCGAATGTTGGAATTTGGTGATTCTCCTCTTTTTGTTTAGATATAGGAAACGGTCATGTAACTTTAATTAAGCCGTTAATCTCTTAAAGGAAGTGATTCAAGATCTTAACTGAGATGCCTTAGCAACTTGAATCATGTTCTTACTTTTGTGAGTTTATGCTTAAATTAATATTTTTAATGTCTTGAAGTTTGCAAGTTAGTATAAAGATGCATATTGGTTGCACCGAATATGGTTCCAATTGTTATTCTATAGTTTCCTAGATTACAGGTTCCAATTGTTGTTCCAATTGTTTAAGTCACCTGAATCCTATAATGTGAAATCCAATTAATTCTCAAGGATGAGTCCCACAGTTTATCTGATCGCTCCAAATTTGTGCTTATGTTTTGTTAGAATTCTGCCGTTGGCAATATCTGTGTTTATTAGTAGCTATTGTTGTAAATGTTTTCCTTGATGTCGATATGCTTTACAGTGCTGGAAAATTTGAGCTGAACTTCTGTCATATGTGCTTTAATCATATATTTTGAACATTCAGTGGGTTACTGTGCTCACGCATAAAGGATCTAATAGTTTAATCAATTGCAGATTTGTCCGTGGCTATTATGTCTTGCATGTTGGAGATTCTGCAATTGGTTCTAAAGCCAAGTGGTTGCATTGAAGTTTAATGAAGCTGGATAAGTGTACGTTCATTGCTAGGACACTAGTTTAAAATTTTAATCAATATTTACCTCTTCAGAAATCCACTGGAGCTCAAGAAAAGTTTTAAAAGGAGCACTGATGAATCTTGGTACTTGGCGCTGCCATCTGGTTTCTTACTGAAGTTTGTACTTTTTCTTATGTGGAACTTTTGTCACTTCACCTTTTAAATGGCATCGTAAATTTTATGGCAGAATCGCAAAATGATAACAGTTTCCAGGCGTGGAAGATTCACCGGTGAATCGATCTTTGCCATTGATCTGCTCTCCAGGCTTTTGGCCAGAATGATCATGTAAGCTTGCCAAGTGGAAGCCCCCTCACCATGGATTTCAAGGACCCCTTACATCTTGTTGTACTGATATTTGTACTACCAGAATCAGGCAAAACGGTTGGTTTTCTTTTCAGGCTGATTGCTGAACTGTTCCATAATGGAATTATTGACAATAATTTTGGCAGTCACCATCATGTCTCCATTTGCAGACAGATAGAAACGGCTTCTGCAAGTTGCTTGCTTCTCATCCACCTCTCCCACTCTAAGGTCCTCCTAGATTCATCCTATTCTCTACTGTTGTGATATTGCAGGTAGAAATTTGGCATGGTTCAGTTAGGGGGGTCCCTCTTGGGAAGAGGCAGTGACCATGATATTTGCGGAAGAACTTCTAGCCACATGGACACGGCAGCCTTACGAGTGGTCAGTTTCTAAACTGTACAATGTAGAAGCTGACAAAAGGGCAATGCTTATCTGCTTTCAAATATTATTATCATATAAATATCGACATCCATAGTTCTTGTTAATTCCTGTTGTTGATATTTTAGCATACATGATCTTGTTGTACGATTGTATATCTTTTCATGTAAAGGGACTCTACCCTCATCTTTCTGTCTCAGTTCATCTTGGCTGTTATGGTTCCAGTAAGAAAAAGCTTGCCTGAAAGGGGAGGAAAACATGTGGAAAGGAAATAACATAATTCTAATTCTATAATCTTGATTTTTATAAGAACTATCCTTGTAATGGAAATAGTTGAAACTTGGTATAATTCGCATCTCTACTTAATACTCACTTTGATGTACATAATCAATCCAAAAAGATAAAAAAGGAGGAGCAACGAAATTGAACAGAAGTTGAAGTTAGCATTCTCTGTACCCTTTTTCACTCTCCAATTTTTGGTTCTGCTGGAGCTTATTTACTGAGGGACTGTTTAGTTTTATTTCTGTTTTTTTAATTGTAATTTTCGATTTTTATTATTTAGTTTTTTGTTTTTGTTTTTTCAAATAAAAATAAAATTTTGTTTGGTTGTTAATGTTAACTTAGTTATATTTTTATCATTAATAATTATTACATTTTAGACAAAATTTAAAGATAAATTACTTTTAATTAAATAAATGTATTTAATCTCTTATATAGTATTCATTAACAAATTATTAATAAAATTATGTTATTTTAATAAAATAAATAATTTATAAATTAATATTTATTTGAAATATATTTTAATTATTAAATCAAATTTTATTTTAATATTTTAAATTTAATTATATATAATTTAATTATAAAAAATTAAATAAAATTAAATTATTCATAATTTTATTGATAATTAATTTAAATTTATTAAATATATAACTATAATGTTGAATCAAATTATTCATAATTTTTATTAAAAATTAAATAATTAAATAATATATATTTAAATGAGTAAATCAGATTATAAAAAAAGAAACAAAAATTACTTTTTATGATTTTCATAATTTTTAAAAACAGGAAAAAACTAAAACTAAAAATAGAAATAAAAATTTCAAACAAATAAAATTTTTTACTATATTTAAAAACAAAAACAGAAAATCAAAAATATAAATATAAACAAACACTTAGTTTATGTTTTAGTTTTAGCCTGTGATTAATAAATTTAACTGATTAAGTCAACTTTAAATTTGTCTAATTTTTTAGTTTAATTTTTAATTAGTCGATTTGATTTATTTTAATAATTTTTGTGTTCAAAATTAATTAATTTGTTAATTAATTAGTCAATTTTTGTAAATTAATAAATTATTATAAATTATAATTAATTAATTAATTAATTTTTATTTAATAATATTTTTTAATTAAATTTATAGATTTTGATAAATAAAGAAAAAATTTTTTAATTATATTTCAAAATTTTTAATTTTATTTAATTTTTAATAAAATACAATTTTTCATTAAATTGTAAATATATAATTAAAAAAACTATAATAATAGGATTTATTTTCCACATACTTGGAAGATAATGGTGGACCAGAAAATTAATTTCCGATTACCCAATTCTAGTTGGACGACGGACCAATATTAAACCAGACGACCGACCATTTGACCGTGCCTTTCATATTCGCTATCACACCCTACTTGCAATTACTCGTGGTTACAACTCCAAAATATTTCAGTTTTCTCCCTCATATAATTGAATTAATTATTTATTTATGTTGAAATTTCTTTAATTTCTATTTTTAGCTATAATTAAAATATTCAACCAGTTCAATCTTAAAAACTTTAAACCATCTAATTTTTTGGTTCAATTTTTAATTTTAAAATTTGATTTATTTTAATAACTCTTATTATTAAAAATGGATCAACTTATTAATTAATTAGTTTTTTTGTAAATTACTAAATTTTATAAATTAAAATTAATTAAAATAATAATATATATTTGATTAAACTTTAAATTTTTCAATTATATTTTAAATTCTTTAATTCTATTTAATTTTTAATTAATTTTATGTGATTAAAATTTTAAACCTTCCTTTTTTTTTTTTACTTTGGTCTAAGTTTTAGAAGCAAAGTCGTAGAACTCTGGGAGCAAATATCCTATATCAATTATGATGTTCTTATTATATTTTATTAAATTTTATCTACACATTTATATAATATGAATGAGATTTAATAAAATATGATTAGAATAAAGTAAGTGAATTAGAGGATTTGATGGGTAAAAGTCCGCTGCCTCAATTGCTTATCTTAACATAATTATTATTTTATGTGACTAAAATTGGCATACCTGATACCGCCTATCACGTAGTCTCTAGCATTTTCTACAAATTATTATATATATTTTAAATTAGTGTAATAGTTATTATTAAAGTTTAAAGAATTTGAATATTATATCGTTAAAAATAGATATAAAATTAATTAAATATAATAAAATTGTGAAGAGGTATTCGAATGAACATTACTGGTAATTCACAGAGGAAATCAGCCTTCTATTGCATTTGCATGTAAACAAAGAGAAATGAAGAAGAGAAACAAACATAAACTTGACCTTCCATTTCTTAAGAAAAAACGAAAAAGAAAGGTACTTGGACATCACAAATTCTAAGCAGTTGTTAACTTCAGACAGCTATGAGTTGCTGCTGAGCTTCAATCCTGATCTCTTCCTTCATCTTCCTAATGAACTCCTCGAATTTCCTGTTCAGTTCCTCTGTACTCACCAGCTCTTCATTTGCTTCCATTGATGGTGCTTCTCCTCCATACTCGTCCCCCTCTTGTTTCACTGTAAAAACTCTTTCTTCTTCGTTTTCCCCTTGTTTCACTACATCTTTTTTGATGGAGACTTCACCTCCTAATCCTTTAATGTACGTAGTTTCTTCTTGTTTCTCTTCTACTTTTTTTGGAGGAGGTTTGAGTAATGATGATTCTTCCCTCTTTACTTCTTCGTTATCTTCATCAACAAGCAGAATATCATCTTCCAAAGCCTCAAAACTTGGTGAGGTGACTTCATCCACATCATCAGCTATTGCGTCTACTACACCAGGCAACTGAGAAATATCAGACCCGGAAGAAGAAGAAGAAGAAGACGATTTCTTGGCAAGAAAAGCAAGAATCCCATTACAAAGGAGGAACATGTACTTCCTCTCAAGTGAACGTGAAAGCAACCAGAAAAACTCTGTAAAGAACTGCGACTTTGAAGGGATTGGGACATGAAGAAACAAATATAATATAGAGAAGAAGATCAAAAGCTGCAAGCTTCTTCTCACTAGTGATGTCAAGTTCTGTTCTTGGTTGCTCTCCTCCATAGCTACTAGCTAAGCCTAGGGTGGGTTAAAGAAAGTGTGGTGATGTGCTTTGCAAACAACATACGATGGGGTTTAAACCGGAAGGTGTTGCCCTCTTTTATACCATAAAAGATCGACCAATTTGTCCTTCTATGTAAAAGAAAGTTCTGAACTTCTGATTAGTATTAGTCAGAGGCGTAGAAAACGGAAGTCACCGTAAACAAGAAAAAGGAAAAAAGCTTTGTTTGAAGTTTCTAGCAGCTCCCACCACCACACGACAAAGACACATAAGGCCGCCCATAGTACATTATAATAATGACTGCAAACACATTTATGCTGTTTTGATCTCAAAGTTGGTGAAAACGTTTGTGACAGAGAGGTACACTTCCAACATTATAGAGCAATCATAGAGAGGCATGTGATTAAATTCAAGTTTGGTTATTTGGAGGATAGTGAATTATGAGTAAATCAGTAAATATCAATTATATCGAGTATATTATTTTATTTTAAATTATTAAATTATTTATTTAAAATATGTAAATTACATATTTATTTATTTATTTACTTATTAAATAATAATATATTATTTTATTTAAAATTATTAAATTATTTATTTAAAATATGTAAATTGTATATATATATATATATATATTAAATAATTAATTTATTATTTTTATTATGCCTTTTTACTATAAATTGTCCGAAGTTAAAAGAAATCATTCAAAACTTTCGTTTAGAGCAATATGAAATATTTCACGAATTTAGGAGTTATAGTAAGAAGAGTCTTTCTCGATTTATGTAATCTAACAACGTCATATACTTTGGTGAAGTTGTTCTTGTGTGCCTCTGACTAAGAGTAACTTATGTGGCTTCACAAGCTTAGGAGTCATAGTAAAAAGATGATCAAAGTAAATCAAAAGTAAAAATTAAAACCGAACCAAAAAATCAGTCGGTTCAAAATATTTATGATTAAATCAACTGAATCGACTAAGTTTTTTAATTATTGTTCCATCAACATTTTGACTCTTAAAATCATTTTAGTTTCCCAAATTAGAGTTTGAAATTGAGCCCTAGTCTTAAATAAGCTTTTTTATTATTTATATTTTCAAGACTAAATTATTGTATTTTATTCTAAATATAACTATATTTTCATAAGAATTAAATAATGGAGTTTTTAAATTAAAATAAATAATATTTTTAAATAAAAATGATTATTTCAAGTAGAGTACTCTATCTATAATGTTATTTCATAAAAAAGGTGTAGATATTATTTTTCACATTAAAATTTGGAATTTACATTTATAAGCATAATATATATATTTTTAAAATAATTTGTCATTTGTAAATGCTATAGCTTATTTGTAGGAACCAGATCCTCTGTACCCACTACCTTGTACCAACTCTGCTTCACACGATCTCATCCATATAAATATGTGGGACCCATGTGAGACCCAGAAAAATATATGAATGAGATCGCGTGAAATAGAATTGGTACAGCATAATGGATACATAATATGTCATCCCCTATTTGTAAACTTCTCCAATTTTTGTGGTCAAGTGGGGAAGGAATAAGAAATGGTGAACGATCACCTAAATCCTCTAATTTGAGCTCACAATCAGCTTCAAAGAGCAGAACAACAGCTGCATTGCACTCAGGTTGAAGACGACCACCGTCAAGTGGCATCGATGGATAAAATGCCACCAACAACTTTGCTAAAAGCCCCTACCAACGTATCGACGATGACCAATTTGAACGATTTCTAATCCTTGACCTAACTTGACATGAAGCTCAATCAACTTGAACTTATTTTATTGATTTCAGATTAGGTTCAATTTACGAACTTCATTCACATTTTTATGTTCTGAATTACTTGCAATCTACAATCAGAAGCTAATTCTTTGTTTTTACTTCGCAGCCGCTAGAGAGAGAAAAGGTGACGAGATTTGCAAACACTGAGAGTTACACTTCTGGTCTTTTGTGTTCTCTGCTGAGTGTATGAGCTTGCTTCATGGAGACCCTCGAACAAGAGGGACAGCATGCAAAGCATAGTCGCAAACGAGAGGAGGATCCACCTCCACGACCCTCCCTTTCTTATAACGCTGCTGTGACGGGGGAAGCAATGGGGGGCATTACAACAGATGACGATGTATGTCCTGAAGACGAACCCGTTCAGCTAGAAGAAGGTGATATCATGCATCTGCAGAGGGATTCCGGGAGGGGGGCATCGCGCTTTCCCATAGCTTCAAAGAAAAACTTGATCAACAATGGGCCAAAGCCGTGGTCATAAAACTCCTTGGTTGCCGAATAGGGTATTAGGTACTCAACTCCAGGTTGAAGACGTTGTGGAACCCTCGAGATCCCATTAAGATAGTCGTTCTTGAGCGTAACTTCTTCCTTGTCAACTTCATTGAAGAAGACGACTTCATCAACACCCTCACTAATGGAGCATGGGTCATCTTTGGACAGGCGTTGTCGCTGCAACGGTGGACACCCAACTTTCGACCATCCCAGGGAGCAATCATTCGAGCTGTGGTCTGGACGAGATTTTCAGAATTGTCCATTGCAAGATACCATCCCATGATACTCAAAGCCTTAAGGAATCTGGTGGGAAACACGGTGAATATTGATGAAACCACCCGATAAGCATAGAGGAGCAAGTTTGGCGCGTTGCTGTCGAAATCGACTTGAGCGTCCCGATCTGATCCAGCGTAGAGCTTGATGGTCCCCTATCCCAGATCTGCTTTACATGTGGGATAGTGGGGCATGATTCAAGCGGTTGTCTTACAAAACCGCAAGCTCCCACCAACACTGATATTCCGAGCACAAGCGTAGGAAAAGGAGAGGCCAGACGGAAGTTTACGTCAGGTGCACCGCTCCCTTCGCAACCTCCAGGCAACACCAACAGCTATGGACCTTAGATCCATGTTCAACGGAAGGGGGCCCCTTCAAGAATGACGCAACAAGAAGTGGGCGGCTCTCTCAGACAATGTCATGATACTAGGAGAGTAGGCTTGTGATTTTCAATTTTGACTGAGGCGGGAGACATGGGCGAAGAGAGTGCGGGACTGTCAGATATATCGTCTCTCCCACCTGTGTCTGGGACAGGCCAATGGCCACAATTGTATAGGCTCACCGAAACTGCAAGGACGCGTCCAGGGTTGGTGGTGCCTCCATCTGGGCCCAAAAGGCCCATACGGACTGGATGCAAGGGAAAGGTTAGCGGATCCAAGCAGCAGGCTATGGGAGACAGTCCAATAGCCAGGGGTCTTTCAGATAGGCGCCTAACCCATTTCCCTACAGTCTAAATCCAGCCCTCTGCCACGGCTCATCACTTGGCGGTTGAGATGTCTTCTCACACAGAAATGATCTGTGATAGCCAAGCCATCGCAAAGCAGGGGCCGTGCTCGAGGACCACTCACAGAGAATGGAGAGTGTAGAGGGGTCTGAGGAAGGAGGTCAGTATTGGGGGAGTGTACCCAAACTTCATACAGAACCCCCAGACCCAGCTGACGGGTCGTCGGGGATGATGGACACCACCATTGAATGGGGTCAAGACGAGGGGTTGGGCATGTAACTGCAGGGTGCTAGCACCAATGAAGTCCTAATAGGCAGTACGGTTTCCTCTTCGTCATAGAGTACTTTTTTAACGCCCTTGTTTTAATGTCGATACTAATATAGAATTGTCAAGGGGCAGGGAACTCCAAGTTTTATACTCTACTGTATAATTACATCAGTAATTATAAACTGGGTATTCTAGTTTTGCTAGAACCTCGTATCAGTGGCCCCAGGGCTGATTCAGTCACCAAAACGCTGGGTTTGGATTATTCTTTTGGAGTAGAAGTCGTAGGCTTTTCGGGTGAGATTTGGTTATTATGGTCCAAAACATTTGATATATCTGTTGTAATAGCCCACTGCCAATTTATTCATACTACCGTAAAGTATGGGAATTGCTACTTTGATTTTACAGTAGTATATGCTAGCCCCCAATTACCCACCCAAAACCTTCTCTGACCTTTACTAAGGTGGATAGGTAATTCCAGGTCTAGACCTTAGCTTGTTGGAGGGGACTTTAACGCTAAGGAAGAATTTTTGGGTGCATGGGTGTGGCTTGCATGACCTAGGCTATGTTGGATCCAAATACACGTGGAGGAGAGGCCCCATTCAGGCTAGATTGGATAAAGTGCTTAGCTCTACGACCTAGCTGGAGGCATTCCCTCGCACGATGAGCCGACACCTTTCCTTCGTTGGTTCGGACTATAGGCCTATGTTGATTTCTTTAGCTGGCCCAGCTTCCCGAGCTTTAGGAACCCCAATGTTTAGGTTCCAAAATGCATGGCTCACCCACGTTGGTTTTGATGAGGCGGTCGCAACACATTGTTTTCCAAAAGAGGAGACCTTGAGTGAGGCATTAAATAAATTCTCCCACCATCTCATGCACTGGAAAAAGTCAGTCTTTGGCAACATTTTTTCCAGAAAAAAAGATTACTCGCCCGCTTGGTGGGTATACAACGTGCCATGCAAGATCACAACTTTGACTATCTTTTGGCTCTAGAAGATCAACTCAGTGAGGAGCTGATGCAAGTGATGTGTGATGAGGAGCTCTTTTGGCACCAGAAAGCCTGGTGTGAATGGCTATCAAAGGAAGACCGTAATACCAAGTACTATCACACTGTCGCGTTATCTAAAAGAAAAAAACTACAAATTGAGAGCCTTAGAGACCATCGAGGATTGCTTATTTCGGATCCCGAGCAATTGCGCCTTCTATCCAGGACATTTTTTGTCTAACTTCATACTAGTGACGAAGGGAGCAATTGTCGCTTTTCGATTTCAGGCGCATTCCCTTTGCTATCAGAAGTGCGGCTTCATGACCTAACGTTGCCAATCCATGCAAATGAAATTAAGAACATAGTTTTTGGCATGAATCCCAATAAAGCCCTTGGGGTCGATGGATTAAATGCGTTATTCTTCCAAAGTCAATAGAGCATGGTTGGGCCGACAGTGGTGGTGTTTATTCAGGAGGTTTTTCAGTTGGAACATTGGGACCCATATCTGAACCATACTTTGTTGGTTTTGATCCCCAAAATACCCTCTCCGTCAAATATCTCTCAATTTTGCCCCATCAGCCTCTACACAGTGATGTACAAAATCCTGTCTAAAGTTCTTATGAACCGTTTGAAACCCCAAATGGATACCCCACATGGATAATCTCGTGGAGGCAAATCAATGCAGCTTTATACCGGGGCAGCATATATCTGATAATATTATCATCTTACAGGAAATTATCCACTCGATGCGAAAGAAAAAGGGGAAGATCAGGTATCTAGCTCTTAAAGTTGACTTGGAAAAAGTGTATGACCATCTAAGTTAGGCTTTTATCCATGAAACTTTACTAGATATCGGTCTTCTAAATACTCTCATCACAGTCATTATGCAGTGTGTGACCACGGTGTCTATGCAAGTCACATGGTAAGGCACCCCTTCTAAACCCTTTCACCCTACTCGGGGTATACGGCAAGGTGACCCCCTTGCGTCGTATCTGTTTGTTTTGTGCTTGGAACGGCTAGGCCATCTAATCTCAACAGAGGTGGCCTAGGGGCAGTGGAAGCTAATAAAGCTGAGCCATACGAGACCTCCCATATCCCATCTATTCTTTGCAGACGATCTCGTCCTATTTGTAGAAGCTACAGAAGCTCAGACACAGGTGATTACAAGGACATTAGAGTCTTTTTGTAAGGCTTTGGGGCATAAAGTTAGTATGGCTAAAACTAAGGTCTTTTGTAGTTGTAAAAACTACAGATATCTAGCTCTTAAAGTTGACTTAGAAAAAGCGTATGACCGTCTAAGCTAGGCTTTTATCCATAAAACTTTACTAGATATTGGTCTTCCAAATACTCTCATCACAGTCATTATGCAGTGTGTGACTACGGTGTCTATGCAAGTCACATGGTAAGGAACCCCTTCTAAACCCTTTCACCCTACTTGGGGTATACGGCAAGGTGACCCCCTTGCGCCGTATCTGTTTGTTTTGTACCTGGAACGGCTAGGCCATCTAATCTCAACAGAGGTGGCCTAGGGGCAGTGGAAGCCGATAAAGCTGAGCCATACGGGAGCTCCCATATCCCATCTATTCTTTGCAGACGATCTCGTCCTATTTGTAGAAGCTACAGAAGCCTAGACACAGGTGATTACAGGGACATTGGAGTCTTTTTGTAAGGCTTCGGGGCATAAAGTTAGCATGGCTAAAACTAAGGTCTTCTTTTCCAAGAATGTCTATCGTGATAAGATGGGTCACCTCAGTCAATTGATGCAAGTTACTTGTACACAAAATCTTGGAAAATATTTAAGAGTCCCGCTGATTAATGAGCGCACAACAAGAACTACTTATCAATACCTTATCGATAAAGCGCACACCAAGCTAGTAGGTTGGCGCACCCGAACTTTGTTCCTAACAGGGTGGGTAACTCTTACCCAATCAGTTATTGCGTCATTGCCCATATATACAATGTAAAATGCGAGACTTCTGAGGCAGCTTTGTGATGAGATGGAGAAGCTAATGCGTGACTTTATATGGGGCTCGACAAGAGGTTAGCGAAAAACACACTTAGTTAATTGCGAGGCGATGTGTCAGCCAAAATCAACAGGGGGCCTTGATCTTAAACACATTCATTCTTCCAATGATGCTTTACTCACAAGTTAGGATGGGAGCTGATTACTAACCCCACAGCCTTATGGGTCCAAGTATCGTCTAGACACCCAGTCCATACCCCTTTCGATCGATAGATTCGGCATTTCAGCCTGTTGGCGGGGGATCGCAACAACTTGGCAATTTGTGAGGCAAGTTAATGGAAAGCGGATCCAATTCTGGTTGGACAACTGGGTGGAGGA
Organism: Erythroxylum echinodendron; assembly: GCA_027575705.1. Classification (NCBI taxonomy): domain Eukaryota; kingdom Viridiplantae; phylum Streptophyta; class Magnoliopsida; order Malpighiales; family Erythroxylaceae; genus Erythroxylum; species Erythroxylum echinodendron. The sequence continues at coordinate 4,074,694 of JANZXR010000170.1, read as the reverse complement.
ATGGGGCCCCCTCATTGATGTAGCGACTGCTCAAATTTTGAATAGCGTTCTTTCTAATAGAATGTGAAATTATATAAAAGCAAATGGCAATTGACAGTGAAGTTTATTCCAACCTTATCTGCCCTCCACTATTTGAATGTTTATTGCGGTCACCGGACCCAACCGCTCACACACCGGGGGGGGTGGGGGGGGGGCACCTGTCCC
>JANZXR010000170.1:4036661-4062597 GCA_027575705.1 Erythroxylum echinodendron | reverse complement strand
CCGCATATGGGGGTTTCACAGTGGCATCAATTTATGATCTCATTGAAGATCAGACCCCGGATGCGGATCAAAATATTTAGGAAGTAATCAGTGGGGGGTTCGCCGCTGACTGCTGAGCTTTGGGACATTCAACTCGAGCCTTGCATTAATATAGGAACGGGTCTATCTATGCATCGAAGTCGAAATGGATTCTCTAAAGGTTATTAACATTTTATCTTCTTTAAATTTAGTCATGTTTGACACTAATCTTTTGGTTGCAGGTACCCAGGCATTGATATATCGCGACTGGGAGGTGACATTCTAGCATATCTATTGCTAAGAGAACTAGTATGCAGATCAATTGGCCACGATAGCAGTATTCTCAAGCCCAGGCCTGCATATCCTCTAGGAGCCTCCGAGCGCTGTTTTAGATCTTATCCATTGAGATTCGTAAGGAGCTTTCTATCGTCGAACATTAAGATAGTGTCTGTTTTTATTTCCTTTGTAAACAAAAAAAGGGCTTATCATAACATTTTAAGAGGAATTTTGCTTTTAGGATCATTACAGATGGATGTGGAGTTTTGCTCCATATCTTCACAGAAATACTTCCTGAAAGCATCAACATGAGGTTCCTAAAGATAGATATAAATAGTCAATGGACCATCTACACAGGGACTGCCAATAATGGCTGCATCTCCATCAGATTCATGAGGACCATGTACCATTCATATCTCCTTTCCCCACCCAAAATCAAGACCATAAAATGGAAGTGTTAGCCAACTAACCACAGTGAGATTCAGGTTTCCATAGTAAGGCTCTTTGGGATTGTCCACCTGGAACTTTGTCATCTCTGGCTGGTTCTTCAAGAACTCAATAGCAGCATCCACATACTCACTCTTCAGCTTCTCTATTGCTTCTCTTATTTTTGCTCGCAGAATATCCCACTGGCCTGGAGACAAGCTCACTAGACAGGTTATGAACAATCACATCAACGATCACATTGTTGAAATAACTGCGAGGCAACTGTGGCTGCATCAATTTGCGAATATCAACACACATCTAAAGTTGTTGGCTGCTTTAGCTTTCATTGCACATCTCCACAAATGTCCTGCTATGGTCTCATATCTACTGTAACCCCTGCTGCTCTCTGAATGTCTCATCTCATTAGCTTTGTTCCTTAGTTTCTCAACTTGTTCTTTGGTTATGCTCAATGTTAAACAAAGAGTCTTCTTTTTCTTCTCTTATGAATTAGCAGATTGCCCAAGTAAGAGACGTGGGTGATGGAGTTCCGGATGATCAAACAGGTTGTGTTTGCTTGGCGCATCTCCTACTCGCAACAACTTTCGATCAAGAACTGGTACTCTCTCTAATGGCTCACTACGAGCAAACCCTGCCCACTCTTTGATGAAATGAAGAGCACTCTCCCCATTAACCAATGCATGAGATAGTGTAAAGCCGACACTAATGCCACCACACTTGAACCAGGTGACTTACACTAGGAACAGCGGCTGTTCAGGCAATGGAGTAGTATATTCCACCTTGGGGACTAGGAATTCATGTTCAGGAGATAGTGAAAAGTCACTAAAATCCTCTAGTTTGCTTTCAGATTCAGCGTCAAGTAGCTAGACACCGGCGCTGTTGCACTCCAGCTCAATGTGACCATCGCCAAGTGGGTATAGGTGGCCGGAGAATAGATAAAAAGGCACCAAAACTTGGCTAAAAGCCTTTTTCAGGGTGTCGATAAAGGAAGTGGGTGGTGTAAGCCAGCTCTGTGGTGGCCTATAGAAGTAGATTACAGGTATGTGAGACAAGACACCAATTTGGTCCAATTCAGACAGAGACTTGCGACCAGTCCACGTTGATTCTTCTGGTTTCACAATATAAGAGCCTTTGGTGGTCATCGCCATTTTTCTGTTTATTAAGGTTCTTTTTGTTTGGTTGAGGTTTATTAATGGAACATAACACACTTTTATCGTTTGGTTGAGGATTTTATAATGGAATGGATCGGAATGAGAAGTAAACAAAAAGTTTCATGTTACGTTCCATTCCATCCTAGACAGTGAAAATAAGAAACCTCCGATTTTGGGGGGTTTAGGATAGAACGTAAACTGATAAATACATACTTCTTAATATACCTTCAATAATTTTTTTAATACCAATTATTTCTTCTAACTCTAACCTTAACCCCCTTGTATATAATTAATAATATTTTTATATTATTTCTCCTTACTCTAATAATAATATTTTTATATTATTAATAAAAATTGTATATAATTAATAATAAAAAATAAAATTTTTAACGAAAATAGAAAGTATATAAAAATTATTCTTTAATTGTTTCTATATTTTTATATAAATAGAAATATAAATAAATAATTTTTAAATATAAATCACATATAATATATTAAAATTTATTAAATAATTAATAATAATATTTTTATATAATTAATAATAAATTGTATATAATTGATAATAAAATAATAAAACTTTTATTATTTTAAAATAAAAAATTATTTGCCACAGTTGTGTGTCACTTTTTAATTGGACTTGATTGCTGTTTTAAAATCATAACGTTAAATCTCTTATAACAATCATTTTAATATCAGAGTATAATAGTCATTTATTGTATATTACATTCTATTTCATCCATTTTCTAAACAATGTTTCACTGCATTATATTATCAATCCTTCAATCCCTCCCAAACAACTTTTCACTATATTACACTCTACTCCATTATAAATTGTTCCTTTCTATTCTATTATGTTTCGTTCTGTTCTATAGATGAACATCCAATCATGCAGGCCTAAAGTTTAGATATTGGAGAGGAAAAGGACTAAAGATAGACATGTCAGAATAGTTTATTCGTTTACCATTAATGTCAAGAATTTTCTTGCCAAAATTCGTCAGTGTGCATTGAATTTACCTATTTTTCAATACTATCTTCAGATGGTTATTAATTGCATTTTCGTTTCTTTATTTCATGGTCAATAAATAAGAAATTCTTATTTTAAAAATATTTATTATTATTTAATAACTATGAATATCCAATCAATACTCAGTCATTTAATTTTTTTGTTTGTAAATTACAAAGAGAAAGTTGCCATCGTTTGATTTTATTGTTGTTTCTTATTGAAATTTTTTCATATATATATTTTGATTTTTATGTAAAAATAAAAGTTTATTTAATTGTTAATATCACTCTAGTCATACTTTTGTCATCAGAAATAACAAAATACTAAATATTAGTTTGAAATAATTTTATTTTTTTAATCTCTTATTAATATTTATTAAGTATAAATAACTAATTTATCATATTTTTAAAAGAAATAATATTTATTAAATCCATAAACTTTGAATTCCAAATATATTTTTCATTTTAAGATAATTTTAAAAAATATTTTTCACATTGAATGATTAATTTTAATTTTCAATTGTTGCATTTTAAATTAATTATCAAAATAATTTTTAGTTCCGTAAAAATTTTATATTTTAAACAATTTTAATTTAGGTATGTTAAAAATAAAATTATTAAAGGATAATTAAATTATATTGGCTATAGTTTTATTACTTAGGATTGAATAATTAAAAATTATTTATTTAGATTATAATAAAATCAAAATTAGGATAAATGAAAAAACAAATTTTCTTTTGATAATAACAAAAAAATTAAAAACAATTTTTTTATTTAGAAAACATGAACATAAATCATAAATTATGAATAAAATCAAGCTCAATTTTATCTTTTAAATTTATAGTCATTATATAAGCAGTAATTAGTTGTTAACTAATAAGGTTGTAGTTAGTATTTTGTGCAAAAATTTGGAGTAATTGAAGATTATATTTTGTTTAGGTTAAGTTTTAGTTTCATGGGCAGAAAATAGGGTTAGGTTGCCAGTGATTATTGTATTATGTTTTGGGTCTAATAGGAAAAAAATTATATCGTAAATAAAAATAAGAATGTCAATTTTTTAAAATATAAGGTGGGCCGGGTCATGGGTTGCCCTATCTTGATCCGTTGAATCACGACCTAAACTTGGATCCGATCTGACCTATTGACATCCCTAAATAAAAGCATCACCAAGATCATCATTATTAATTTTGTTATTGAAAAGTAAAATTTGATGCATTTGACAAATGTTCAATTAAAAAACAAAACATAGGATAATTTAGTCATTTATAATTGAAATGATCAATTTTTAGTTTTATTTAGTTTAATAATTTTATTGTTAAAAATTGATTTATTTATTAATTAATTAACTAATTTTATAAATTAATCAACTTTTATAAACTACCATTAATTAATTAATTTTTATTTATTATTTTTAATTAAAATTTAAAATTTTCTACAAATATAACTTTTTCAATTTTTTTAAAATTTTAATTTTATTTAATATTTAACTAATTTTATAATAATTTAATATCGTTTGAATCATTTAAATTTTTTATATTTCGGAGATTGATTTTTGAAAACATCGTAATAATTAAAAACCTATTCCTAACATGAATTTAATTTTAATAAGTTAAATTCATTAATTTATTTATAATTGAAAACAAACATTAGGTCCTGTTGAAACTCTTTTAAATCCGTAAGTTGAGACTGTCGGAATCTCGTTTTATCTGAGGAAAGTAGCTACGAGTAAAAGTCAGAATCAGGAACGCAGACGAAACTTCACATTACACGCTTATCTTCCTGAGATTTCCAAGCCAATCCCATATATTTACTTGTGGTTACAGTAATAGTCACGAGTAAAACCCCTAACGCTCTCAAAAGTCAAAACCCTTGCTCTGTCCACTTCCATTCCTATTACAGCAGTTAAAACGACTGGCCACAGTAGGCCTCCTTTTAGAGAGTTACTCAACTCGTATTCGCTCAAATTCGGTACATTCGATTGTAGAAAATGCGTTATAGGAAGCGGAAGATTGATGGGAAAATAAGCTCCTTCTCTCGGAATCAAGCGTCTTTTCCTGGTACTCATTGTTTTTTCCAAGATTTTTACCTTTTTATTTTTAATTTGGTCTTCTGGGGTCTTTTGGTCTTTGGACAAGAAGCTGCAGTGTTGTTGATACAGTGAGACTGCTTTTGAAAAATCTCAACTTTATAGCCGTTACCCAAGTATAGTTCAATGGTGTTCTGTAGATAGACGGGTGGCAATTTGTATTTTTGCTTTCCTTTGTAGTGGTAAATTTATGGATAAGAAGGAAAGCTTTGATTTTTTGATGAACTATAAGAAGTGCTAATATGGGAATTCAGGACTGAAGAGGCACAAAACGCGTGAGAAGTTTGAGACGAGTAAGCAAGCCAAAAAGGGTCGCTTTGTTGAAGATGAGATTGCCCGTAGTCCATCTCCCAGTTCTTCAGGCATGTGTACCTTCGCTTATTCGTTTTATTTCTGTGAATCTTGGAATTTACCAATCTGTTTTAGTTGTTTACTAGTTTTTAATCGACCGTTGTGGGAATGCAACTTAAAATAAAAATTTTAAATGTAGGGATAGGTCTCTTCAGAGAGAGTGGTGCAATCAATTACAAAAGTTTTGTAAAGTTGATATTTGAATTTGCTTATTATAGGTGACTTGGTGGATGAGAAATCTAGTGGCGCCCCTTCAGCAGTTTCAGTGTATAAAGAATCATCAATTTATGATAGCTTGCTAATGACACTGCAATCTTCCAATGTATCTCTTGCTGATGCTTACAAGAAGCGGTAAATGCTATGATTTCGTCAATCATTCTTGATTTTCCTTTTCTACTATTTTTAGAAAAAAGGAACTGCTTTTATTTCTCACCTATTCTTTTCTGTTGCCCTTGTTCCTTTTTGGTTGAATCGTACTTGTTATGCTGCTGCTTTTCTTCTTTTTTGTGTGATATATTGCTTTTTTCTTATGCACGTTGAACATCTAATTTTGATACTTATGGATTTTCTCTTGTGTATTTTTATGCATAAATTATGTTTATTCATGCTGTTGAAATGACCAGCTTTAGACATTTTATAATGCTAATATTTTAAGGTCTGAATGTTCTATACACATATATGATTCATGGAGTCAAATGTCAATTGCTGATTATCATCAATTCTTATCAAAACGTCCTCAAAGTTGAAGTTTGTATGTGAGATCTGACATGTATTGGCAATTGACAGTTTTTTTTTTTCTAATATAGACAGAGAGAGGAAGGAGGAAAAAGTAGCTCAGAAGATGATGAAGATGATTTAGAATCTCTTAGTGCTTCAGAGAATGAAGGTACTGAAGAAGGTAAAAAATGTTCTTGTATTTGATACAATTTATTCGTGAAAACCTATAAGTTTCAGTTTCTATTTTCAGGTTTGATGTCCTATCTTTATCTTCTTTTGACCATGCTAACTTTTTTTCTGGCAATTTTGATAAGGTTACTGTTGCTTTCATTTTTTAATATAGCTATCACAATCTTTAGTATACGTCTATTTTTTGTTTTTCCATCCTCATATTGGTGGAAGAATTGTCAATGCTCTCAATTTTGTTCAAGAATCATTTAATGCCCTAAACTTATACAAAAAGATCATAGTGGTGCAATATGGTACATGTTACTTCTCACTTTGTAAGACATTCCCTTCTTTGAAAATCATTTAACTTCCATTCTTTACCTAGTCTTTGTGTTGTCAGTCCAAAAAGTTTGATTTTTAATGATCTTTCCCTAAATGGGATTAACACTGCCAAACAGATACGCAGAAGAGTTTTGATGCTGCATCTTTTTGAAATTATAGAATTGGGAAAGAGGGTTGCATGTCTGTATTTTCCAATTATTTAACTGCAAATTAATTGAGCAACAAACCCATATTTTTTAGTTCCTCTAGGTGAAGGAATGTCTTGTGAATGAATTAAGTGATTGTGTTCACCTGCTGTCTCCATGATTGGAGAACAGTTACTTTTGGATTCAGGGTTTGAAAAAATGAAAGGAAGACTCAGTTGGTAGACTCTCGACAACACAATGATGAATTATTACATAATAAAGTTCCAAATAACATTTTTAGCTGTAATCTTTTGCTGTATTTTGCAACTTCTTTTCTGCTTGCAGGAACTGATAATGATTCTCTTAGAAGTGATGATATAGAAAGAAACATGAATGAGCCTGACAATAAAAACATTGTTGATGAGAATTCTGAATCGGAAAATGATACAGAGGCATCTGACATAGATCAAGAGTACAATAAGGCAGTTGATACGCAAGCTGCTTCGGATACAGGAATATCGACAAGGTGCTGTACATTGGTTTTATCGTTTTTGTGGTTTATTACCCATTGTCTTCCAATTCTTACTTTGAGATAGATATCATCTTGTGTGTGAATGCAAGATTCAGATGTATATTAACTCTTAAGAAAGAGTTTACATACGAGCGAAAATGGAAAAGGGAAAAACTAAACATCCTAGAAACCTCATGGTTATGGAGATTCAGAAGGTGGAAAATATATTAAGACGGTAAAAGAGACAAATTTATGGAGATTAAGATGGTGGTGAAAGCATGTTAAGATGGTAAAAAGAGACAAAATTTACCCATTATTATACACTTTGGTTGTGAGTTGATCAATTCATCATGAAGTAAACATTGCTAGGATCCCTAGTTGTCAATTTGGATTGGAATATGTTGCTCACACTAAAACATGAAAGCTTGTAACAAGTTCCTTTCTGCTTTCTCAATTGCATTGATTGTCCGATGTTGAAATTGCCTGCTTGGCATTGAATTTATTCTTCTTATATTACATGTGATGTATTTTTAATTTCTGATTGAAACTCATCTTTGATAACTTAAGTTCTTGTCTTCCATAAGTTCTCATATTTTACTGTAGTGCTCTATGTGCAGTCCTTTCCATATCCACTTGGATTACAAGTTATCAGAAGAAGAAGCAAATAATTTGTCAAACAAAAAACAGAAATATAGCTGGGAAATACCTGCCTTGGATATGCCTAATTGCAAATGGACAGGGAGTGGAGATTGTTTCCTAGAGGTGCTTTCTTTTTTTCACCTACCTATTCAGTAACGATGGTTTTCCTTTTTTATTTGTAATTGGCTCTTGAAGAGTGGTGGTAGTGATTCAGATTTTGGAATGGGGCAAAACAAGATTCCGCACAAATTTGTAATTATGTTCTACTGGGAGACAAAGCTTTACTTCTGTGTCATAGCCTCTTGTTTCCGTTTCAAACGCTGTCAATGTTCATCAAACACTTTAATTGATACCAAAAAACAAAATTAAGGTTTTAGTATTTCTTCTCATTAGTTAAAGAGATTATCTGGTCTGGGATCTTGCAGGGGGGCAGGGTGGTACCTCCAAACTGTAGCTTGTAAGTGGGTTAAAAATATTTGTTATTTTCAGGTTATTCCTGGAAAGCTCTTACATTAAAATGGAAGATGCATGTGGTGTAACTTAGGGCCTTACCCTAGGTTGGAAGCTGATTAAACATCTCATTCTACCACCATGTCGGAGCTGGTTCTATTTAAGCTGCACTTTTTAGTTTTGAGTTTATAATTGAATAAAAATGTTATTACTTATGCAGAAATCTCACATGGATCCCCGTTATGGTCTCAAGCAAAGTTTATACAATCACTGGCTAGATATTTACAAGATGGCAGGAGGAAAAAATTTTCATTCATCTAAGCAGAGATACTTCTTCTCTCTTTGTAGGCCTCATATCCATATACACATACTGTTATCCAGTTCTGTTCATTCATTTGTTAAAAAGACAGTACATAGTATTGTCTTCTTTAGAATCTGACTGAAGAAAACTGTATACTACACTTGAAGGAATCTGCTTCAGACCAATGATTTGACAACATATGCCTAAAAGTTTTGTCACTCTAATGTACCTGAAAGGCAGAGATGAAGTTATTTTTTTTTGGGTTTAAATTCTTTACTTGTCCATATGGATGCTCTGTTAATAGAATAATATTTGATTAAGAACTTCTCTTATTCGCACTGTTGAAGAAGAAGAAAATATTTATGTGAGGCTGGTGGGGGAGCAACAAGTTCCTTGCCTGGTATTGGCGGCAAAACTTGCTTGATTCATATGAGGATGGCCTCAAAATTTGATATTTTGTTAATGTGGTTGCGACATCATCTCTATTCGCTTCCTGAAATCCTTTAACTAATTCTGCAGCATTTTCCCTTTCTTTTCATCTCTGCGTCACAATTGGAGGGTTTATAACATATCTATGTTAATTAGGTTTCTTTCAATTTTTTATTTTGTTGATAATATGGAATACTGTTTTAATAGGCAGCAGTTATAGAGATATACTGCACTCTAACAAGAAGCCGTTTTATCACAAAGGCTTGGAAGAAGACTCGAGTTTCATGGATGCTTACCTAATGCATTCAGTGCGTGTCATTGCTTTTGTTCCTGAGATAGTTCTTGTCTTATAATTGTGGTGTCTTATACTGAATAAATACAAAATATCATGCAGCTGAATCACATTTTCAGAACTAGAGATCTTGTAAAAAAGAATGATTCCAAAGTGGTCAAGCATAAGGAGAGTTCCAAAGATGAATTTATTACTGATGATAATTTTCTTGATCATGGTTTTACACGTCCAAAGGTAGCCTCTTGTTTCTATATATCTGCTTACTACTGCTGAGTGCACTTGATCATAGCACTGAATTTGTCCAAAGAAACTCCTGTTGAAGAGTCATTTCATATATTTAAGATTATCTTCTCTTCACTTGCTGCTTTCTGTTTTCATGTGGTCCAAATGGTAACTGAGCTGGCTAGATTTTTGTGACCATGTTTATTGTTGAGGACTTATCCCTACTTTGTTAAATTAATGAGTTTGTGAAGTTTCGTTATTGTGAGATTAAACTAATGTGTTTCCATTGCCAGATTTTCAATTCTTTGTTTAAAAAGATTAGAAACTATTTGCATTTAACTGGTTGTCTTTGAGATTATGTTCCTTTAGAAGTTAATGCTTTGAATTTCAATCTCTCATTTTGTTTTGTACCGTTATGCTTTCTGAAGTCATGGTATCTCCCTGTTTACTTGGTAGAAATTTATGTTCTCAGGTGCTGATCCTATTACCAATGAGACAAATTGCACTTCGAATTGTTAAGCGGCTCATAGAATTGACTCCTCAAGCTTACAAGGTATACTTGTTTGCTTCCATATTTGCGAGTGTATCTTTGAGTGCAATTCAGGCAATAACTTGTATTAAGTATGACTCTATCTTGTCCCTGTTCGAGAAATTTCTAAAAATTCTATTTGAAATCTATTGTGCTTAATTTGCATTGATTTGATGGATGTGTATAGGATTTACAGTCTTCTGATGCATTGAACAAGCACTGGTTCTCTATGTTTGTCTTGCTTAGGAGTCTAGATTCTCCGTCCTAAAATTTGGTGGGCCATAAATACAGGGGTCAGGGTTGTTGGGGTACACAGTGGAACTTATCATCTTTCATCTTTATGTTCTGATTGTCACCTAAACAATTTTCTATTATTCTTGTCCCAGCTTATTAATCAGGTGTCTTTTTGTTCAAATGTTAGGAATGCTGATTTGTTCGAAATTTCCATTTTGATCTATTGATCATATGCTAAGCTTGTATTTATTATTCAGGTTAATGTGGATCACATTGACCGTTTTGTTGATGAGTTTGGAGTTCAAGATGATGAAGAAAATATGGGAAACAAGTCTTCGAAGCCAGCTGATTATCAAGCACTTTTTGTTGGGAAAAATACTGATGACAACTTTATGCTGGGAATCAAGTTTACAAGGTAAATCACACTTTTATTGACGGGTGGCATCTTGCGACGAACCATAAAGTTGATTTTTCATCTAAGAGTATATTTATACACACACACACACACACACATATTGAGAAAGGTTCTATGGATTCTTATCATATTTGATTCGTTTTCATTAATATCCCTTTATAACGTCTTTTTTTTTTCTCTTTTGATTTTTATTTCAGGAAGAGCATAAAGTTATATAGTGATTTTTATTCCTCAGACATCATTATTGCTTCACCTCTCAAATTGCATGATGTAAGCTGCTACCCTTACCATGAAAATTTGTGTAGCATAATGTATTTAGTTCCACATGATTCTCTTGGCATCTGTTGGGTTGTAGACACATTATTTCTTCACAAGGGTGATCTGGCTTGATCTTTCCTGAAGATGTAACTAATGCCTAGAACTTCTCATCTGTGTTGGTGGCATTCATGCTTTCTGTAAATAAACTTTATGAAATTGGAATTAAACTGTAGATAATGTTTGAAATCTGGAGTGCTTTTCAGCTGCAATTTGCTAAAAGTTAATTCTAACTTAAATTTATGATTTCATTTCTGCTTGCATGCTATTGGAATAGTAGAAAGCCGCACAGATTTTGTTGTTTCGAGATTCGGATTCATGCTTAAGCATTTTGTTTTCTTTATTGTATTTTTCCAGCTTGAGACACATAAAGTAATAAAAAAGCTGTGCAACTTTCTACTGCAGTTAACAGAATTTTATTTTTGTCAGAAAATTGCCAAAGCTGAAATCAATAAGGAAATTGATGTTGACTATCTTTCTTCTATAGAGGTAGTTTCTTTGTACTAGTTTGCCTTTAGGAGTATTCCTTCTGATGCTAGTCATTTTTTTAATTTTCTGTTTCTGTTAATTTATAACTAATAATTGAGTACTTTTCATTGGATGAGCAGGTTCTAATCATTGATCATGCAGATATCATAACAATGCAGGTAAATCGTGAATCTGGTGATTTGGTTGTTATATTCATCTTGATTTCGAAATATGTTTTTATATCCTGTTATTCTCACACAATGTGCACCTATCTAGAATTGGGCCTTTCTAACTTCAGTTCTTGAGAAATTGAACCGCATACCTTCTAAGCAGCACGGGACTGACATCATGCGCATTAGGAAGTGGTATGTCTACTATTTATCCTGATCGATATCATGATTATCAATGCGATGCTTTAGATTTTAAGGTTCATCATTGTACAGAATCCTTTACAGAAGTTAATAGTTGTCATATTTTTCATTGTAGCTTCTTTAAACTATTAATTTCAGTGATGCATGCTTTTCTTGTTTAGGTATTTGGAAGGGCGTGCGAAATTTTATCGGCAAACTATACTTCTGGGTTATTATGTTAATCCAGGTAATTCTATCCTCTTCTTTTTCTCTTTTAGCCATTGGATTTAGACATCAGGTATAGGAAGTCCCAAGGCATTTTCCAGAAGCCTTACATGTAAAACTATGGCATTAGTTCAGAGCAATTCACAAATTATAGAGATTAAGTTTTTCCTTGGTTTTACACCTCCATTTTTGTGCATTTACATTACAACATCTATGTTTCTCTTGCCTTTCTGAGAATGCTGCATTTATTTTTATTTGTTGCTACTTCTGCATGTTTGCGTTATTAAAAAGTTACTAAGGCAGGGCAACTGGTTCTTTTCCTAGTATCTGCATTTGAGACCAATTATAATCGAGTTTCTTTTTTGTTTCAGACATTAATGCTTTGTTCAATCACCAATGTGTTAACTACCAAGGAAAGGTATGCTTTTTGTTTACTCCATTTGCTAAATCTTCTAGCTGCATACATCTGGACCATAGGAGATAGAGCTAGAAGTTGTTATTTAAGGGCGATGAGGGACTACATAATAGCTGAATTCCTGCCAATGTCATTGAACTGGCTTAGCTTGCAAGGATTGTTGTCTTTTAATGCATTCACTTCTGCTCTTAAATCGTGTTTCTCTCTCCCTGTGTTTCACATATTACTTAGGCTAAAATTTATTCAAACTCATGGATGGGTCGGAATTCATGTTCACTATTATCTTTAGTATAATCAGGTATACCTTGTATATCTGATTCAGCAGTGTATTTAGTTGCATCAAGTGAAAACCATAAATATCCTCAGTAGCTTACTCCAGTCAACTCTTTTGTGGTGTTCTGAAAATTTTCACCATTGCACACTTCATTTCTCAAGAGTATGCCTAAAGTGTTATTCTTGTGACACCAGTTGAATTATTTTTTATCAGATCTTCGAACTATAAATATGTGAATCAGAATGGCTCTGGCTCCTCTTGTGCTGATTGCATATGGCTTAAGCCATGGTTTTGTTCATGTTGAATGAATATGCACAATATTTCATCCATTTTCTAATGAATAAACAACTTCCTCATTACTTGGTTGAAATGTCTAACAAAGTCAAAGGGTTAGCTAAAACAATTTTTTTGATGATATTAATAGGTAAAGTTGACGTGTGAGTATAAAGGCATGCTTCCCAAAGTCTTACTTCAAGTGCGACAGGTATTTTCAGTTTACTTGCTTAATCTACAGTATGCCATTGGTTATTAATTCACTTTTTAGACTTTTTGACAAATAATTTTCTAGGGGCATTAATTGTCAAACCCAAATTCTTTATGGGAAACTAAACTGAAACTAGTTTATAATTCTAAACGTTGGCATTGGCTACATGTATCCTCTCTCTTAATTCTAAACCTGGGCATTGGACGATCACATTAGTGAGATTGAAGTATGAGGCACCTCTTTTCAGCCAGGAAAATGTTTACAGATATAATTACTTTCTGGATTTCAATAATTGGACAAGATAGATGTATCAGAAAAAAGATCACCAATCCATGCCTTGCATCATGGGTGCATCCGTGTGTATCATGTCTTGCTATATGCATACAATTCACGTGATCAAACACGTCTTTTATAGAGCATTATCCTGTAGCTTCTCAGTTCATAAGAGATCTTCTACAATATTTTGGTTTCAGTTGCCTGATTTCTTACTTTGGCTAGTAAATTTTGAAGTATGTAAGTGTTAATCTTTTTCGAATATTGACATGCCACAGATTTATGAGCGACTTGATGCCAGCTCGGTGATGGAGGCTGATGATGCTCGACTTGAATATTTTACTAAGAAGGTTGTTACAAAATTTACAGGTCGACAGAAAAATGTTATCACACTTTCCTCATTTTGGTTAAGGCCATAAAAAGAAGATTTCAGCTTTCTTAAGCTTTTCAAAAGCCAGACTTGTTGTTCAGCTTCCTTTTTGAACTGGCTATTTAAACATCCTGTCCTTCACATATTGGCTGCTCTTCATATAATATTCTTTGGGGGTTTAATATTAGGAAAATGTAAGGATTGGGGAGAATATTCATGTGGGTAGTAACTTAAACCATTATGTGGTTCATGACAATATATTTTCTCTTTTATGGGTACAGGTGTTTCCAAAGATAAAGGATGCTAGCCAGGTACATGCTCAATGTTGGAAACCATTAAATTAATCCTAATGTGTTTGTATGCCATGATTTAAAATTTTGTTTCAGGGGGGAACTATGCTATTCATTAGTTCTTACTTCGAATTTGTGAGAGTTCGCAACTTCTTAAAGTCACAGAATGCATCCTTCTGCCTTCTTTCAGAGTAGGAAACCTTCTTTCTACCTTTTAATCATCATTTAGTTTCCATGTATTGTCCTTGTTTTTTTCTATTTTTGGGTATGCTTGTCTTCAAATGTTATATTCACTCTTTTGGAATTTTGAATTACCACTCTTTCTTTTCAGATACACCAAACCAAGTGATATATCCCGTTCACGAGTTTGGTTTTTTGAAGGAAAAAGGAAAGTCATGCTTTACACTGAGAGAGCTCATTTTTACCACCGATATAAGGTACTTTGAAACTGCTGTTACTCCTGTGATAGATCTAGAAAGCTTGTAATTTTTCTGCGTGATGTCTTTTTAAGTCTGAACATTTACCTTATTTGTGACTGAAGTTGTAACACGTTTGTTTATCAACTCTTTGTGAAAAGATTCGTGGTATTCGAAATTTGATCATCTATTCTCTCCCTGAAAGAAAGGAGTTCTATCCCGAGGTGAGCATTCTTCCTATAATAGGTTACATTGACCATCCTTGGTCTTCTGACCTAGTGATGGATTCTTCTTAATTTATCTGTACACTTCTCTTTCTTTGTTGCAGGTGCTTAACATGCTTGATGGGACACATGACACTGAATGCACAGTTCTTTTTTCTCGATTTGATCAGCTTCGGGTAATAGCTTAAAACTCTTCTGTTGATTTAGTTTGCAATGATCTGATTGTTTGGTTAGCTCCCTAGGAATGTAACAGATATTTGTAATATTTTCCCCTGTCCTGGGTATGTGTTGTTTATGTGGATGCGCTGTAATTCCTATCTTGGCTGTCTTAGCTGGAGAGAATTGTTGGAAGCACTTCTGCCAGAAGGATGATCACTTCTGAAAAGAACATGTTTGTGTTCTGTTGAAAGACTTGTATGCGCGCCTGCAATTTATGAAGGCCGCCATTGATTGGAAGAAAACCAGTTAAGAGAGGGAGTGTTCACGATTACGGTATGCTCGGAATGCTTTTTCTTGTCGGATTTAAAGCAGCTCAAGTAAGAGTCTTCAAACTTCAAGCATCATATTGATGATCTCTCTGTGGATGAATGGAATAAAAATGACTGATATCTAGGCCCTTGTAAGAATAGCCATTTCTTCATATGTCAGCTCCTGCTTCAACCCTCAGTTTGGCTGGTGGGAATCAGTTTTGTTTTCATATTAAATTTTCATTTTTTTGTAATTTATACAAAAGCTGAGTACAGAATTCTTCTGTCTCCCCAGTTCATATCAATTTACTTTTAGATTCTTAGTTAAATTTGTACATTGTACAAATAACTAATAAACATCAAATCGCAGTCACAATATCATACAAAAACGCATAAACTTCTCAACTCAATTCCAGGCCTTGGATTGAATATCCAGTACACACAAGATCATCATGAAACATGGTTTCTATCGACCCTATTTCTTCAAGAAAATGTACGAATTTATATGGAGAAGGAACCCTTTTTACTCTCCACCAGCTCGCTCCCAAAACCTTTCAAATTAAGGATTCTCCTAATCAAAGTTCTTCGATGCATAGATAACTGCATGAGATATATATCTATTATCTACTACAGATATGGAGAGGGCACACAATTAAAAAGTAAAATAAAGTTCAGGTTTATGGACTAACAAAAAGAAGACAACTTAGGAACATAATCAGTGGCTAAATTTCAATAGATGAAAGGCTAAATCTAACAATTAAACATAGTTTGAAGGCTAAATTCCTGAAATCAAGATACTTTGGTGGCTAAAAGGTGTCTAAACCTTTTTCTTCCTTAACATGTTACCCTTCTAGCAACTTTTTCCACCACATACTTTCATCTTTTGGCAAAAGAATTATTATTCTTTTCATTTTTTGCAAAAAGTTATCCGAGTTACAAAAGTCGGGAGAGATTCATCAATTGTATGCAACTTTCCTCTGTGAGCTTACAGTTACAAAGGAATAACCTTACTAGTTCCTTCAAAGCTCATCCTTATTTTTTTAAATTATTCTACGCTTACTTAATTTGATCTAGAAACACAAAAATTGTTCAATTTTGACTCCTTTGTTTGTCCCATGTTAGTTGAAGAAAACAATTGAGGCAAGGCTCTTGCTTATATAAAGAGGGTGCTACCTCTTTGATTAATGCACCAATACAAAATCAAAGATTTGTGTAACAAGTTTGATTATAGTTAAATTTCTTTTTTGAGGTGAGAGTTGGAGAGTTTATTTTGGGTATCTTTTTGTGGGTGTATTGGTATATTGAAATATTGGGTGAGAGGAAGAATTGTGTGATTTTAAGAATTTTGCACACAGTGGGATTTCTTATCAATGCTTGTGGTTTTTTTTCCAGTTTGAGAGTTTCCACGTAAATTCTCTTGTATTATTATTTCTCTATTTTTTGCTATTTTTGCCTATGAAATATCCTTAAGTGTGAGTTTAAGAGTCTGAATTCCCAATAAAAACTATGTTCAAGAATTTCAACAATTTTAGGTATGAATAGATTGGTATCACGCTAAATTGGTTCTTTGTTGTTTTGTACATCAAGAATAACATCGAAGATCGAAAGAATAAGAATGGTTAAAAATAGTGCACGAAGAATGTTGAAAGTTATAATTATTGTTAATGTAAATCGAAACACTTCAATGGCCCTTATTAACTCTTTAGCTCTAATTATTACATACAGCCATTATCGTTCACAAGAAACATGAAAATCTCCATCTCTGTGATTTGTTAGTGTCCTGTAAGAAAGGGACAATGAGGTCATATGAACATGCAACTAAATGAATACACGCAGAGCTGCATGCAAAGCCAAGTGACCAATGATATGGGAATATTCAAACACGATCCCTGTGAAGATATTTGAAGAAAAAGCATTCGGTTTTCTTTTTTTTTTTTCTTTTATGTCTTAGTTGAAGTTAACGAGGAGGAAGTTGCAGGCAACCCTGCATGAGTAACTACTGCTATAGCTACATTCTTGAATGTAGCAGACGATTTAATAATATGGGGTGAGGATGGAGGAGGTTAAGTGGTGCGTGTGGAGATGAGTGACAGATACAGAGAGAGAGAGAGAGCGAAGACCAGGCAAAGACAGTAAATTACGCCGCTTTGAAAAGCAGGTTTCTGATGCTTTAATGGCGGCCCTTAGTTTCTGTATAATAAACAAACACAAAAGGGGTCTGGTCATTATTTATAATCAGAACTTGACCTCCTTCTTTTTCTTTTTTCCAGGTACTAAGCTTTTCTGTCAGGATTTGACTCTTTTGAGTCTTAAATTAGCTGCCATAATTATGTAGCTATTGCCTGAAACAAAGTCTAAATGTTTCTAGGGAAGAAAGCGTTTCATTACTACTGTCTTTAAACAGTTTTAATAAATGCCAACTGCCTTGAGTCATGTAGTGTTTCGACTGGTGTTGGTGTTTCTGCTTTCTCTTTCAGTCATATCACATATGCAATATCTGTTCTTAACTAGGGCAGACAAAGATAAACCATTCTTGAAAAGTAATATTATGATTATACAAATAGAAATGGTTGAAGCTTTTTCCGTTTAGAAAACACAAGCGTGCATATCAAGTAGATAGGAACTTAGTTCGAAAAAGTTTGTGGCAGCTACGTAGAAACTGGTCTAATAGTAATCACCATCCGATTCTAGTCTTTGGACTCTCGTGTTATTAATGCACTTCCCTCGCTCATTTAGGAGCCAAACCCCCTCGATCTCCACCTATATTTATGTGAGCGTGTGACTGTGTTTACACTTCACAGGACACTGACCACAGATTTTTGTCCTTGTTGAAGTATCTCACACTCGTCTCTCTTCAAGGTTGTAGGAGCAGTACACTCTCATGGTATCACATTTTATGTTCTTTAAGTTTGTTCGTTTAAGGTAAATGTATGCATGTCTGTATCTCTTTCAAGTGCTTATTCAGTCTGCACGTATGCATGTCTGTATCTCTTTCAAGTGCTTATTTAGTCTGACTTTTCTTTCTGGTTCATTACAAGGCATATATACTAAGGGGGTCGGTGATGGTTAGAGGTTGGAGATGTCTTGATGACCGAACACCTGGAATGATGCTTCTTTTAGTTACCATATTCAGTTCTCTACTAACAGTTCTTCTAGGTATCATCTGTCCCTCTGCTTGTTCTTATTTTCATGACGTCTACTTGTGAAATGAAAGTTATTAGAGAAAAAATGGAAGATGATGGAACGAACAGCTCTTGGCAATGAGAAGTCTGTGAAATTCGAAATTATCAGATAATTCAGACGAGTTTACACTTCGTCTGATAAACTCGATCCATGTATGTCTACATGATACAGATGAGTAGGACATTGCCAAGTGTTGTCTGTAGCAGATAGTGTTGGTTCCAGTTTAAGGCCCTTGATCCCTGGATTTTAAAAGTTGCTTTGATTAGTTAAATTGTCCAAGTTCAATGACATCAATTCAGGTTTAGATCACAAAGTATACTAAGTTCGGAGATGGGAATTGTTGGTTGTGCAGGCTTTGTTACAAAAAACAGCAAAAAAGAAAAAAGACTTCATTTCCCAGATGACCATGCATGCACGCAAACTATCTAGCTATTACCTTTCTTATGTTTAATTGAAGTTTCTTCATTTTGGCTATGGTTTTAAGGTTAAAGTTTTTGTTTTCTTATTTGGAAAATGAAATAATTAAGTTACAGTAACAAATGCAGTGTTGGAGTTATTTCATGGAGAAACAGCAGTTGTCAGCCTGGAGGTCGCCATTAAAAGACTAGCGTTTTCCAAGGAAAACAACACTCTCTCCGCTAGGAAGCTCCTGCAGTCTACAGGTAAACTAAAACCTCTCTTCTTTTAAGCATCATAAGCAACTCATTTCGACCAGAAAAGACTATACACGTTTTGTTGCTCATGTTCACTGATCACTGAACTTGACATTGGGTACATACTGATCATTGAACTTGCCATTGGGTACATTTATTCTCGCACAAATCTCATTGCCACCATCATGCAAGGGGACTGAAACTGCAAAATTCTTGGGTCTCATTCTCTGATTTTGACACTGATGAGCTGTAACTCTGTGCCCTGCAAGCAGATTATGGAGATGCAAACCGCATCGGCACTACTTGCTCAAGGGATGATATAGCAATATATCAAGGCTCAGCATCACCACTTCCTAGTGGAATCCCATCATACAATGTTCAAATACTGAATGTATGTGTCTCTGGTTGTAGTATGTCCAACATTCACGTTAGCTGTGGATGGTTTAGCTCAGCCCGGTTGATCAATCCAACCGTGTTTCGACGAGTTGATTATGATGACTGCCTTGTCAATGATGGCGAGGCTCTTGGCCCTGGAGAAATTCTCTCCTTCCAGTATGCCAACAGTTTTCCCTATCAGTTATCAGTCACATCTGTAACTTGTTGCTGAGGCAACGTATAGCTGCTTTAAACCCAATTACTATGAATCCCAGAGCTTCAAAACTTATTGCAGGAAGTCAAAGTTATGGATTATGCTTGTAGCTGGGTTGGCTTGACTCTATGAACTAAAGAAATCGAACAGGTTAAGCCATACAATGACTGAGGATATTGGCTCAATAGTTAATGTGATGCTGGTAAAGATAGTCATAAGGGAATATATGACTCTAGTATAAACTATGTTGCACGGACACGGCTCCATTGTGCCGTGTCCGTGTGTCCGACACGTGTCCGACATGGACACGCGATGGACACGCGGTGGACACGTGTCGGACACTTGTCTATACGTGTCAGAATAAAAAAATTATTTTTATCGGCTCGGACACGGCTCGGACACAGTTAATATGGCTCGGACACGGCTCGGACACTTCTTAATATGGCTTGTAATATTTTTATGAATTATTTGAAATTTTATTTAGTTGACATGGGTAGTCTTCCTTATTAAGAAAGATAAAATTGTTGAAACTTTTCAAATTCTTCATTCTTTTGTCGCATTTTTTTAGTTGTAAATACCCACGTGAATGACTAATTCTACTTTTGGATAGGAGATTGTAGACAAATTGTTTAATTGAATATTTGCTCCATGTTTTTTTGAGAGACTTATAAAGTACCAAATATGCATGACATGAACTATCAAGATGTTGGAAGTCTTGAAAGACATCAATCAATATATATCATATTATGAATTCTAAATTTTTTTCTTAATTCTAAATTTTAATATATATATATATATATGCCGTGTCCGTGTCCACCAAATTTTAAAAATTGGTGTGTCCCCGTGTCCGTGTCCGTGTCGTGTCCCGTGTCCGTGTCCGTATCCGTGCAACATAGAGTATAAAGCACTTGTGCTAGTCTATGATGCATAATGTGCTAAGCTAGCTAATTCACCATTCCCAAACTCAGAATATGCAGAAATCTAGCTTACCAAAGTTCTCTGCTAATCTAGCTCAAATTGTCTCTTTTAGTTATCAAATGCTCCGGAGGGTCTTGAGTCTTGACAAAGAAGAGCGTCTTAGCTTTTCTTTATCATAATAAACAAACTGAAAGAACTAACGCTTTCTTAATCCACAGTAATTTCCTTTCCCAATAGATATAATATCAATACAGAAAGGAAAACGAACTCAATCCCTATGATCAAAAGAAGTTTTCTGCGATAAATGTTTGGCATTCACAGCTTATTCAATTCTAGTAACAACAGTGGAATGTTGATACTGAATGCTAGACATTGGAAGTTTTGAGTGCTCAAGATTTCCATCCTAATATCCATAATCAGAACTAAACTCAGATACAACAACCATGGCATACAGCAACTGAGAAACCATGTACAAACTGCCGCCAAAGGTAACAAGAAGAACTGAAGAAGGACTGCTGATACAGGGTTCTTAATCAATTTGACTATGGGCTGTAAAAAGAGCACCTGTACTTGCTGTATACAGGGCTTATCTCCTTATATTTTCCGAGAATTCTTCCATCAATACCCCTTCAGGACCTAAAGCTCACGCCTTTTGATCACCCATCCCAGCAGAAACAAAACACCCAGAGAAGCAACTCCCAACACCACAAATCTCGAATGCCCATTTGGAAAAACTTGAAAAAGCTCTCTTTTTGAGACATTTAGACATTTTTCCATGAGGGTTTGAGGTCCATGTATATGTGATTGTCTTTATGCTTCAATTCATCAACACTTGCTCCAGGATGCACCAGAGTTTTCCCATCAAAAGCTCCTGTTTTTGCGGGCTTGCTGTGTGGATAACTGGGATTGTATAGTTGAAAAGTTCTTTTCAGAGGTGTAAGAAATAATACAATTTCCAGTTGGTTTGGTGAGATTGGTGTATTGTGGGAGGTAAATAAAACTGTAATCTAAAAGCAAATTTGATGTTCATGGCTAACTCACCTTATCTGCAATCTCTCTGTCATTTGTCAAGAATGCAGGGGCTAAATTTCTTGTTTACCATAATTATATGATAATAATGAATTTTTATATTCTTGAATATATGTACAATGTTATTTTACTTAAAGCAAAAATATATTTAAATATTCATTAAAATTGTAAGGGTTTTAACATAAAATAAAAGTAAATTTATGTATTATATACTCTTTAACACCTTTTTCATCTATTTTTAGAATTAAAATTTCGACATTGTTTTCTTTCACATTTTTTCATAACATAGTTATGAAATGTTGTTATCACCACATTCATTATCTCTCATGTAAAGCATACTTTCATTGTTTAGTTAAATCCTATAAGTAAAAAGTGTGGATAAGAATTTTTATATATTCTGATATATTGAATAGGAAGTATACATCATTTTATACGGGACATTACAAAAGGAAAAATAGGAATTTAAATCTAAAAGGTTATCTAAAACTATTTAATAGAATCCCTTAATTTAAGGGATTTCAAACTTAGTCTATCTAATATATTTACAGCTTATCTATATCTCAATATAATCTATTTACAACTGATCACTATCTCGACACTCCCCCTCAAGCTAAAGAATAGATATCTTCCATTCCTAGCTCGTATACAAGATCGTGAAAACTTAAATTGTTCAGCCCCTTCATTAGAACATCAATTACTTGATGTTCCAACTTGATGTTCTAATGGAACATAGGACATACACCAACCCTTCTTCCAATTTTTCTTTAATGAAATGCCTATCAATCTCAATATACTTTGTCCTATCATGTTGTATAAGATTATGAGCAATATTGATGGCTGACTTATTGTCACAATAAAGCTTTGTAGGACCGTCCCATTTGACTCTCAAATCATCTAGAATAATCTTCAGCCAGAGTAGTTCACACAATCCTTAAGCAATAGCCCTAAATTCTGATTCTGCAGATGATCTTACCACCACATTCTACTTTTTTCTCCTCCACGTTACCAAATTACCTCCAAGAAAAGTACAATACCCTATAGTTGATCTTCTATCCACTATGGAACTTGCATAGTCAGCATTGGTGTAAGCTTCTATAGCAAGAGCATTGTTTTTCTTGAACAAAATTCATTTTCCTAGATTGCCTTTCAAGTAATGTAGCACCTTATAAGCAACTTGAAGATGAGTTTCTCTTCGATCATGCATGAATTGATTGATCATGCTTACCGAGTATGTTATGTCTAGCCGAGTGTGAGCAAGATATATGAGTCTACCAACCAGTCTTTAATACATCCTTTTATCAATAGTTGGTTCTTCTTTAGCTTCTCCCGACTTGTGGTTTGGATCCATTGGTGTTGGGATTGGCTTACATCCAATCTTCTATGTTTCTATCAATAAATCAGTCACGTACTTCTGTTGAGATATAAAAATCCCTTGTATGGAATATGCCACCTCAATACCGAGACAGTACTTTAGTTTCCCAAGTTATTTTATCTCAAACTCTTTTACTAGTCTTCGCTTCAATTCATGCTTCCCTTTCTCATCATTTCCAGACACTGTGATGTCATCCACATAGACTAGAAGAGTAGTAACTTCCCCTGCAGCTGAATGTTTAGTGAAAAAAGTGTGATCATCTTGGCTTTGTTTATACCCAGACTCCCTCATGACTTTTGCAATTCTCTCAAACCAAACTCTAGGAGATTTTTTTAACCCATAAAGGGCCTTCCTCAGTTTGCAAACTTTGTTACCAATGTCTCCCTCAAATCCTAGTGGGTTGTTCATATAGATTTCTTTGTCTAAGTCTCCATGGAGAAATGCATTCTTAACATTATATTGTAAGAGCTACCAATTAAAGTGGACAGCCAATGATAACAAAATTCTCACAGTGTTTTTATTTGTAACTGGAACAAAAGTCTCTTGATAATCAATCTCATAAGTCTACGTATACCCTTTGGCCGCCAATCTAGCTTCATATCTCTTAAGAGATCCATCAGCGTTATATTTAGGTGTGAAAATCCACTTACAGTCAACAATGTTTTTCTCTTTTGGTTTATTAACAATCTCCCATATCCTATTCTTTTCCAATGCATTCATTTGCTCGCTCATAGCATCAATTCATTCTTTTTTTGACAGTGCCTAAAAAACGATGTTAGGGATAGTAATGGTATTTAAACTCACAATGAATTTTTGGTAGGCTGGTGACAGGTGCTTAAGAGAAACATAGTGAGATAAAGGATAAAATGGTCGCTTAGTGCATTCTCTAGTTTCTTTCTTAACAGCAATAGGTTCAACAAATTATGTGTGTAAAGGTGAGTAAGATCTTACTATGATTTCATTTCCAGAGTCTGAGTTAGATTCTTAGACCTGTGTCAGTTCTGGAACAACCTTCCTCCTTGATTACACTTGAGTAACACTAGCTGGGACACGTGATGACACGGGTTCAGTAGTAGAATTTGGAAACTCAAATATAATTGTAGAGGACTCAGTTGTTTCAACAATACAAGCTAGAGCAAGAGGAAGGTCAAGGGTTTTAAGTGGTTCAAAGGACTCATAAAGTGTTATCTTCCATCATTGAAATCTCCCCCTAAAGAGAGGACTTGGAGAAAAAAGGTGTATTTTCTGTGAAGGTGACATCTTTAGTGTAACATATACTTCCATAGAGCATATGTCTGAATATACCAGAGGATATTCGAAAACATACTTTATGAAAATGGTACATTGAGACAATCAAATTAACTCATTAAAGGCATCAAATATATCATAAACATTCTAAGTATTCAATTATTCCCATTTCATGCACAAACATAAAAGTCACATGTAACATTACAATTCATAATCCATATATATACATTATACAACATTTTTAAGAGTTCACTCTCAGTACCAAAAATATAACATGACATGGGATGCTAATACACCAAACATCTATCTAGAATCCTCAGATTCAGTTAATTAGACCTTTGAGTCATTCTTGTCCCCCAAAATGCAAGTTCTAGACTTCTACTATATAACCTCAGTAGCTAGAACTCCCTTGTCTAAAAAAATGTTACAATTTTGATGAGTTTGCGAACTCAGTGAGTGAACCAGCATCGATGTATTCACTCAAGTCAGATCACAAACAAGTTATAACCCAAATCAACAAGTGTATCATACCAACCAATATTGAATACCACATCACATTTCATCATACAAACAAGTACATCATGTAAGCTAGCATTGCATATAACAATACATCTTCCATTTACTTCAACTGTATTACATTACTTTAACAATTCAATAATTCATTTCAATTCAATCATATGATACTTTTAGGAATGTATATGCAAATGCACGTGTTTCCCATTTTCATTTTTGTTTTGTTGTGACCAAGTGCATATAAACCCAATTTATTGTCCCGTATTCGTTGTGGATACTGAGATCCTTTTTGGTCCATATCCGTTATGGATATCAAGTCTGTGTCATCTGAGCCTAAGGCTTTTTTTCACAATCTTGAGCTCAAAGCTCTTTTCCCACTTCAGTCACTCTGGTTATAACTTTTTTATCTGATCATGAATTTCAATGTGATGAGATGCATCTTTTCATATGCCATCCTTTCATTTCAGTAAACCCATGCCTTATATCAAGCTCCTCATATTTAAGTTTGACATTTATCAATCAATTGTACACACATTTCAGATTAAACATTCAATTCATACAGAAGCACATATAATTGAGTTTACACATCTAAGTTAACTTACAGTGCGCTTCAGAAAAGCTGTTGCCTCGATGTTACATTAATGTCTGGGTATTGACGATCACCTTACGCATCTATCATCATGCAATACACACATAGTTCACAAAATACTAATTTGTTTGATCATATGAATATACAATCATGCACTTGTACATGTACATGTGTCATGTTTCAATGCATGCTCAATTGACTTTCCGGGTATGTATTCTCATATAAATATCTTGACTATTCAAACATTATAGTTTGATTTATTCCAAATTCATTAGTTATACATTCATAAAACTTTTCTAGCAATATATATTCGTACAATTACCCAATTCTTATTCAAAATTACCTCATGTTATTCAATGCTTTTTCATGCACGCCTAATACACATTACTTGTTGGGGTCCGATTCTGGGGTCCAACTCCTATTCGGAACACATATCTCCTATTCGGAACACATATCTCCTATCTCAATATTTAATCGAAAAATCTCATAATACATTAACATCATACTTTTTCATACATTCAAGACAACTAAATTTCATCAATCACTACAACCTTATCTTTCCTTAACAT
>JANZXR010000170.1:4016318-4028767 GCA_027575705.1 Erythroxylum echinodendron | reverse complement strand
TTCTTTGATTCAAAGAAAACAATAAGTGGCTTATTTACTCTATTATAAACATGTACCCACCTTGATTTCCTTGCTTAGAGCCTTGCTCAAATATGTCTCTTCTCTTGTTCCTCTTGCTTCTTTGATCTTCTTGCTCCCCTATAAATTTTCAGCTGAATACTCTTCTTTTAACTCCACCGAAAACTCTCTTCTTCTTTCTCTCTTTTTCTTTTCTTCTCTGTGTACTTCTCACTTTTTTTCATGACATTCTCTCTCTCTTCTCTAGAATTTTCTTTCTTCTCTTTTCCTCCTTTCCATTCACCTGTTTCTACTCCATTTATAAGCAAGACAACACTTCTTCTTCCAATTATGCCCTTAATGATTTAAGAATTGTCCCATTTACCCTTCCATTTATGTCTTATGTCTTTTATATTTAAGTGTCTTGCCAAAAACACCCTTGATCATTCTGACATAACACTTTGTTCTAGAAAAATATTCTCTATTGTCTCAAGTTTCTAATGACACTAAAATCATTCAATTTGGATCAGTGATTCGAAAGATATACTTCAAATATTTTTGGACTGCTCTTGTCCATAACAGTATACTATGTACAAATTCCCTCTAAAATTTGAACATCTTAGACACTGAATTAGAGTATAATGTCTTTATATAATTTGTATCTCCATGTCTCTACTTTACCACAAATCAGAAATCATCTCATTTGGAGATCTACACATCCAGAAATCATCAGAATAATGAAGTATGTTCAGTGGAATAACACTAATAGTACACACACTGTACCCACCCCACGTTTTTCACTCAATCTTTCTTTTTTCAGTTCAGAATGCTATAATTTTTGGTGGATATGTAGAGCAATCTTATGAGTCCAATGGTTTAAGAATCAAGTCATTTCGGTGTCTATAGAAGGAGTTATGGCCAAAATGAGACGATGCTAATGTCATGAGACGATTGCTGACGTCATTCTGAGACGAATTGGAAAATAGGTATAACTTTCTGTACAGAACTCGGATTCAGGTTTTATTTTACATTATTGGAAAGAGGAAATTAAGATACACAAACTTCATGAAGAGCTCAAAGGTCAATTTTATTTTCTGAAGGGTCAAAAATATGACAGAAGATAACAATGAACAGTGATCCAGAAGAAGTTTGGGAACACAGATGATGTTTTATTTTTATTGCCATAACTTTCTCTAGAGGAATAGGATCAAGATGTTCTTTATATGGTTTAAAATAAGATTTCAAGATCTACAACTCTTATGAAGACCTTAAAGACCAATTTTATCATCTAGAGGATCAAATTTGGACTAGAAAATGTTCTGGCCAAAATGAGACGGTCAAACTGAGACGCAAAAAGTCAAACTAAGATGATGAAACCTCATAACTTGTAATGCTTGTATCTTTTGACTCCGATATCCAAAATTTACAAACTTTATATCGTTAGAAATCTGGTAAAAAGATCTAAAACTTTTAAGAAGATAATTTTGCCAAAATATATCTATGTAAATTCACATTTTCTCCCGAAGTCAGAACACCAATTTCACCTTCATCTCCCAATGTACTGGACCCGGTTTTCACTTCATGACAAATTTTTGAGACTCTTAGAGATAGAATTGAATCTTGATGTTTTCATACTAAATGTATCCATATATCTCTAGGTTAATCCAAATTAAGAACCATCTCGTTTGGACAACTAGAGAAAACGTTGTGGCTAAAAGACTGAAGCATATTCAGGGAACATTTTCCAGATCACTATCAATTTTGTTTCCACGTCTTTCCTTATATCAACTCATACCAAGATCATCTTATCTACCTCATTTTCAACTCCATATCATCTATAAAGATATTATAATCCATGATTAATCATGAACATCAATAACCGAACATACATACATATATACGCATATTCTTAATCAACTTACTACATAGATTCAACTAATTCTCTTCAGTTGGAAATCTCTTATCCACTTAAAATGCCAAAACACAAATATGAACTTCTCTACATTTCTCATTTATTAATTCTAGTCTTCTAAGAAAAGTTCGGGGTCCAACATTACTCATATCCTTAAGATCATGTTTGTATTCATAAGAATACCTTTATTCCTTTATCACATCATAGTTTTCCAGATTTGGTTACATTGATACCAAAATAATACATTCTTTAAGTTATGACATCAATTAATAACCTAAACTTATCAAGCTCTTTAACCAATTAATCAAGCAACAATTTAGGTTCATTCTAAGCCTTAATCAAGACCAATTACACCAATTTAGAGTGACTTTTTCTCAGATGGTTCAACATGTACACAAAAAAGAAATTATCAATTCAGAACTAGGCCTACAATCATGGGGGACGTTTCAACGATCTTGACAGAAGCTAGTGTAATAGGCCACGATCGTGCACAGTCTTTCTTCCTCAATTCTCCACAAATTTTACATGCTTAAAGACATCACTACTACTTGAATTTGTTCCAGATTCATGTCCTATAAAGCTACTTCATTTCGGCTAGTCTAGCTTCCATATTGGTTACATTAAATCTCATAAAAATCTACTCATTTGTTTCATTACCATTCATTTTATACCATCATACATGCAATGCTAATTTTTCCAGATTTGAAAACACTTCATTAACACCTATCTTTAGCATGAATTCATCATCAATTATACCTCAAATCCTAACTTAAATCATCCATATAACAACCCATAAAGCACTGTTATCATGCATCCAAAAACACAACAGAAGATACCCATTTTTATTCATCACTTTCCAGCACAACTTCAACATCAACACTATATTCAATCCATCCCTAATCAGTCATCATATCACATGCTACAAAAATCAGTATTTCACTTACTTGTTTAGCTCAGATTCCACCTCAATTTATCAAGCCTGCTTTGCCTCACATGCATGCAAGAACATATCAAAAACAAGGTGGGAGTAGGATGGTTTCAACAAAGACAAGAAGATGAAAACAAATTAAACAATGTTCTGCTTCTAAAACTATCTTTATGAAAGATTTTTGCATGGATTTTAGTTTGGCAATTGAAAAGAATTTATGCAAAACACAGAGATATGAGGGGGAAGTACATTTCGGTAGTGAGAGGGAGGAGAAGGAGATAGTACAGCAGAAACAACAAATGAAAAGATTCTACCATGTGTGTGTTAAGTGGGGTGAGTGGAAAGGACACTTGTCAAGTGTCTAGGCCAGCTATATCTCCTCTCTTTAGGCTACCAAATGTCACTAAGTTCCTAGCCATTTGTCATTTAATTCTACTATCATATGTCACTCAATTTATAGGCTTAGTCATCCTAAATTTTCATATGTCAATTGTCTTGCTACTTAAAAGTTTTCCAGTCTAAATGTACTTTTTAATCCATTAATCTTTCAATTGTGACAAATAACTCCAATTTACTAATTTTAATCCATCAATTCTTTTTATTGGTAAATCAAAATACAAGACATGAGAAATGCACAATAATGTCTCAATTATTTAGAAACTTTCATACCCTAGAACATGTCAATTGAGTGCAATTTTTCTAAATTAAAATTCATGTGTGTAGGCCCATATTATGCATGTGAATGAAATCATCAAAATCATATTTTAAATGCACCAAATTCATTCTAATATGATGTAATTCAGTAATCTAACACTTAATCCCTCAGTAGGTTCAGAAACTAACTATTATAATTAGAGATATAAAATTTCCTAAATGACGGATTGAAACAGTTGTATCTCTTTTGAGTAGGTGAGTAACTGAGGAAGACATATTTAATGGCTCGGGGGTCTAGTTTGTCTCTATGTTGGTTATGGACATGAACAAAGGTAGTGTTTCCAATTATCCTAGGTGTGATGCCGTTTGAGGTTCTGATATGCGGGTAAAAGTTATTAAGATTTTTTATGGGACTTTTGTTGTCTAACACAACTAATGGAAGTCTATTTATCATGTTTGGGGTCATAAGAACTGCCTTTCCCCAATAGGATTTAGGAACATTCCCTTGAAAGAGAAAGGCTCAGGTGGTCTTGAGTAAGTGCCTTTTTTTTCTGCTACCGCTTTTTATTGAGGTATGTTAACACATGATTAATCATAGATAATGCCCTGTGATTGAAAGAAAGGTGACAAAGTCTGGTTGAAGTAGGTGACGAAGTCTGGTTGAAGTAGTCTCTAGCATTGTCTGTCCTAAAGCTTTTTATTTTAACCCCAAATTGGTTTTGAATCATTGAGTGCAAATTAGGTGTAACAAGGCTAATATCATATTTTTGTTTAAGAAGAAAGAGTCATGTAACCCGAGTGTAATCATCAATGAAGGATATAAACCAACGAGCCCCAGAATCCTTAAGTGTAGTAGAGGGACCCCATATATCACTATGAATCAAATGAAAAGGATGAGAGCTTCTTTTATTGCTAACAGGAAAAGATATCCGAGTATATTTTGCAAATTCACAAACATCACAACGAAATTCAAAAATATCTAATCCTTGAAACAAACGAGGAAACATGACCTTTAAAACTTTAAAAGATGGATGACCTAGGCGTAGATTATATAGCTAAATGGTATCTTTATTTGAGGAACTTAGAAATAACAAAGACAGGCTGCTCTTAACTCTTTGAGGCAATTTAAGTAGGTAAAGGCCACGCCTTTCCTTAGCAAGTTCAATCCTCCTCCCAAAGACTAGATCTTGAAAAACACAATGAGAAGGACAAAAAAGTAACATAACATTTAAAATCATGGGTAAGTTTTTAAATAGAAACAATGCTAGCCGACAGTTTTGGTATATGGAGAACCTTTTTAAGAATAAGGGCAGGCGTGATGTGTATATCTCCGAATCCTGCAATAGTAACTAGAGAGTCATTGGCCACTACAATCTTTTTGTTACTTGGAAATAGGATATATGTGTGGCAGAGTTGGGATGTGGATGTCATATGGTTTGTGACACCAGAGTCTATTATCCAAGAATTGGTATAAAGATTTTCTGAGGCATTTATGCAAAAAAGGAAGTAAAGGTTTACTTGAAAGAGCCAAAGAACAAGTCTTAGAAGGTTTTTCAATAGTCCCCAACAAGCTTCTCAGTTGCTTAATTTCTTCACTATTTAATACTCTTATTGTTGAATTTTCCTCAGCCTTGGGTTGTTCTACCATATGTGCTTGGAATCTCTACTATCCCCTACGATTTTCCCATTCTCGGCTTTGTGGTTTACCATATAGTTTCCAACATGTTTTCTTTGTGTGCCTCGATTTCTTACGGTGGGTGCACCAAAGGTTGTTCTTATTCTCCTTCCCTTGGCTTTCTTTACCAGAATGTTTATATAGATCACTATTTCCTTTGTCTTGATGATCAGTTTTTGCTATTAAGGCTGACTCGTACATGGTTTGTGGTTCTCCTTCGGCTTTCTTCTACTTGAATCAATGAAATTGTCTCTTCTAGAGATGGAGTGTCCTCTTTGCCAAAGATTTAGATTTTGACCTGATCAAATTCAACACTTAATTAAGCCAAAAAATCATAGATACGGTCTTTTTCAATTAAGTTCTTTAAGATGACAGCATCCTCGGGGCATTTCATCTTGAAAACTCAATAATGATTAAGTTCTTGCCACAGATTCTGCAACAAGTTTGCATATTTTGTGACAAATTTGTCTCCTTGTTTAGCAGCTGCAGTTTTGACCTTGATCTCGTACGCTTGAGCAACATCACGAGCCTTCGCGTATGTGTAACGAATGTAGTCCCAAATTTCTTTTGCAATGACAAGAAACATGCATGTGACACTAAACATAGGATCCATAGAATCCCATAACTAGGACATTATCATAGAATCCTCTTTATCCCATGCTTCAACATTGAGTTATCCTTAGTCCGGTTCCAAAAAGATGACGAAGCCTCCCTTTGCCCTTGAGGTATGTGCGAACAAATTGAAACCATTTAAGATAGTTCTTCCCATTAAGCCTATAGGAAATCCAAATATTTTGTAAATCTACAATTTTCTGAATGGTACTGAATTTTTCTGGAGGGTTAGATTTGGTGGAGAGAGAAGTTTTGAGAGGATGACATGATGAAGAAGAAGATACTGCAACAATTAAGACTACTCGAAGGGGAATCACAAAAGGAGGAATGCAACGATGCAGGTTGGAACACACAAGAGAAGAACCAAAAATAAAGTTTCAACAATGCAGTAATGAAGGCTGCTCAAAGAACAAATCCCAGAAAAAAGAAACCCTACGACTAATACCATGTCGAAAAGAATTTTCGTATATTCTAATAAATTGAATAGAAAGTATACAACATTATATGGGACATTACAAGAGAGAAAATGAAAAATTAAATCTGAAAAGTTATTTAAAGTTATCTAACGGAATCTCTTAATTTAAGGAAATTTAAACCTATTCAATCCAATATATTTACAGCTTATCTATATCTCAATATAATCTATTTACAGCTGATCAGTATCTCGACAAAAAGCAAAACTAAAATGAAAATGAATATTTAGATCACCAAAAAATATTTATAACTAAATCAATAAATAACTTTTCAAAAAAACTAAGTCAATAAATATTTCTCAGCAAATAATAATTTTGCCGCATAATATTTTGATCACTACCTAGAAACAAACATCATACTCCTGATACTAACACGAATCAACATAGTTTACAATTCAATGGAAGATGAAGCATTTTCCTATATCATATTAGAAACTCTCTAATTTACCAAAAGAAATGATAAAATACTGAAAGACGGTTGGTTCTGGCTTGGACTACAGAGAGCAAGTATGCACTTCTGTAAATTTGTAACTGGTTAATTTCCTCCTCGATAAATGCAAGTCTTTGTGTTGGTAAGATTGATGCTTCATGTGTGAGGTAAAGCTAAAGTAAAGCCAAGTGTTCATTCCTCTGAAGCAAAATGAATGGAATGAAGAAAACTTCTACAGTTTGACTAAGACCAAGGATGCAGCAGTTTCATGGCGGAGCAATCCCCTTCTTCACAAGCATGTCATAAACTCTATCAACTTTGACGGGTTCAATCTTGAATAAGGGATATGCATCGGATTTCTTCGCAATGTTGCCACTGAAGATTTCTTTCGTCATCACCTCTTGCATTTTAAGATAAAGAGGTGGAGAAAGCTTGATCTCAGAGCATAAGCGTTTTTCCTGCCACAACATAGAAATAGTCAGGTCTGAAAAAATATATGAAGTGAAGCATAAAACTGCAACTGAGGAATCTAAACAATGTATGTACTGGAGAAGTGTGTCTAAAAAAATATATGAAGCATAAAACTGCAACTGAGGAATCTAAACAATGTATGTACTGGAGAAGTGTAATTAATCATTTTAACTGCCAATACAAACAGCAGTCTAGGAAAAATACATCTATAGCTAATAAACAATCATCCACGTATTTACATATAAATCACAGAATAAGAATCTACAACTTACAGTTTCAGACAGTAATTGAATCTGAGAAAATTGGGTAATGTCCAAATCATTAGCATTGCTTGAAGAGACCTGTCCAGGTCTTGAATTTGAATCCCTGCCGGCAGACTCTGAAGCCAAGAATGCATTTCCTTGATTGCTTGGACCAGGTTGCGCACCTTCTTTTATTCTCCTGGAATTTTCTTCAGTTTCTCTTTTCCTTTTATGGTCCAGGTATATATCTGCCTCTGCTGATGAACGACAACCTGCAGCTTGAGCTTCCTGCAGTGTTATCACAGTTATGACAATCGGTCAGACATTTTCATGTGGAACATGAATTCTAGATTTAAAAGGCCACATATGAGTTTGGATCATCACGATAGTGGAAATACTTCCTTTTTATGCCTGTCACACCTTATTTTTATAGACAAATGCAGAACAAAGACAGTATACCACGAAATTTACTTTTTGTTAACAAAGAGGTTTTATAAGGCCCAATAACTCCAAAGCAGAGCATCATATATCAGTAAGTATAGATGCAGTCTCGGGGATGAATCATATACCTTAAGTTCCTGAAGTCTTTTCAGCATTCGGCGCTCAGTGATAACAGTCTGAAGAAGATCTTCATGCTCTTCTTTGGAAAGATATCGCATGAAGACATCATAGCGCCGACATAATTCCCTCTCTTCAGCAGACAAGTCCTTCTCAAAAGGACTTGGATGAAGCAAATTTCTTTCCAATATGAAATTCTTCCTACGCTGCCTCTCATCAAGCCTGCAAATGCCAAATCATATAAGCAAAATAGTTTAGATTTACATGCAATCAACCTGTTAGTAAAGCTGTCAACTGTCAAAATCAATCAACATAAATGCAAAGCAAATATCAATAACGCAACATTATGCAGATACAAAAGCAAGTTATTAATTTCTCCAAAAAGCTATTGGTTTATCAATTCTCATTATTACTGCAAATTGATTATTAAGTCATGGAATAACCTCTTTGAATAGATTCGGAGCACACGCAATTTGAGCTCTCGCTCTTCTTCAGTGTCTGCATCTCTAAATTCCATCTCAGCCAGCAATTGCTCAGCATCATTGTCATATTCAGGATCAAATTCCTGCCTTTTTGGGTTATAACCACTCAACCCAATTAGAGATGGACCCTCATTTACAGAAGACAATGGTTTTTCCCCTTTAGGATCCTTGTCGGTCTGAGTGTCCGCTGTGTTAATAAAAATGATCGACTCAAAATTAATGCGTTCATCAGAACTAGAGTGAAATTGCTCCAAGCAGTTCACATCATATATGCAGACTTGTATATGTTACAAACTTGACTTATAAGCTAGAAGTATGCAAGTTAACAAATGACAATGGCTGAGATAAATCCAGTTCAGTCTATAGCATTACAAATGAAGCACAATGTCATAGGTGATTGATACATCTTCAGACATCTCCTACACATAACATCATAAATGCCATTGTGCATTCCATTTTAGCTATACTACAACAATAGAGGTGCTACATATTGTTCAACGAGATCATAACATTGTGCATCATAAAATAACTTTAACTCTATGCATCCAATGTCTTCATAACTGCAGCAAAAGCTGGAAAGATAAACCTAGGCAGAACAACTAGTACATAAACAAGATTATAAATTGGAATGAAACATCTGCAGCTATTTGCAATGATAAGCCAACACACCTGCAGATGGTAAACGATTAGGGGGACCACCTTTATGCATTTCTTCAACTCTGTATACATTGAAAATAAATCTAGCATAAGAAGGTATATAAGCTACGTAAATAATGCACATATAAGAAACAATAACACCCATACTTAATCCTTGAAGGAGAAAATGGAGATTCCTCCTTCACTGCGTGCTCCCCAAGTGATGAAGACCCTACAAGTCACGAACAATTTTAACAAGAAAATTCATGAAGTAGAGAATTAAGACAACAATTAACATAAAACGCAGCCAAATCAGGATATTTGCAGGTTTGCTTCACAAGTCAACAATTTCTTGTTTATTACGAGGTAATAGTTAACTGAATCCATTACCGTATTGTGGGGAAAGTTTATAGGCATTCCAATCACTCAGTGGAGAATTGAAAGTCCAGACTAAGAAAGAGAAAGGGAGAATAATAAGTGTCATAATCTACCTTTTTTGTCCTCTGCATGCCCTTTGGCCATGGCAAGAAGCTCATTTTTGTTTTTTCCAACAACATGAGACAAGTCCTACAGAAAAGAAAAATCAACAACACAATGTTTCGAACACATTTTAAGGTAAAATTTTACTTTCTGAACAAGACACAATATCATACTGGAAGAGGGAAGTTCGGAGAATTCAAATAAACATTTGTATAGTGTTCAATGCACAACTCTTTGCTCTTTGTCCCCACATGCTCAGCAACTTCCGCCCAGTTTCCCAAGCCATACATTTCAATGCCCTAGAACCAAAGTTACATAAATCAGAGGAAACAAATATGTTATATACTTCTCACAGAAAAACTTCCATCGAATGAACTATCTTTAAGAAAAACAGAAATAAAATCACCTCTAAGAGTAGTATCTCATCATCTGCATTCCAGTCAGCGCAGATAAGAGGGAAGGATAAATTATCCTGCAAAAATGGAGAAAAAATTTCCATACATTATAGACACAGAAGTTCTGAACTAAACAAGTTAGAAGCAAGAAAAGAGACTAACCATAACCCTGTAAAAATGATTGCATTTATGAGGGGTCACTTCAGCCCCAACACTGAAGCATTCTATGCATAGATCAAAATCAGGGCATACAGCACATTTGATGCGGATCTTTCCTGTTATATCTTTGTTGCAATAGTTGCAATGGTATAAAGCCCTCTTACCATCACTTGTTCCTTGACCTGATTAGGAAAAGGAAATGTTTAAGGGGACAACAGAGAAGAAAATTTTGATAACAGAAAATAGTAAAGCTCGAATGGAAAACCTAAGATTATCTTCATCTTTACACAATTACAATTTTTTCTTAAGTCTTTATTTAAATTTACCAATCAGAGTTATATATTCTAATGGATTACACTAAACAGAACTCTAAACAGCGGCTCCCAGATAAGATAGAACTATAATCTTAAATTTAAACCTCATAGAATACAACATTTTCTGAAGTTAAATACTCAATTGAAGTTTCCTTTCTCATAATCTTTGCCTAAGCGAAAAAAAGTACCCGAAGATGAAGACTCCAAATTTTCACCGCTGCTAGCATTCTTCTTCCTTCTTGACCTGAATTGCCAAAAGAAGTTAATGAAAGTGAACTGAAAGAAACAGTTTCAATTAAAAATGAGATGTGAAAAACGGTTTCAATTGAAAAGGTAAGAATACGAAGGTAAAGAATAAATATAAATACAGAGGGCCGATTTTTTAAAAGGAAGGTCATTGAAATAACAGAAGCGTTTAACAGGCTTGTTCTCTCCCTTTTTTTTTGTTGTTGGATACATGTTAAGAAAACTTCAATTCCTAAAATGCATCTCACAATCTCCGATTCTTTCATAATTGAACTACAAGTCACAACCTTTCCAATTTCCCATTTCATGGAATAAGGAAAAAAAAAAAAATGTGAACATTTAAAGAACCGCACATAAGCAAAAACGATTAAACAAGAAGCATGTTTAAACATTAAAACAGCTCAAATAACTTAAATTGAGTAACAAACCTCTGGGTGGGGTCTTCATCAGCAGAGTGGAAGTTCCCACGAGAACGACCCATTTCTTCTTTACGCTTAGTTCGCTGACGGGCAACTGTGTATGTTGAGAATATATGGAGATGAAAGCTAATGCATCTTGCTACAGTCAATTCACAGGCAATAAACAAGAGCAAGAACAGACGGATATTTATAGCCCAAGTAGGTGAACCAAAACCCTAGTAGTCAAAATTCCTTCGGAAGTCGTCAAATTGCAAAATTGGCAGGGAAGGCTGCATCTTCACAAACGAGTTTCAATGGGCAACTTTCAAATTTTCGCCTTTTGTCAGGATTATGCGTCCGTGAGTGAAAGCTCCAAACTTGGCAGAAAAAACATGTAGGTTAGATGTAAGTTCCAGATAGACATAACAGGTTTGCTTCAATAAAGCTTAGTTTCTCAGAACTTGTGTCCTTTTAAGGAGTTTGGCTTAATTAAGTTTGTGGTGACTGAGACTGTGGGCTGTTAGTGTTTGGTGACAGTGACTGGTTTTGTTTTGCCATATGTGACAATTGCCGAACAGAGCAAAGCGAGAGTACGAAAACATGCTCAAATATGGTTTTGACTTTCCATTTTTCATTTTTCAATTTTCACTTTTACCTTTTGTTCCTCAAATAATATAATTAAATTGGTTTCTAATAAAAACGTTGATTTATTATTTTAATTGGGATTATAATTCTGTCCCATTTCACCTTAACAATAACGGCAACTCAATAAAATTTTTATCCCAATTAGTAAGAAAGTTGTTTCTAAATTCCGTCTCATTTCACAAAAGAAAGAAGAAACATTGTCTCTATGTATTTTTTCTTTATGGCCTGTTTGTTTGAGGAGTTAATAATAGATTGAGAATATACTTTCTTCGTTTAGTTGAAAGTTTCGTAATAAAATAGAACGGAAAAAGATGAAAATGAAGAGTTTCATGTTATGTTTCATTCCATCTTAGACAGTAAAAATAAAAAACCTCAGATTTGAAAGGTTTAGGATGAAACGTAAACTAATAAATACATACTACCTAATATACTCTCAATAATTTTTCTTAATATCAATTACTTATTCTAATCTTAACCTCCTTTTTTCCAGACTCATTTATGACGGCCCACAAAATTTTTATATAATTAATAATTTTTATGTTATTTCATCTTACCCTAATAATAATATTTTTATACTACTAATAATAAATTATATATAATTAATAATAAAATAATAAAACTTTTATTATTTTAAAATAAAATAGATAAAAATTATTCTTTGATTGTTTGTATATATTTCTATATAAATATAAATATAAATAAATTATTTTTAAATATAAATAATATATAATAAAATAAAATA
>JANZXR010000170.1:3980234-4005567 GCA_027575705.1 Erythroxylum echinodendron | reverse complement strand
ATATACGTGTTCTTCATCACTTTCACCCTAATTCTGCCCATTTCATAGTCTCTCACTACCAAAATCACCAAAATAAATCATGAACCTATCCACACTTCTCATGTACTACTCGAAATGTTCTAAGACAAGTGTCGGGGTCCAACATTTATATTATCATACCTTATATTGTTTTTTAATTTGTATACTAATATAGCCATAGGTATTGATATGGACGTGACTAGTCATATACATACTCATACTCATCAATCATGTAGACATTAGTTTGATAAAATATTAGATGATGAAGGTATATTTAATTACTTATTAATTATTACCATGTGATTAATATTCATTTAATTTTAATATTACAGTATTAAATCTAATGTTTCTGCATATATAAAAAGTGATGCAAATTATTGACGATCATGATTACAACAAATAGCTACTCTTACAATCTCTATAGTCTCCACTCTCTCTAATCTCTAGTACTCCACAATCCACTCTTAGTCCCTCACAATCCCAAACTTCCAATCCAGAATACTATTTCATGATTTTATCTTGATTTTTTTGGAAATTGTTTCATTTAAAAATTTTGGATAATCATTTTTGTCAATTTGTCATCAATTAATGAATTTTATTCATAACTTTAATTAATTGAATTAAACAATTTAATTATAATCTTTTTATTTCATTTCGTATAATCCTATCTTCCTTTATTAATAAATTTAATTTAACTTTATTCGTTTAACCAATAAATGTACATTTTATATATTCATTTAACATAAAATCTCAATTTTCTAATTAATTAAAAATTTTAACTTCGATTAATTGAATTGATCAATTTAATTATAATCTTTTTCTTTCATTTCCTATAATAGTATCCTCCTTCATGAATGAATTTGATATCATCTTATTCATTTGATCAATATATGTACATTGTATATATTCATTCATTATAAAATCTCAATTTGCTTTAATCAATTGAAATTTGTAACATCAATTAATTGAATTGATCACTTTAATTATTATCGTTTTCTTTTGAATTGATCACTTTAAGTATTATCTTTTTTTTTTCATTTCCTATAATCTTATCCTCCTCTATTAGTGAATTTGGTTTCAACTTATTCATTCGATCAATATATATACGTTTTATATATTTATTCATTATAAAATCTCAATTTTTATTAATCAAATGAAATTCATAACTTTAGTTAATTTAATTGATTACTTTAATTATAATTTTTTTCATTTCATATTATTCTATCCTCCGCTATTCATGGGTTTAATTTCATCTTTTTCATTTAATTAATATATGTACGCTTTGTACATTCATTTATTTTAAAATTTTAATTTTTATTAATAAATTGAAATTCGTAACTTCAATTAATTGAATTGATCACTTTAGTTTTAATTTTTTTCTTTCAGTTATTATAATCCTATCTCCCTTTATCTCTCTTTCGTTTGATCAACATATCTACATTTATATATTCTTTCATTATAAAATCTCAATTTTAATTCATTAATTAAAATTCGTAACTTTAATTAATTAAATTGATCACTTTAAGTTTTTAATTAAATAAAATAATTTTATTGTTACCTTTATTAATTTTAACTAATACTAAAAAGTTGAGTAAAGTTCAAATTATTGTATTAATGTAAGATTGATTTTGTAGACTTGAAATATACCAACAACTTAATTCTTCCAAGATTACAAAATATACCAGAATTTTGTTTATTACTTGCCTTGTTGAGCAAACTTAAGGCCACAGTAACACGGATATATTTTATCTTAAATTAATGGGTCTTACTTAACTAAAATTTGTATGATTTGAATAAGTAAACTTATGCATGTATGGATTTAGAGGTATGGTTATGAAAAATATATATATGATATATTCTACAAAAGAGTTGTCACCTAACGGTTTTAGGAGTCATATAAAATGTGATTGATAAAAATGTTGTCTACTTAATTTAAATTTAGTTGATTTATTGAGTAAACTCAAGATATTTTATTTTTGAATGGGATCCTAACTCACTAGGAAATTATTGATAATTTCTCGATTCAGTAGTGAGGGCTATTATTTTGAATAAAAAGTGGGCATAATCAAATAATTTAAATTCCTTATTGTATTTGATTTTGGATATAAACTAATACTAGCTCCTTTTATGTTTTTCAGTTATCGAATCAGAAGATGAGTACAACCAAAAGTTAAGGAGCATCATGGATGCTAACAAGCTGACTGGACCTAACTTCGCATATTGGTTTCGAAACTTGAGAATAGTTCTTAGGGAAGAAAAAAGTTGCACGTTAACTATGATTCTACATCTTAAGGAGTTGTTTAGTGCACAAAGTAGGGTGGATCGGTATCAAATCTCCAAGGCATTGTTTCAATGCAAAATGGCAGGAGGATCTTCATTCAACTTGCAAATGTTAAAGATGATTGGGTATATTGAAAAGTTAGCCCTATTAAGTTTTATCATAGACTATGAGTTGAGCATTGAACAGGTGATGTAGTCTTTATGTTCAAGCTTTTCATAGTTTTTCATGAACTTCCATATGAATCAGAAGGACATGACATTGCCTAAATTATTGAACATGCTCAAGATTGAAGAAAGGTGCCTTAAGAAGGAACCCAATTATGTACTTGTTATGAATTCTTCCTAGAGTAAGAAAAAAGGGCTCTAAGAAGAATAAGAATAAGAAACAAAAGGATTCTACTAGTGCAGTAAAGCCCAAAGGAGGTAACAAGATGAAGAGCAATGATAAGGGTACATGTTTTTATTGCGGAGTCAATGGACACTAGAAAAGGAACTGTCAATCTTATTTTGCTTCCCTGAAAGATATGAAGCTTAAGGAATCTGCCTCTTTAGGTACATTTATGAATGAGATCAATCTTTCTACTTCTATTCCATATACTTGGGTATTAGATATTGGTTGTGTTTCTCACATAAATAATAACATGCATGTATTAGTGTGAAGTAAATCATTGAGGAAAGGAGAAGTGGACCTGTGAGTTGGAAATGGAGCAAGAGTTGTTCCATTAGCTATAAGAACTTGTAATTTAAGTTTGCCTTGTGGCCTTGTATTAGAACTTAATAATTGTTATTAGATTCCAATTATTAAAAGAAACTTCATTTTTATTTCTTATTTGGATTTGAATGGATTTGTCTTTATTATTAAGAATAAGAGTTGTTCTTTTTATAAAGATGATGTTTAATATGGATCTGGATTACTTACAAGTGTTTTGTATGAGTTAGATCTTGAAAGGCCAATTCTTAATGTAAATAGCAAGAAAAGAAAGTTAACTGACCAAAATCCATCATATTTATGACATTGTTAGTTAGGTCATATTAATGAAACTAGAATCATAAAGTTACATAAAGAAGGATATTTGGATCCTTTTGATTATGAATAATATAAAGCTTGTGAATCTTGTTTATTAGGAAAGATGACCAAACTACCCTTTAGTGGAAAGGGAGTACATGCCAGTGAATTACTAGAGCTAATACATTTAGATGTATGTGGGCCCATGTCCACCAGTGCTCGAGGTTGATTTTTATATTTCATTACGTTTATAGATGATCATTTTAGATATGCTTATATGTACTTAATGAAACAAAACTTTAAATCTTTTGAAAAGTTCAAGGAATTTAGAATTAATGTAGAGAAATAAACTGGTAAAAGTATTAAAACACTTAGATCAGATCGAGGTGGTGAATATTTGGACCATAAGTTTCTTGGATACTTAAAAGAGAATGGGATTCTCTCATAATGGACTCCTCTTACAACTCCATAGCATAATGAAGTTTCTAAGATGAGAAATCATACATTATTAGATATGGTATGTTCTATGATGAGTCATGCAGTCCTTCCTATCTCCTTTTAGGGTTATGTCATTGAAATTGATATTTTCCTTCCAAATAGAGTTTTATCTAAATCGGTTGACAAAACATCATATGAAATATGGGCTGGTAGAAGACCAAGACTATCACACTTAAAGATTTGGGGATGTAATGTTTATGTGAAGCATGTCATATTTGATAAGCTTCAAGTTAAATCAGATAAATGAAAATTTGTGGGGTATTTGAAAGAGAGTTTAAAATATCAATTTTATCATCCTTTTAAACAAGAGGTGTTTTTCTCAAGACATACTACATTCTTAGAAAGAGAACTTATTCTCAAAGAAAGTAATGGGAGTGAGGTAGAACTTAGTGAAGTTTAAAAACCACAAATTCACGTTGAGATGGAACAAGAACCTTAATTTGATACATATGATATACAACCGAGAGTTGAAGAGACACTTAGTCTGTGACACACTAATAGGATATGTTGTCCCCCCATTAGATTAGATCTAATATTGAATAGGGAAAGGATAATGTATCACTCATACATGATCAGCCTAGTAATTTTAAATGAGCAATGTACGACATTGATTCCTTACAATGGCATGAAGCTATGAGATCTTAAATGGAATCCATGTACACTAACCAAGTATGGACTTTAGTGGATGCTCCCAATGGTATTATACCTATTGGATGTAAGTGGGTTTTTAAGAGAAAAACTGACATAGATGGTAATATACATATGTACAAAGCGAGGTTAGTGGCTAAATGTTACAAACAAAAACAAGGAGTTAATTTTGATAAAACCTTTTCGCTAGTAGTTGTGCTAAAATCCATAAAGAATTTATTCGCTATAATCGCATATCATGATTATGAAATCTGGTAGATGAATGTCAAAATCGCACTTCTAATGCAAATTTGCAGGAGGATTTATGTATGACATAACCTGGAGATTTTGAATCTCAAAGATTTCCTAATCAAGTATGCAAGTTGCAAAATTCCATTTATAGACATAAGCAAGCATCACAGAGTTGGAACATCTGTCTTAATATGATAATTAAAGAGTTTGATTTTATACAAAATTTGGATGAATCGTGTGTCTATAAGAAGGTTAGTAGGAGTGCAATCATTTTCTTAGTACTATTTATGGAAGACATATTATTAATT
This sequence comes from Erythroxylum echinodendron, assembly GCA_027575705.1. Classification (NCBI taxonomy): domain Eukaryota; kingdom Viridiplantae; phylum Streptophyta; class Magnoliopsida; order Malpighiales; family Erythroxylaceae; genus Erythroxylum; species Erythroxylum echinodendron. The sequence continues at coordinate 4,000,578 of JANZXR010000170.1, read as the reverse complement.
GGAAACAACATCCCTATGCTTCAATCCATAAAGATTTGGTTATCCAAAAACTTCTCCATGAAGGATATGGGAGAAGCAACCTATATTTTGGGAATAAAGATCTATAAAGATAGATAAAAGAAGTTGCTTAAGTTATCCTAATCCACGTGAATAGACAAAGTTTTAAAGAAGTTTAGCATAGAGAATTCCAATAGGAGATTCTTACCCATATCACATGGGATTTCTCTCTCACAGAGTATGTTTTTAAAAACACAAAAGGATAGAGATAAAATGGATTGTATTCCTCATGCTTCAACAAATGGATTAATTATGTATGCAATGCTATGTACTAGACAGATGTCTTTTATGCTTTGAGCATAACAAGCAAGTTTCAAGTCAATCCAGGTAAGTGTCATTGGACGCCTATGAAAAACATCTTAAAGTACTTAAGAAGAATTAAAGATGTTTTCTTAGTTTTTGGAGGACCTAAACTGAGAGTTCAAAGATATTCAGATGCTAGTTTCCAGTTAGATTCTGATGATAGTAGATCACAGCCAAGTACATCTTCACAATAAATAGTGGTGCAATAAGTTGGAAGAGTTCCAAACAACCAACCATTGCATATTCAATAATTAAGGCAAAGTACATTTCAATGTCAGAGATGGCAAAAGAAGTGGTTTGGATCAAAAAGTTCATTGCTAAACTTGGAGTTGTTCCTAGCATTGTTGAGCCTATAATATTGTATTGTGACAATAATGGTGCTATTATAGAGGTAAATGAATCAAGGTCTTATCAATGATCCAAACATGTACTAAGGAAGTTTCATTTGATCAGGAAGATAATAGAGTAGAAAGACATAGTATTGGAGCGAGTTACCACTAAAGAGAATCTTGCAGATCCTCACTAAGTCACTGTCTCAAAATAGACATGATTAACATATGGATGGATATGGTATAAGATATTTAGGTTATTGGATTTAGTGGAAATGGGAGATTGTTAGTTTATGTCATTGCAGCCAATCATTTGGCTGTAATTTGATTTATGACATTATTATTTAAGTAATAAAAGGCATTCTTTATCTTTGTGTATTTATTTAATTATAATTGGTGTTTTAATACTAAAGATAAAATCCCTGGACTAATTACTATGTAATTGAAATTATGATGAGATCATAATTATGAGATTCAATTTACATTTATGTATTACTCCTAAATGTCCCTAGTTACAGTTTCATTAAGACTAGATATTGTTGAAATGGTAAAGCTAACACACATTATGTTTCTTTCTTGTAAAAAAATAATTAATCTCATAAATTAAAATATGGAGATACTTAAACTAATATGTGGGTGATTATTAGAGAATCAGTCACTAAATTGACCTGACTATGAGAATCCCAAATAGAATATTACTTATGTGTCTATAGATTTCCTCATAATGAAGGTTATATAATTGATCCTTAAACTTGATATTACCAAGGTATCTCGTGTAGGAATTACTGTGTTTTGATGCTACTCATGAATTATCCTAGGATAATTCAGTCAGTAGGGCTAGATATAGTATAAGCTATAATGAGATAATTGAGTAAGTCAATAAAAGATTCATCAGTCTAAAGTAATTAAAGAGAATATTGTACTGTTCTTGATTAATAATGATTTATGAAATTCTCTGGTCAGAGTGAATTGAGATTTGAAAATGCTGTTTTCAAATTTCAACTATAAATCAATTACTAATTAGTAAGAACAAACATGATTGGATCACAAGAGTAGACTCTATATCCATACTCTATCCAATTTGAATATTGGATGACGAAATTATTAAATTATACATCATAACCATGCATGGACAAGTTAAGTCAAACCACTTGAAATTCCTGATATTTGGGTAATCATGACATATTGCTAGATGTCAATCTTGATCTATGATAATAAATTGACAATATATTAGGAACCTAATGGGTCCCCCATCAAAGAGCAATTTGTGAAAGAAAAATCAATTTAATTAAGTTGGACTTAATTATAAAGTTTTAGAAACTTTAAAGATCAAATATAAGATATTTGATTTTATTGAAATTATATTAATTATAATTAGAGTTTTATTTTAATTATAATTAAAGAATTTAATTTTAATAAAAATTAAAAATCCTAATGATTTTTCTGTTAATAAGAAGAAAGTTTAGAAGCTAGCACTTCTTTTTCTTCCTCTCAATCATCTCAAAACGTCTTGAGAAATTACTTTTGTGGATATCGTTAGAGGCTGAATGATTGAACAACTTATGATTGACACAGTATAGAATTTGTCATAAGATTTCAACAGGAAACAAGAATTTGAGCTTGTAATATGATTGTAACATAAAAGAAAGGGGTTATGGCTCAAGGAAGTTGATTAAAGATGTTGAATTGGGTTGGCTTTTTATGCTAAGGGTTTTAAATACAATGAAGGCCTTTTTCATTCATATGCATGCATATATTGATATCATCTTGAAATGTTCCATATGAGTTCTAGAGAAATATTCATATATAAAATAACACACTTTAAAGAAAAAACAAATTAATATGGTTGTTTCAATCTTTTACGGCTCAAAAACTCACAAGTTAATTTAAGTCACCTCACTTCACACTATTTTTTTTAATTATCAAAGTTAATATAAGTGTATACTCCTAACTAATTTAACCATTTGGCGTATTGTTACTCTCATTATTACATGACCAAATCTTTTAGCATATACATAATTTAACCCATTCAAACTGTAATTAATGAGACAATGTGGTGGATTAACACTAAACAAACTAGCTAATTTACAAAGATAAAAACTTTTTGGATGTTAAAGAAGTTGAACTATCCACCATCATAAAAATATACTTGTTGCCACATAAAGATGAAAGTCAATTCTTCAAATGTCAACTATCTCAACCTTTAGGATGAAGTTGAGAGGGATTTCATTCCTCCTTAAAATATTCTCAACTCATTGACATAGATCATATGTGGTCATATATTTATAAACATTTTTAAAGAGGATGGACCAATAAAAGCTCTGTTGGATAATCTTGGCAGATGTTTTCAAAGAACTAGTATGAACTTTAAAAGATAAAGTAAGACAGTGAAATATTATACTCTACATTTCATCTTCAAAAACATAGCTTCCAAAAATTGTGTCGATAGACCACTTGAATAAAAGGGGCTCATCCTATTAGTAATGTTTGACATCTAGGAAGAACTTTCTTTTTAGGTAAGTCAAGTTAGGTGGTAGAATTTGCATGTAGAGAAATTCACAGAATCTACGTACTATAGGACTTTTACATTTAAAAGAGCAAATAATTTATTATCTAAAAATGAACCATCTATTAGTTGCTTATTTTTCCTATTTCTTCATGATCTTGCCTTAATCTGGAAAGATGGTTAACTACTAGATTTTTTTTTACTTATTGTCTCAAATCTCTATGTCAAATTCTTGAAGTCGAAGGATCCATCTAATTAGTCTTGGCTTAGCTTCCTTCTTACTTAGGAGGTACTTGATGACAGAATGACTAGTGTAGACAATAATTTTGAACCAAATATGACCTAAATTTGTCAATGCAAAATATCACTTCTTATTGGTATTATAATTCACTTGGACTTCATCTAATTTATTACTTATAAAAGAGATAACACAGTTTTCCTTTCTTTTCCCTAAAATTGCTCCTTTCGTATAATCACTTGTGTCACATATAACCTAAAATTGAAGGATCTAATTAGAGGGTTACATAATTAAAGCAGATATAAATGCTGCTTTTAATAGTAATAGGAAGTATCATATGCTATATTATTTCAACCTTTGCCTTTTGGGCTTAATTCCTCAAATGAACACGAAATGTCTTAAAACAATTCCTTCCCTTACCATGAAATTGCACCTTTCCTAATTTAAGACTAGATTAACTTCCTTACATCACTATAACACTTTAGATAAATTAATTAACATTCATTCAAAGTAGTACTATATATAGAGAAATTATCAATAAACACTTTTGTATTTTTCATAAAATTAAAAAATATGGCCATCATGCAAAATTGGAAAGTGGTAGGAGCATTACAATGAAGAAAAGTCAATCTCCTATAAGCAAAATTCTCATAAAGGCATATAATTATAGTCTTTTTTTAGACGCTAAGATGAATAGGAATTTGAAAGAAACTAGAATAGTCATCCATATAATAATAATATGAAAGCTTTGTAACCTCTTAAGCATTTGGTCAATAAGGGGAAGGAAAAATGATCATTCTTAGTTGTCTTATTCATCTTTTTATAATCTATACACATCTTTCAACCTTTAACTATTTTAGTAGGTATTAATTCATCGTTCTCATTCTTTATAAAAATCATGCCTCTTTTTTTAGGAACTACTTTGATTAATATAACCCATTCATTATCAAAGATAAGATAGATTATATCAACATCCAGTAATTTGTGCACCTATATTCTAACAAATTCCTTGATATTAGGGTCAACCTCTTTTGGTGCTCAATAAAGGCTTATAATCATATTTTAGCAATATCATATGCATGCGAATTGATACCTTTATAGTCATTAATGATATACCTTACAACATATCAATGCAATAAAGAACCTTCAGTATTTTTTTAGTTTCAAATTTTCTTAGTTTTGCATTCATAATCATGCGATAAATGGAATTAGGTTCAAGTAATTCGTACATAAGAATGGAAGGGAAAAGTTTAAGTTCTACATATGGAACCTTCCCTTCCTTTTCTCTATATGGGGCGTTATCTGCACCAAGCATTCTTTGAATAGATTTTTTTATTCATACTTAGTTAACTCCTTGCTTATCGATTGGTTAATCATGTCAATTCTACAATAGGAATCTCTAAGAAGGATAGTTAATAGCATCAGTTAAATTGAACTCAATCTTTTTATTACCAACCCTCAAAGAAAGCCTTCCATTCTTCATATCAATAGTAGTTCCAAATATAGCTAAGAAAGGTCTCCCAAAGATGATTGGTATTTGCATATCCTCCACTATCTTTAAAATAAAAAATAGTTGGAATAAAAAACTAGCCATCATTGGCAGGTACATCCTCCAATATACGTACCAGATATTTGACAGAATAGTCTATTAATTGTAAGGTGATGGTGGTGTGTTTTAGATCTACCATCTTGAGCTTCCTACAAATAGACAAAGGCATAAGACTTACATTTGGCCTTAAATTGAATAAAACACGACCAAGGCTTATATCATTGATAATATAAGGAATAGAGAAATTGTTGGGACCTTGAGTTTAAGAGGTAGTTTATTTTTAATTATAGCACTACACTCCTATGTCAAAGCAATAATTCAATAGTCTTCAAGCTTTCTTTTACTAAATAATCTCCTTTAAAAATTTTGCATAAGAGGGCATTTCTTTCAAAGCATTAGTGAAGGGAAAATTAATATACAACTTTTAGAGGACATCAAAAACTTCTCAGAATGTTTAGCTAGTTTAGCCTTAGTCAATCTTTGAGGGAATGACACAACGGTTTTGCATTCTCAATGCGTACCTAAAATTAAGGTAAAAATGTACCCCTTTAATAAGTAGTATAAACAGTTAACATAGTATCTTCTTTTCCCATACTAAGGGTTAGAACCCTAGATAACTATACATAAGAACAATTATTGAGAAAATAGGAAATGCATTTCATGCTCATGCACAACAATAACATACACGCACACTCAAATTTGATTTTTTTACACATTACATTGACTGTTTATACATTCATTTGACATATTTTAGGGTATAAATGATTTTAATATGATCATGATGTGAATAATGAATGATATGTACTGAAAATTGATTTGGTGAGTGTAAATATTAATTTAGAGTTTTTGGTGAAAATTGGAAAATTTCTAAAACTATGGGTATTTTTGGACTAGGAAAAATGCCAAGTGGTAAGACAATTGATAAATGGTAGTAGAAATAAGTGACAAATGGCAATAGAAATAATTGATATGTGGCATAAGGATTTAATAACAAGTGTCATAAAAATTGGGAGATAATAGGATTAGAAATTAAGGGACAATTGGACTGATCAATAAAAAACCATATGGTAGTTTAGTAAATATCCAATTTAACCATTAATCTTTAAGTGGAAGGTGTCATGATAGACACCCACATGTTATTTTTATTAATCCATAATAACAAACAAAGTGAAAGTCCATCTTCTTCTCTTTGTCTTTCAATTATTAAATGCTCTTTTTTCATCTTCTTCCCTTCTTCTCCATTCACGACATTTTCTCACCAGCCCTACTCTCAATGTTGAATTGCCATAATCTTTCACTTTATACTTAAAGATCCTTGCTATTTCTATATCTTGTTACTAAAAGACCCACTCTATTCCACCTTAAATATTGATGATCGTGTATCATGTAAGGAGCTACAGTTTTATGTGATTTATTAAGAAACTTGAAGTTTAAATAAGTAAGTACATATTTGATCTTCATGGGTTGTTTGAAATGAATTATATATGGTGATTGGTTTGAGATAGCATGGTCATGATCATAGAGTTAAACAAATGTTGTATGTGGGTGTAAAAATAAATCAGTTTATGTTTTGTTTTTAGTATGTTAATAGTATGTATAGGTTTGTTAATAAAAAGCATTTGTAATGATATTTTCAGACTAAATGATAATGATATAGGAGTTGAATCATGGTGATTCATAGATGAGGAAGTAAGTAGGGTTATGTCATATTTTTTACTATATGATTAACAATAGATCATGAGTTATGTCAAAGTTATTTTTGAGATAGGTTGGTTATGAAAATGATGTTTTAATGAGAATTGAAATTTGATGAATATAGAGATGTGTATATGACCTGTTTTGTGTTAAGGGATGAGTGTAGAAATGAGAAAGAATGATTGATTTAAATATGTTGTGTTTTGGGTATATGAGAAATGTGAGTTATAAGTTCTTATATAGAGATGAATTAGAGTGAGTTGAAGTTAAAGAAAAGACTAGTATAATATCTTGAAATGATAAGAACTTGGATGTTAGTTTAGAGATAAAATGAGGATGAGAATGATGATGATAAAATGTGATGAAACATTGATGATGAATGTGTATATATATTGATGTTCTATTTTTACATATATGATCAACAATAGATTAAAATTTGTTTATGGATGATATTGAGTTAAAATGACGGTGAAAATGATGAAGGATTAAGCTAAGAATGATGAGTTATGCACAAAGTGTTGAATGTAGTAAGTAAAGAGTAAGAAATATGGAAAAGTGTAGGAAAAAGGGGTAGGCCACGATCGTGGAACCCATTCCATGATAGTGGACATATGTATTGGCTTCTATCACGATCATGGGGAGGAATCCCAAGATCGTGGGCACGGTTTGGAATGGCCAAAAATGTGAGTTCTTCTTCTTTAAGTGATGTTTGAATCAACAAATGATAAGGTACTTTCTTATGGTGCATTTAGAATTGAATGAGGCTTGAAATGAACCTAGTTGATGTTGGATTAAGTGATTAAATGTTGATATGTTTAGGCTGATAATCAAGGTTATAACTTAAGCATGGATGGTTGATATCAATGAAACAAAATCTGGGATTTAGAAAGATTATAAAAATGAAAGTGAATTTATAAAGGTTAATGTGATTCAAAGTAGATGAGTAAAGCGTATTAAATAATAACGAATGAGAACTTTGATATAATGTGATCATATAATGCTAGAATAATATTTGGGAATGATGGATCGATGAGTTTAAAATAATCAAGTATATTTGATTTATAAACCTAACTGTAAGCTAGACATACATAAATGATGATATTTAAATGATCAAGAGATGTGCTTATGGATAATCATTAAGAATAGTTAAATTGAGCATGCATTATACATAACACACATATATATGTATGTATGATTGAATACTAACGTGACTGATTAAATTTAGTAAAGTGTGAAATGCACGTGTATTGCTGGAACATAGATATACAAGATTAAACATCACCGTCTAGATGTTTTTGGATTATAAAGGCAAATGCTAATCTGAAGCGTACTGTGAGTCGACCTAGATGGTCTCACATTAATTGATTGTTCTGTTTAAATTTCTCTATTAAATTATTATTGATGTAAATGTGTTGATTTCCTAACATTAATAGTCTAAGGCATTTGATGAATGAGAATAGCATCAAAAGTGCTCATTGAATGTGAGTGAGAAAAAAATACATGTACTCAACATGATTGTTAAATGCCAGACTTAGTTCTGATAAAATTAAAATGTGAAAGCAATTGTACATGATAAATGAAAGTGAATGATCGCATATGACGTGATAATTGATGCATTTCATTACATGATATGTATGATTAGATAAAGGTATTTATGACTAGAGTAGCCACCGAAAAAAAGCTTAAAGCTTAGAATGCATAAAGAGCCACAGGCTTACTATGTATAATGATTTTTCCCAATAAACACAGGACAGTTATCAATGAGTCCAGTATCCACAATGGATACGGGACAGTTAAAAGGCACTTGGTCATAGAAAAGTAACAATTACAAGTGAGTCACATGTGCATTGCATATATATATAAATTGATGTGTACTAAATGAATGATTGAAATGAGTTATAAGAACTGTCCTAAAAATGAAATGTGAAATGTTGTGCAATATGTAAATATGTAAATTATCTGTGAATCTGAATGTGTGAACTATCATTATGTTTGATATGAGTGAGCCCATCGAGGATGGTTTGCTCACTGAGTTCACAAAACTCACTAAAATTGCAACATTATCTTTCATGCTCAAAGGAGATATCCAGTTAGATAAATTGGAGTATAGCCACTGTAATCGGATAAGAGTTAGAGGTCAGCATCAATTTGCATCTAAATATGTCTTTAGTCATTGTTGTAATAAACATTATATTCTACAACTATTGTATATTGTATAAATGAATTCTGTAATCTAATGACATTATGACCAGATACGCTTTGTAAATGAAATGGTCCAAATTTGAGTATTGATTTGCTTAAGATATTTATGAATAAAATGGGCTGAAAATAATTACTAGTTTGTTAAAAATGTGTGTGATGATTGAAAAACTTGCAATAAGTTGTATTTGACTATCTTAATGTGCCACCCTCATAAATTCTATTCTCGAATACCATCGGTAGGTTCAGGAATATACCCTATGAGGGTAGGGCGTTACAAGTTGGTATCAAAGCCTAGGCTTAGTTTCTTACATGGGCATTTTTCAAAGTATATGTTAAGGTACATGCATCCTAAACATGTTATATCATATAGTGGCAACTGATCCTCAATCTGAGTTACATTTACATAAGTCATATGCATGAACATTCATTAAGAAATTTGGGCTATTAGAAATAGTGAGAAGAATAATGATCTATTAAAATGTAAGAAAATAAGGGTTCGTGGATATCTAAAAATAAGAAATACTATATTGTTTGATATGATAGACAAAGATTCAATGCATTTGTATTTATGGATGTATCATCGAATATGATATCAATATTGTACTGTGGTTATATATCTTTGGATTGATAAGGATGTGAAAATATTTGCGTGGATTGACGGAGAAAAGTAGAGATATAGATAGAAATGATAAGATTTAAAGTGTACAAGCCAAGTTGAAAGAAAACAAAATTTACTATGACATTGAGAAGTTGAATTTAGAATTGAAATGGTTGTTAGATTAATGTGATAAGAGTTATAATTTACATAAGAATATGTCAGTGGATTTGAGATCAGAACTTCATTATGGTTACGCATCTAAAATTCCGAATTAATTGAAAATGTACGTATGGAGGATGAAATAAATGATAATGAGATAAGTAGATGTCTTGAGGTTAAGTTGATTAGTCATTATGAGTGCATATCTGATAATGTGAATACCTTAAGAAGTGATATTATTAAGTACCTATGTATTTTATGTTTGGAGATGGTATAGGAAGTGATCAATGACATATTGAATACTCTTTAGTTATAGTTCCCATAGTTAAAATTATGAGATGACTCGGAGTATGAACATTTGAGAAGATTGAAAGTGTAAATGATGCTACTATATGTGATGAATTCAAGGAAAAAGGAAGGGAAAAGAATCAGGGAACGATTATGGCCAGTTCCACGAGCTTCTGTCACCATAATTATGGGCAGGCACAAACGGAGAAATGTTGTCTATAATCAATTGAGATTAAGGTATCATTGGAGTAAGGTACTAATTGATGACTTTTCAAAAATACATCTCTAGATAAGATGTACTGATCATGCTGGTACATACTAAAGTATAAGATTAAATGAATCTTCCTACTTCTTCACAGAGCTTTATTATAAAGAATATTCTGATCTTATAAGATATAAAAAAAAGTTCTTATTGAGATATACTGAATAGTTGAAATTGATCTTATTGAGGTATTAAGAATGGCTGAAAAGCGATGATGAATATAGTTGATTGATAAAGAGTATGTAAATAGTACAGATGATTGAGGAGAGAAATTTTCTTTTGATAGAGACTTTCATCGAATTATATCATGTAAATCAAATGTTCCTTTTCTAGGAATGCATGACTATTAAACAAATTAGAAGTGAATATTAAAGTTAGTTAGAAATGGGACTCAGGCATAAAAAGCTGAATATGTTATAGAGAGTACACATATTTTGTTTGATGTAAGGTAGCTTAATTACATAATTAGGTTTATGAATTTGAGATGATACTATTGCTATTACTAAAGGAACTTAGGTCCAATTCGTATATTCAGAAGGCATAAGTTAGATTTGACATGTTTGTTTAAAAAATTAAGAATTGTAAATAAATTGAAATGTGTGGAAAAATTGGTAAGAATGATTAGACATTAGAATAAGTCGATAAGAAATCAAAGGAAATCGAATGAAAAGAGAAAATCATTCGAGAAAAGAAGTTAATTGGGAGATTGAGAAAAAATGAGATAAATATTACCCCACGTAAAGAATTAGTTACTTAAGAATTTCGAGGACCAGATATGACCATAAAGTTTTTGGTGATACCTTTTTGGGTTGAAAAATGCCCTCGGAAGTAATTATGACATTGATGAATAAAGAGTTCTAACCTTACTTGGATCAATTAGTGACTTTGTTCATAAGATGATGTTTTTGAGTGTACTCAAAAAGTTGAGAGGAACATTTTGAACACTTGAGGTTAATCTTACATATCATGAGGAAGAAACAACTATATGTCAAGTTCAGTAAGAGTGAATCTTGACTTGATCATTTACACGTTCAATCTATTCTCAAATGAATCTTGACTTGATCCTCTTCTCTTTGTCTTTCAATTGTTAAACACTCTTTTCTTTTCATTATTCATCTTCTTCCCTTCTTCTTCTCCATTCACAAAATTTTCTCACCAACCCTACTCTCAATGTTGAGTTGCTCTTTTCATTTCATTATTCATCTTCTTCCCTTCTTCTTCTCCATTTACAACATTTTCTCACCAACCCTACTCTCAATGTTGAGTTGCCTTCATCTTTCACTTTATACTTTAAGATCCTTGTTATTTCTACATCTTGCTACTAAAAGACCCACTCTATTCCACCTTAACTACTGATGATCATGTATCATGGAAGGAGCTAAGGTTTTATGTGATTTTTGAAGAAACTTGAAGTTTAAACAAGTACATATTTGATCTTCATGGGTTGTTTGAAATGAATTATATATGATGATTGGTTTGAGATAGCATATTCATGATCATGGAGTTAAATATATGTCATACATGGGTGTAAAAGTAAATAGGTTATGATTTGTTTTTAACATATTAATGGCATGCATTGGTTGGTTAATAAAAAGCATTTGTGAGCATATTTTGAGACTAAATGATAATAATAGAGGAGTTGAATCATGATGATTGGTGGATGAGGAAGTAAGTAGGGTTATGTCATATTTTTTACTATATGATGAACAATAGATCATGTGTTATGTTAAAGATGTTTTTGAGATAGGTTGGTTATGAAAATGATGTTTTATTGAGAATTGAAAGTTGATGAATATAGAGATGTGTATATGACCTGTTTTGTGTTAAGGGGTGAGAGTACAAATGAGAAAGAAAGAATGATTTAAATATGTTGTGTTTTTGGTTATATGAGAAATATGAGTTATAAGTTGTTATATAGAGATGAATTAGGGTGAGTTGAAGTTAAAGAAAAGACTAGTAAGTGTCTTGAAATGAGAAGAACTTGGAAGTTAGTTTAGAGATAAAATGAAGATGAGAATGATCATGATAAAATGTGCTAAAACGTTGATGATGAATATGTATATATATTGACATTCTGTTTTTATGTCTACAATCAACAATAGATTAAATTTTGTTTATGAATGTTATTGAGTTAAAACGAAGGTGAAAATGATGAGGGATTATGCTAGGAATTATGAACTATGCATAAAGTGTTGAATGTAGTAAGTAAAAAGTGAGAAATCTAAAAAACTGCAGGAAAAAGGGGTAGGCCACAATCATGGCATTCATCCCGCAATCATGGACAGATGTATTGGCTGCTGTCATGATCGTAAGGAGGAATCTCACGATCTTGGGAAAGGTCTAGAATGGCCAAAAACGTGAGTGTAACATCCCATTTCCATATTAAGGGTTAGAACCCTAAATTTCTGTAAATGAGAAATAGTTATGAGAGACTAGAAAATTGCATTTTATACTCATGCATAAAATTAGTCTACACACGTGAATTTGATTGCTTTGTACACACTATGACGACTATTCATACACTCAATTGACATTTTTCAGGTATAACTGATTTTTAATATGATTATGATGTGAAGAGTGCCCATATTGTCTTCAAAATTTATTTGGTGAGTATAAGTATTGATTTAGAATTTTTGGTGAAAATTTAGGAAAATTTCAAATTTCTAGGTATTTATGGATTAGGAAAATGTCAAGTGGTAGAACAATTGATAAATGGTAGTAGAAGTAAGTGACGAGTGATCAAAGAAACATCTGATATATGATATTGGGATTTAATGAAAAATGTCATGGATAATTGGGAGATAACTGGAGTAGAAATTAGAATTAAATGGACTAGTTATTAAAAATGGGATCAAGCAAAGTCCTAGGAGTAAGACATGTGGCAAGTGACAAGTGTCATGTCACTTGGTCTTTCACTCATCATTTTCGTGGAAATGGATGTGTGGCAAGTGACAGAAAAACTATGGTCTTTCACTCATCATTTTCGTTGCTTATGGTTATGATTTTCTTCTTCTTCTTCTCATTTTGTTCATTCTTCTTCTCCATCATCTACGATTCCCTCTCACCTTCATCATATTAAGTTTTACTCAACTCCTTCCCTTTGTTTCTTTAAGCTTCTTGTTGTCTTCCTCCTCTTTGTTACCAAAAACCTAGCTCATTCCTCCCTACAATAGTGATGATCGTGTTGTTCAAGGAAAGCTAGGGTTAAGTGAGAATTTGAAGATATTGAAGTAAATAAGTGAGTATAAAGCATTACTCTTGTTTATTTGTTGAATGGAATGAGTTTTGATGATAATTAAGAGTTAAATGATCATTAAATGAGGATTTGTACATGCTGAAACATGGAAGAGAAAAATGGAAGTATAAATGTCTTGTTTTTGTGTATAATATGAGTGATATTTCATAAGTTGTTGTAGAGATGAGGTTGGAATTATAAGAGCATTAAATGGTGTAGAAAATGCGCATAACAATTTGACTAGTAAATAAATGTATCATGTTCTGTTTACAATGTATATAATGTGCATATATTTGCTAGTTTTAGAAATGAAACAAAAACGAATTTAGAGATAAATAAAGGGAGCAATGTGACGTTCTTGAAATGAGGGGAATTAAAAGGGCAAATTAGAAAAGAAATGAAGGTGTTATTAAAGTTGAACATGTGCAGAAAGTGGTGATAAATATGAATATGTATGTGTTCTGTTTTTGGTGTTAATGATAAATCATAGAATATGATTTGTTTGTGATTGATATTGAGCTAAAAGGAAGTAGGAATGAAGAGGAAATAATGGGGACATGAGCTAGAATTGATAGACTATGTGCTGGGATATGTAGATGGAGTGTTTGTATTGAACATACTTCTACATTTTGATCATATATTGATCTGTAGATATATAAATGGGATTATTTTTAATTTAGATTAAACTAGTGACATATGGCTACAATTTTTATGAAGACTTTGAATTTAAATTCTATTTTTAAGGGTCTTGCAATTTGGCTTGAAATTGAGAACTGTGTGCTATCGAGGTATAAGAATAGTCTGTAGTATTTTGGATATAACTTGCAGAATACTGAACTAAAATCCATGAATTTGATGTCATTAGAAAACATAGGAACATTTTCTTAGAAGAAAGTTTGCCTAAATACCTCATGTTCTACGTCATAATGGTCATACAGAACTGACCTGAAAATATAGTTGGAAAAGTTGGAAAATGGGAATGCCTAACGAAGGCAGAAAGTTTCTGCCCACAAATTTGACGTTTGTTGGAATTTTCCAAGATTGTGGGAATTGGATAAACATTCAATATGCTTCTTTTATTTGTGGATTCCAACATCAATTAATTAAGCACTTCCCTATAATGCTTCTAGGCTTGAATGAAGCTTGAATTGAACTTAAAATGATGCTTGAATAAGTGATTAAATGAGTAACATGTTTAAGGTGATGATTTAGGTTATAATGTAAGAATGGATTGTTAAATATTAAGTGTACAAATATGTAATTTTGAGATGTTATAATAATGAAGGTGAACCTATGATGGCTAATATGATTCCATTAAGATGAATGATAAGTATTAAGTAAAGATGAATGATAAATGGGATGCTTTGTGATCTTAGGAAGCTAACGCAACCTTAGTGAATGATTGAATTACGATATTAGAATGACCAAGTTCTTTGAGGTATGAATCTAAGTGTAAGCTTGACATATAAATGATGATGTTAATGATCAAGTGATGTGAATTAAACATGAATACCTGGAATAGTCAATTTAAGCATGCATTATACATTACACATATACATATGTGTACAATTGAATGTTTATTTGATTGTGCAACTAATAATGTGTGTGAAATATATGTATTGAATGATGTTGATATACAAGATAGAACGTCCACATCTAGATGTTTCTGTATAATGGAATCAAGTGCTAATGTGGAGCGTACAGTGAGTAATCTAGATGGTCTCATATGTTTAATTGTTGTTTTAATTTCTGTTTTGAATTGTTATGTGATATGAATGCCTTGATTTCGGACATTGAGTGTCCGAGGCATTTGATGTATAAAAAACTCATTGGAAGTGCTCATTATATGTGAATTTGACTGAATAAGTAATTCTTAACTTAAATGTTGAATTTCGGACCAAATTCTGATGATACATGTGAATGGGAATGTGAACGTGAATATAAAAGTGTAAAACTGAGCATAGTTGACTGATTGAATACATATGATGTATTTCACTACATAAATGCATGATAATATAAAGGCTATAATGACTGGAGTAGCCACCGAAAAATAGGTTCAAGCTCAGACTGTGGTAAGAGCCTCTGACTAACTATGTAAAATGAGCCATGTATCCCCAACAAATAAGGAACAAGTATTAATGAGCTCGGTATCCACAATGAATACGGGACAGTTATAGGCACTCGATCACAACAAAAATAATTGAAAGTGAGTCTCATGGACATTACATATATAATTGATATGTATGTTTAAATGATTGAAATACACTGTTTGAATTGTTTAAATATGAAATGTGAAATAAATGAATAAGCTATTAATTGATGCTACATGATGAATTAATGAAGTCATGTGAATTATGTGATTGGATGAACTGTACGTGTTATGTCTTGTGAGTGAGGCATCGATGATGGGTAACTCACTGAGTTCGCAAAATTTTCCAAAATTGCAACTTTTTTTTCAGGCTCAGAGGAGATACCTAATTACACAAACTGGAAATATGGCCACTGAAGTCGAATAAAAGATAGACGTCGGGATCGGTTGCATCCACATAAGTCTTTAGTGATTTTTGTATATATATTTGAATTGTATTCCGCAATTATTGTACAGTGTTTATGTGAATTGTATAATGTAATGACATTCATGACTGTGTATATTTAAAAATGTAATGAGCCAAAGCAAGCTTTAGTTGCAATAAAATGTGTTGTTAATTGAATCTAATTTATTGTGAAATTGTAATGACGTTTTTAATACATCTAATGCATGAAAATAATTATTAAGTTTGACTGACCATCCTGGCACACCACCCTGTTGAGTGTACTCTCGAATACTGTCTGTGTGTTCGAGAATATGCCCTATAGGAGTGGGGTGCTACAGAGTTGGTATTAGAGCCCATGTTTAGTATCTTATATGGGCATTTTTTTTAAATATGTGTCAAGTTATGTTTAGACATGTCATAACGTGCAGTGGCAATTGATCTCTAGTCTTTGTCACATATACATGAGTCACACGCATAAGCATTCATTAAGAATTCAATTATTAGAAGTAATGAGAAGAATGGTGATCTATCAGAATGTGAGAAAACGAAAGGTCGTGGACAATTAGAAATGAGAAATAGTATCTGGTTTGATATCCTAAATAAGGATTCAATGCATTTGTAATTGGGGATGTGCCGTCGAATATGCCATCAATATTGTACTGTGATGGTATATCATTGAATGTGATATAGATATGAATACATTGTCTTGAATTGAATGAGGAAAATAGAGATACAAGTGAAAATGATAAGTTTTAAAGTGTATAAGTAAAGTTAAATGAATTGATTGAGGAAAATAGAGATACAAGTGGAAATGATAAGTTTTAAAGTGTATAAGTAAAGTTAAACGAAAACAAAATTTTCTAAGATCTCTAGTGGTTGAAAGTGGAATTGAAGTGGTTGATTAATTAAAATAATGAGAGTTATAATTCAGTATAAGAATATGTCCGTGGAATTGTGATTAAAAATTCATAATGGTTATGCCTCTATAATTCAGAATTGATTGAGAATATACACATGTAAGATGAAATAAATGATAATTGAAAGATGAGATAAATGATAATGATATATTCTTAACATTAAGTTGACCAGTTTACAAGTGCATAATTGATAATATGGTTACATTGGTGAATAATGTTATTGAGCACATATGTAATATTTACTTGGAGTTGATATAGAAGGTGACCTATGATTTATTAAATGTTCTTCTTAGTCCCTATAGTTAAACTTAATAGATGAATCAGAATAGCACATGAAAGCGTTTATAATGATCAATAGAGGATAGATTGAAGGTGTAAATGGTGTTGTTATGTGTGATGAATTTGAGGAAAAAGGAGGGAAAAAGAAGCAAGGCACGATCATAGTATAGTCCCCACGATAGTGGCTAAGATTAATTGGTTCTATTACGATCGTGGGAAGCTCCACTACAATTGTGGACAGACACAAAAGGAGAAGAGTTGTCTATAATCAATTGAGATTAAAGTATACTTAGCATAAGTTATTAATTGCTAAATTATTTGAAATACATCTCTGGATAAGATGTGATAATCTTGATGGAACATACCAAAGTATAAAAGTAAATGAATATGCTTACTATTTCACTAAGTTTTATTATAAGGAATATTCTGATCATGTAAGAAATGATAGAAATTGAATTTTATTAAGATATCATGAACAGTTGGAATTGATCTTATTAAGGTATTACGAATGGTTGAAAAGCAACAATGAATATAATTTATTTATAAAAAGTATGTAAAGAGTACAGATGATTGAGGAGAGAAGTATTATTTTGATAGAGACTTTCAATAAATGATATCATGTAAGTTAGTTGTTCCATTCCTAGAAATGAATGAATATTGAATGAATTAAAAGTTAATATTGGAGTTTCATTTCTAACTTATACTTAGACAAAAAAAGTTTAATATGCTAATGTATGTATTTTTTTTATATAAAGTAGCCTAACTATGTTATTAGGTTCATAAATTGAAGAAAATGTTATTGCTATTGCTATTGCTACTACTAAAGGAACTTAGGTCCATAATATACTCTGTATTTGTATATTTAGAAGATACAAGTTAGATTTTGACGGTTATGTTCAGAAAAAGAAATGAGACTTACAAATAGATTGAAACGTGAGGAGAAACTAGTATGGATGGATAGATATAAGAATAAGTTGATAAGAAATTAGAGGGAATCAAATGAATGGAGAAAATCATTCGAGAAAAGAAATCAATCGAGAGACTGAGAAAAACATGAGATAACATTACCTCAATTGAAGAATTAGTTAAGAATTTTAAGAACTAGTTATAAGCACATGGAGTTATTTGTGATATCTGTTTGGGTTGACAAATGCCTCAACAGTATACGTGGGATTAGTAAACAAAGTTTTTCATCATTACTTGAATCAATTAGTGACTATGATCATAGACGATATTTTAAGTGCATTCGAAAATATTAAAGGAATATTTTGAATACTTGAGGTTAGCTTTATTTATCCTAAAGGAAAAACAATTATATGCGAAGTTCAAAAAGAGTGAATCTCATTCTGATTAAGTAATATGTTAGGTTATATAGTATCTGAACATGGCATATTGGTAGACCCAAAGAAAGTAAAGGTAATGATGAAGTGAGAAACTTCAGAGGAAAAATGTGTCATTCAGATGGACTAAATAATTAAAAAAAACACCTATTGATTACAACACCTGTGTTAGCTATTCTAATTGAATCTTAAAATTTTGTAGTATATAATGATGTTTCACATCAGAGATTAGGATGTAATCTAATGCAGCAAAATAAAGTGATTTTATATGCATCGAGACAATTAAAGTCTTATAAGTTGAATTATTCGGTATATGATTTAGAATGTGTTGCAATAACAATCGTTTTGAAATTGTTAGAAATATTATATAAAGGGTGAAACATTTCAGATTTATCCAGACCATTAAAGTTTGAGGTAATTATTGAGTTTGAACGAGTTGAATATGAGACAGAGACAAGGGATAGAATTATTGAAAGATTTTGATAGTACAAATGAGTATTATCCAGTAAAGCCAGTGTTATAATCTAATGTATTAATTAGAAAATCCAATAGCATAATAGTACAAATTCAGATATTGAGGTTACCAAACCTAGTGCAATAAAGAGCATAGAATGATTGAGTTGAAATTGGGGAAAAATAAATTGTCATTAGCTATATTGAAAATTAAGATCAGTTTTGCATGGAAGGACTAGAAAAGCCCAATGTGAGGATTCAGACATTGTGAATCTTATAAAGAAAGCGAAAATGAATCCGAATTTGTGTTTGAATAGGAAAAATGATACATTGTGATTGCAGTAAAAAGTATATGCACTCGATACAGATGATTGAGCAAAAAGATTATTAGAGAAAGCATAAATAGCAACTTATATTATACATCCTAATAAGAATACGCCAAAATAGTATTTAGCGGCTAAGGATGAAGAAACAAAAGACTGAATGTATGATCGAATGTTTGATTGTCAATAATCTTAACTGTTGAAAATATGCTAGAGCTCATATTTTGGAGTTCCTAGGAATATGAGATTAATATACAGTTCTGATTGAACTTGATTGTAACAATCATTATCACTGTAGTCTTAGTATGACATTGTATGATTGAGAGGTTGAATTTGGAATTGTATGAGGCATTATACGATAGAAATAGTAGTCTGCCTTTATATTGACATAAAGAAGGCATCAGAATAGTTAAAGGCCAGAATTGGTTCAAGATACTATTGATAAGTGAAATGAATCTTTAGTAGAAATTGAGTGATTCAAGATAGACAGAAGTTCGGAAAAAGGACAAATTAAACCAGGATACATTGGTCCTTATGAAATTATTGAGAGCATTGGACCATTGACTTATGAGTGGGTATTTATTACCCACCAAGATGTATCAGATTCATATTGTGTTACATGTAAGCATGTTAAGAAATATCGATATGATCTCACATAGATATATTATCGACACAGGAAGTGAAACTTGCAAGTAATATGAGAAATATTGAGGAACCAGCTAAGATAGTATAAGTAACTCCCTACTAGCTCCGACTGATCCATGGTCAGCTGTTTGATCAACCTGATCACCTAGGGCAGATGACCTATAACAAACAATAATTTTGATCAATTTCCTCATTTCTCAGAATAATTCATGCCTAACGGTCCACCAGTCCCAACAGATGCCAAACTATGCTTTGATACCACCTAAATGTAACACCCCCTCACCGTAAGGTACGCACCGGGACGCCCGTAGGTCATTCCGATACATATTCTATGATAAGGGAGCGCTACGTGCAGTCACTACAATACTCCACATGGCATCATAACAATTGAATAATTAAAACAGTAATTGTAAATCACAAGATTTTTAAAAC
>JANZXR010000170.1:3956469-3972630 GCA_027575705.1 Erythroxylum echinodendron | reverse complement strand
AGAAACGAAAAATCACGAAAGGAAATCAAAACAGGTGTGATTTTGATATATTTCTTGTTTTATGTTTCGATTTAATTATATTAAAGTTGATTCTGTGAAAAATTTTGAAAATTATTTCCGCTGCGCTTAGATTCGATCTTGCGTATTTTTTCCTAACATGACCAACTGTTCAAGATAAACTTACAACTTTTCAAAAGTTGAGCTCTTTCAACTTGGATGTACGTAACTTGTCTGGTAGATTTTGTAATGAAAGCACAAATCGTACCTTCTTCTCCTGGCCTTATTCGGAAGTTTTATGGAAAGACATCTTAAATGGTAGTTAGTAAACTGGGCCCAGTTTACCATTGACTATTGCTTGAATCCTGAATCTCAAGGCCCAATAAAAGGTAAATGTTTTAATTAAACTTATTTAAATTGTCCCACGACTGAGAAATTAAAGAATTAAAAGACTATTATATCCAAAAATTATTACAAATTATTCAAACAGATAAAAATAGTAAGTTTATTATTTAAATTTAATATTTTTAATTTTAATTTTTAAAGTTGAATTAATATCAAATTTGCTTTAAATGATGGTGTTTGACTTCTTTTGCTAAATCTAAATTCTTACGAGAATATTCAAAAAAATACTAAGATATATTACTTATGTTCTTATAAATCATTTTTAAAGTCATGTGCTTATAAGTAACTTTACACATAAATAATTAATACTAAACAGTTAATTTTACAAAACATCTTTAAATAAACAGCTAATGTTATACTTTGATCAAATCAGTTATATTAATATGCTATCAACTAACAATTAATACAATCAGTTGATTGTCAAGCAGGGCCAAAATGTTAAAATAATATATTTTATTTTGATATTTTGTGAAACTTTAAATTACAAAATGCATATTTAATCAATATTTAATTAAATTATTTTAAAAACTTCTTCACTATTTGATAAATTTAGATTTCTCAATCATAATCTTATATAAGCCAAACTAATAGTAGAATTATAAAAAGACTAATAAAAACTTAACTTGTTGAAATTAAATATATTATTAATATTACTTTACGTGAGAGTGAGTCTTAAAGCAATAAATAAAATTATTTGTTTGTGACGTAAAGATCACCGGTTCGAAAAGAATCTCTTGGTCGCGTGTAATTAATAACTATTCTCCTGCACTTCCACGTTCAAATAAAGAAGTTGGGAAGACTTTGACCGTATGGCCAATATGCTTTAAGTTGAGTTTTCTTCGGAATGACATCATTGACTAAGAATACTAACATGCCAGAGTTGATTATAAATGAATGGAAATAGACAAGTAGCTCCTTTACATATTTAATTATTTAACATTAGAATTTATTTTTATTTTTATAATTTTTCACAAATATGTTTTCGTTATTTTTTAAAGGATTAATTACTAAAAAAAAGCTCAAACTTTCGTGAGCAATAAAATATCTAAATTTTCAATTTTTTAATTATATCTTAAACTTCAAACAATAGAAATAAAATATTCAAACTTTTATTTTTTTTTTCAATTCTAACTTAACGTTAATATTTTCGTTAAGTTTGCCGACGTAAGTTGTCACATGTTTTAAAAATCTTAACTATTAATACACATTAGTCAAAATTAACAATATAAATAAAGATTAATGAAATGATGTCGTTTAATAACATAATTAAAATGATGTTGTTGTTTAAAAATGACCTAAATCAGATTACGCAGATTTTATACTTTAATTTTAATTTTTTTCCTTCATTTTCAGTTTGTTCTCTCGACGCCCTCACTCTTCGATTTTTAAATTACGCATCCATGATATCTTCACACTAAGAGTATCAAGAGAACGAATTAAAAATGAAGAATTTACTGGTACAATATATTATAACGCGAGAATAGTTTGAGGTGTTAAAAGAACAAATAGGAAACAAAGGACTGAGGGTTAATTGAAACAAAAGATCTGATCCTCGACTAAAAAATCTATATAAATATATAGATTAAATTTAATAAATAAGATTAAAAGTGGTTAATTGCAATCAGAGTACCTGATTTCTTACTAAAGAGAGTCTAAAGTCTAAGTATTGATGCTTGACTAAGAGAGTTGTAATGATTGACCAAACAAACAAAAGAGCTGCTTGACCAAGACCCAAAGGAAAGTAAGACACGGCCACCGCTAGTAAGCGCCTACCAACCTTGATTTTCAGGTATACGAACTCAATTCACCATCACACCCTTAAAAATTTTTGTTTTTTTTTTTTCTTATCGAGGTGTTCTAAACGGGTCTTAATTATAGGAAGATACTTTTAAGCCATCTACATTTAGACTAATCTCTGTTCGAGTCAGGTAAGTTCTTTGCAGGAGGTAAAGCTCTGACCTCAAATTTTAAACAGTTACATAAATGAGAGGGGTTTGAATACACGACCTCACGTAAACCAGGAGAGCCCTTTAAAGTTAAAAATTTCTCTTAATATTTATTTAAAAATTTTAAATTAAATTTTACCATTATTATATTTTAAAGTTTTTAAAATAATACTGATAATAATAATACTCTAAATTAAAAAAATAAATAATTTTTTTCATATTTTTAATATATGAGAAATAAATTTAATTTTTATCAAATCATAACCAAATAATTTAAACTTAATAAAAAATAATCTTTAATAAGTATTATTTTCGGGTGTAATGAATATTATTTTATCTTATTTCAACATTCTAAAATTTAGAAATTGGTAATAAACAAGATTATAAAACATATTAGCTCGTAAAGATTAGACGATGAACAACATTTAGTAGAAATTTTATTGAGGTGTGAAGTCTAAAGGAGTGCCTGTTTAGATGAACTTATATCAGTAGAGTTTTTGTCAGTAGAATTTTTTTGAACAGCTCCAAATTTAAGTTTCTTAAAAATTTGTATTTTTATTTTTAAAAAAGTCATTCCTATTAAAAAAGTGTTTTTAAATTTTACGGCCAAACACTTATTTTTTAAAAATAACTTTTAAGGTAAAAAAAGTACTATTTTTTACTTTTCAAAAGTTGAACCAAATAGACACAAAGTCTAATATTACGAATATAATTTTATTCAATTTTAAAGTCAATATCAGGATTAATATAAAATATATAGTGTATTTTTAAAATAATACTATTTCGGCCGGTTGGTTAAGCAATCGTAATTGACGTGGCCACCACCTATAGATACGGACATGTGAAGCAATCGTCATTCTAAATGGTTCCCGTGCATAAAATATAGTGTACTTTTAAAATAATACTATCTTGAGTAACTAAGCACAGCCATCTTTGAAAATCAAACAAGCTCTTATTGGTTCTCTTTCAAGTTTGTCTTGTCAACAAACTTTGGTTCAACATATTAAAAGCAGCCAAGCAGCCGGCATGGTTAAGGAAATTTGGATACGCTTTTTAAATACATTGATCATTTGAAATTTAATAGATTGGTTGATTACAAGTTGTATAAGAATTCTCGGTTAATTTTAATACGATGTATAATATATAATTATCGGATTTGACGCGGAGGCCTAGTAAGGATCGTAATGTAATACGTAATATAGATCTTATTATTTACTTAGGATCGTACATAAAAGGATAAAAAATGAAGAAAATGAGGAATGCTTGATTTCGGTTCCATCTTTGATTTTCATGTCGTTTCCGAGTTCTAAACGATCATGAATCTTTCGGGACCTTTACGGAAAGTATTTTCCAACACGAGGTTTAAGTCTTTCTACAGTTTATTTATTTATTTTTTGATTACATTAGGTATCTCAGCTTAGCCGGACTAATCCTAAACTCCTAAGACTCTACCTCAAGAGCCCTAAAGGATGTAAATCTAGAACTCCAAGATTCCTGAGGTTCCTATGCAGCCTGTACATTTCTGCGCACAAGGAGTCGTTATATACTTGATTGGTCAACTGTTGATTGATCGCTAGTCCTGCTCAGCATCAGGTTCTCAGCAGTCCTCGGGTTCCCTAGTAGCTTCAACTCCCACACTACCTCTGGAAGCGAGGCATCCGTAATTGATCCAATTAAGGAACTTTGCCCAGGGACTAGAGGATCATCAATAGGACAAATTTTTCATTTCCTTTTGCGTGATTCGAACTCAAAACCTCCTGTAAGGGAGAGCCTTAAGTGAGGAATTTATATTATTAGGTCATTCTTTGTTGTCTTTTTTTTTAATACGCAAGTTCTCTTAACCGGTCAGAGAACCGCATGCTTACGATTGCTATGAGAAATTGTAGAAGACCTTAACTTTTATATAGCTTCCATATCGGATTTTTCCATCACAAGGTTGATATGGACCCGGTCTATACTAATAGGATGTATTTTTCACCCGAACTTCGACCCATTGACTTAGATCATTTATTGGGTCATTTTATTACTCTTATCTGGATCAAATTATGTAACTTAATCGATAATTTATTGAAAAGCTAAAATTACAATTAATGGTTGTTCACTTTATAAGAAAATGACAAAATTGTCCTTAGGGATAAAAAAGTCTAACACGTAATGCATTTGATTACTATTTTGTTTTTTTGGTAAAACATTTGATTACTAATTGAAATTGCTGTTATTTGAATTGGTTTGTATTCTTAGTCAATGAGAGTGTGCTGAATAATTAATTGTCCATGTTTTCAACATTCAGGAGTATTAAACTAAAATCATGATCGTAGTCTCATGAGTTGCCATTCCAAGTAATTGGCGTGCTGGACTCTACATTTTCATATATAAAGATGTTCTTACCTACTTCACAACTCAACAAGTTGGGATCATTCAAAGAAAATCCCAGAACGCAAGTTTTTAGCACAGTTGTTGCAGCTCTTTCTCTGCAAAGATGGGTTCTTTATCGATCTGCTCTTCTAAATTGGGATCACAAACATTTTCACCTTCTATAATGGGAACTCCAGTTCTGTCCTCAACAAAACTTGGAGGTCCAGCTTTTAGCGTCTCTATCCCCAGTCATGCAACTACTCTTCGCCTTCCAGTGAAGGTGTGTTGCAGTGCAACATCTGAAGCTGATAGTACCCCGAAGAAGACGATTCCAGGGCCAATGAAGCTGCCTTTCATAGGGAACTTGTACAATTTGGTGGGTTCACCGCCTCACCATGCTCTGAGAGACCTTGCCAAGCAATATGGGCCTCTTATGCATGTGCAGCTCGGAGAGATCTCTGCAGTTGTTGTGTCTTCGGCTGAGTTGGCTGAAGAAGTGTTGAAGACACACGAGCTGTCCTTTGCACAGAGGCCTAATGTTCTAGCCTCTAGCATCATGACCTATGGTGGTCAAGACCTTGTATTTTCTCCTTATGGTGATTACTGGAAGCAAATGAGAAAAATTTGTGTGACAGAAATGTTGAGTCCTAGGAAGGTTCAATCTTTCTCTTCGGTTCGCCACGAAGAGGTTGCGAATCTCCTCGAATTCGTTCGAGCTTCTGCAGGAAAGCCATTTGATTTCACAGAGAGGGTGTTCTTGTACACCAACAAAGTTACCTGTAGAACAGCATTTGGCAATACTTGCTCGGAGGAGTTACAAGATGCAGTGCTTGAGGGGTTGAGGGAGGCCACAGCTTTGGCAGGGGGATTTGACCTGGCTGATTTGTTCCCATCAATGGAGTTCCTTCAAGGACTTAGTGGGATAAAATCTAAACTTGAACGTATTCAAGAAAAGATGACCAGGTTACTGGATCAAATCATACAAGACCATAAAGAGGAACTGATGAACTCAAAAAACGGTACTGCTGATGCAGAAGATGATGATCTCGTTAATGTTCTTCTGAAATCTCAAGAGGGTGGCAATTTGAAGTGTCCCATTACTACTACCAGCCTGAAAGCTGTCATCTTGGTTAGTTTCCTCTATCAGATTATCGATTTTCTAGTCCTTTTCTCAGTTGAATCTTAAATTCTGACACACTTAAATGCAGGATATGTTTGTGGCTGGGACTGATACTTCATCACTGACAGTAGAGTGGACGATGTCTGAAATGATGAGAAATCCAAGAGTTTTGAAAAAAGCACAAGCTGAAGTGAGACGAGTTTTCAAGGGAAAGGAAAAGATCACAGACGAAGATGTTCAGCAACTGTCCTACTTGAAGCTAGTGATCAAAGAAGCTCTGAGGCTACACCCACCAGCACCATTGTTGCTTCCAAGAGAGACCAGAGAAGCTTGTGTGATTGATGGGTATGAAATCCCAGAGAAAACCAAATTGATGGTGAATGCCTACTCTATTGGAAGAGACCCCAAGTACTGGCGTAAACCTCTGAGCTTTATGCCAGAGAGGTTCGAAGATAGTTCAGTTGATTTCAGAGGGCTTCACTTTCAGTACCTTCCATTTGGAGCTGGAAGGAGGATTTGTCCTGGCATAACCTTTGGAATGGCTAACATTGAGCTTCCCATTGCTCAATTACTGTATCATTTTGACTGGAAATTGCCAGAAGGAACAACACCAGAGAACTTGGACATGACTGAAGGCTCTGGAGCTACAATTGGAAGAAAGGAAACGTTGTATTTGGTTCCCACTCCTCACACATTTTCACACGACGAGTCCAACCAATCCATGAAGACCATGGAAGTTCTGAATTAAATGAGCTCAAATCATGTATTATTTTTCCATTTTT
Source organism: Erythroxylum echinodendron (assembly GCA_027575705.1). Classification (NCBI taxonomy): domain Eukaryota; kingdom Viridiplantae; phylum Streptophyta; class Magnoliopsida; order Malpighiales; family Erythroxylaceae; genus Erythroxylum; species Erythroxylum echinodendron. The sequence goes on along the minus strand of JANZXR010000170.1, from coordinate 3,966,025 downwards.
TATCTATCAGCTCTCTGTTAATGATACATAAAAGTTCTGGAAGATAAGTACTGGCATAACTCCATTCTTCTTGTATCAGATACTTTAGGTTATAATGTAACCAATTCAATCCAAAGATGGTCCTTGAATATCCAACATTGAAGCTAAAAAGATGAGCATGCACTTGACATGCTTAAAGATTGTCTGATTGATTCACAGGTGTCTTAGGCCGCATTTTAGAAGTGTCTAAATTGATTTACCTTGAAAGTGTTAACTGCATTAGAATTTGAAGTAATTCAATACTTTAAATTTCATATTGTAGAAATTTATCACTTAATTTTTACAATAATATTTAATACTTCTGGATATATTTTGCTTATTTTCCATTTCCTTTCCTAAAACTAAGAATGCGGTCTAAGAATGTGGTCCAATTTAATACAAAATTAATATATTTGTCCAAGCAGGAAGTCAATAACTCATTCGCACATTGACTTTTAGATCAGACTCGAACTTAAAGAGTTTAACTTGAAACTAACTCAAAAGATTGAACACCCTGAAAAGTTTCTTTTGAAACGATCTCATTTTAATTTAATTATCCAAAATAATATCTGACTTGAGTTGTACGTCTAAAATGACAGAATCAGTTTGGCCAAGCACTATCATTAACTTTTGGATACTATTCAAGAATTGTTTCCCTTGAAACAATGTCATTTTAATTTAAGTGTCTAAAATAATATGTAAGTTTAAGAATCTATTATATCAAAATGATATTATTAAGATAATCCGAATTAGGACCGTGTAACTTGAATCTAACCAAACTTAGATCAAACCTTTAAAATATAAAACTTGCAACTAGTCAGTTTAATTAATCTAGGAAGACAAATGATGACACACAACAAAGTTGAAAGTTAAGGGGCACGACAAAATGGGGGAGTTGTTGTTATTGGACTCAAAGATGGAGTATAAGAAAAGTTATATGAATGAAGTCAAAGTGTTGCCTAATATTCTAATCACAGCTATTATCCAATGACCAATAATAATATTAAAAACTCCATATTTGTTTGTCCTTATTTGCTTAGTTCAATGACTTAGTCGACTCACTGACTTTGGTTCAGATTTGTTTCCTTTTCTTCCAAGCCGAAGCAATACTTAAAGAATTCCCACGGGAGACCCATTTTCAGACGGAGGCGGCCTTTGTTTGTTCCATTGGTCATAACGTCAAATATTAAACAGAGCATGACAAAGTTTACTAAAGAACATTGAACAAACTACTACCTTCCATTGTACAAAACTCGCATGTCAGCTTGAAAATACAAAAGCTTTTACGTGGATTCAGAGAAACATTATTTGAACCCTTCGACCAAAAGAAGGGAAGAAAAAGAACATAGATTACAATGTGTATGCAATAATTTGTATTCCCTATCTAAGAGAAAGCCTAAGTATAGAGCATTTACAGGATCAATACAATACATCAGGAGTTATGTTTTACTCTGTCAAAATTGGACCTCCTAAAAATGCAATCCCATGAAGGAACGACACATAGTAAGGCATATAATGCTTCAGATCACAGAGATAACTTGGATTATGAGAAGCCATAGGTTAGGCAGCAACAGGAAATTTGACTTTCTGTATACGCGGGGACTGAAAGCTATCACCAATTATGCAATTGAACAGTTAAGCTTTTAACCACAGGATGATATTCTGTATGCATATACTTTTTAGCTTTCTCTGAACCAGGCTGTTCGAGCCACTCGTCATACAAGCATTTAACTGTAGGATTATCAAAAGGATCTGCAACCAAAACCTACAAATACAAAATTGAACAAACAGTCAAAACCATATAACTTCTATGATAATGCAAGGACACCGAAAACAAGCATAGGGATAGAATTAGAAAAAGGTACAGGCAGATCAGGCAAGCATGTAGCAGATCATTATGAATCTTTTAACTCAAGGTCATTTTGACAATCAAATGACCGTAGTCATGTGAAGCATTGTGCATTCAAAACCTCTAGTAGACATTGAATCCATAAATCAGTATGGAACACCTCTCCTACATGGGTCATCAGAAATGTTTTAATATTACACAATACAACAACCAAATGCCGTGGAACTTGCAATCTCCAAGAACCAAAGTACATGAGCTCCTCGGATAAATCAACTAGTTAAACCAGTACATAAGTGATCAACTTGCATATCTTCTATGATAAGATGTTCGAATGTCAAAAAGTTCAGCATAAGCACATAGGGAACGTAAAGACATGAAATTAGAACCGTAATAACAGTATGTTCCACAGTATTTATACCAGTACAAGATTTAAGTTTCAAAGAAAGAAGAGACCATTAAATTCAAGAGACGCTTACATTTTCCATATAAACAGTTTCTAACAGTTGAATCAAATCCTTTGGGGATTGTCCTGGCTTTGGTTTGATTTGACCTCCACCGTTCAAACAACCTGCTTAAAGAAAAATATAGATGGTCACGCCTCATGTGGAGTAATTCATCCAAAAAAGTTTGCAAGCAAGTGCCTGTGACAGAAAAGAAACCTGATGGACATGCCATGACTTCCACGAAATGATAGTCACATTTCCGCATTTTGACTTTCCTTACAACATTTTGCAGGTTCTGGAAGCCATAACATTGGGCAAATTTCAACACAACTTTTCCATCTACCTGCAGTACAAGATGTACAAGATCATTCATGACAACGTTTAAGAGTAACAACCAGCTACCTGTCAGTGTCTCTTAAAAATGAAATTCAGGTGGCAAAGATTATCACATCATGTTGTACACAGGAGCTTCACATTATAAATGTAGGCTAAACTTTAGGCTTATATTCACATCAATGAGGAAAGGGAAAGGCTTGGGTAGGAAAACTAATCATGCACAAATCAATAACTAACTATACTTCTAGATAATGCATGCAAAATTAGTTAGGAAATGATGGAATGACAGAATTAAAGAGAATGTCTTACTTCAAGAATCACTTCACGGAAGTCAGTATTCCTTATAGTCTTGAAGGGCAATGGACCTTTGACTTCAATTCCAAATAGTGATTTAGCAGCATGCCGAAATACCGTTTCCACATAGCCACCAGAACTTCCAAGCACTCCATATAGATGTCCCTCTTCATCGACATTTGTCAACCTGCAGGGAATGTCACCAACATCATTTCTTGACAGACACTTCCAGGATACATGTATGGCAACAATTCTTAAGAATAACTGAGAGACCTTACATTTTATCAAGAGAAGATTCCTGTAGAGCCTCAAAATCTACGGACCTTAACTGCAAAGGTTGACCAAAAGTACTTATCATTCAGAATATAGCTTTTACGGGGAGAGATCACAGAAATCACAAGGATTTAACAAATTGCTTTACCTTAATCAAGTCTAATACTTCTCCAGTTGTTAAAACTGAATCCACCTCTGGAAGTTTAATACCAGATTCTGCTTCAAAAATAAAGTCATCTCGTGCAGCCTCAAGCTTCTTATCATAACAAGGCATCACAGTCACGTGGTAAATCTCATCTGGCCTAGTAATTAGTTTTCATCCATTAGAATTTTTTTCACATACTGCGTTTAACAACATTCATATATGTCTATCATGCTTTAGGAAGTAACATAAGTTATCAAAGTATAACTTGAGCCTATCACAGACTCGGTTAAAAAGTTTTAATCAGTTGCTCTTGTCAAAAGGACAAGAATTAGAAGATCCAAAAAGTTATGCTTGATGAAAAATCATTAAGAAATGAACATAAAAAAAAAAGGAAAAAAAAGATTAGGTTGTATCATTACCGAAGACCAATTTTATGGCATAAGTGATGCTTGATGGTAGCACCAACTGTTTGCTGAGGACTCTTGACAGATGAAATGTAAGGTAAAATATAGGATCCTAGTTGCTTTTCAGCATAGCATATCCAACCTACAATTACAGAAGGATGAAAAGCTCAAGCAGCTCCCATTAAAACTTTTTCACTCTATAACCCCAATTATTTCACAACATTTTAAGAATGTCACAGCATATTTGTATTTGTTTTTACACAGTTTTTCAAGCTCTCTCCAACCATCTGCTCTTGAAGTCACACAATGAGGGTTATCGTTCCCTTTTTTTCAGGAATGGGGGTATTATGCTAGGGGACAAAACAAACCTGGACATGCTGAAGAAAGCATTGGTAATGATGGCCTAGCTTTTTCATCCTCGAATGACTGACTTTCTTTGTATCGACTAATGAACTCATTGCAAGTTTCAATAAGCGTCATGTCTCTGCTGCAACTTGTATCAAATACTGCCTTTACTCCCAGGGATTTGAAAAATGTTGTGAGCTTTTTAAAAACCTGAAAGTTGAAAAGAATAGCATATTAAAAATGCATGACTCCACATTTGAAGGACATCATTTCATCTTCTAGTATACGCAGCATCAATAAGAAAGCCCCATTAGTACCTGAATTGGAGAAATGCCAAAATAGACTGCAAAGGAAGCTCTTGACTGAGGAGACAAGGAAACAACAACAGCTTTTCCTTTATTGATGTTAGCAAGGAACTCATCCAAACCTTGTTTTTCAAGCATGACTGTCTCCGCTGATGTTATGCATCCACTGCAATGTCACCAAAATAATTCAACCCTTTTGTTTTACTAGCAATGCAAAACCGACCAATTATTTGCAAAATGTAGACTAATCACATTAATTAAAAAGACTAGTAACCATCCTGCCGACATGACTACGCAAGTACGTTCTGTCAGTAACCATTAAAAATTTTACCATTATCTTCGTGGTTATCATCACAGAGAGCATTGAAAGCCCTAGTAACAAGACTATAGGCAGTAGCTAAACTCAAGTAAAGTCGCAAATTTATTGCAAAAAAAAAAGAAGCTAATTAAGCATTTACAAGCATCTTATCACCTAATCATTGAATAGAATGGTGGCGGAACTTGTGGGAAATTAAACCAACGATTAACAAGTACCCAACATAGATTAATCAACACACAGAAGGAATCCTCATAAAAAGACGGCAACTTTGGCAATTAAGAACAAGAAACACTGAATTATCGGATATTAAATTATACAAAAAAATAAAATTACCTGCAAGCCAAGCAATCCTTCAGAGAAATTTTAACTGGTTCAGTTTGCTGTTTATTATCTATTGAAACCTACAACAGCCAGGAACCAAAGGCAAAAAAAGTTCATACGAAATTAAAACCATAAAAAGTAAAAACCGAGAACTAACAACTTCATAGAAAGAAACTCTTTTAATAACAGTTGAAGGCAAAAACCTGAGGCCTAGCGGGCTTCTTGAGGGTGGAATTGGAGTTGAGAGAAACGACGCATGTCTGCGACGGTGCTATGAAGTCGCTGAGATCTCCAATTCTCAGTGCCGGCGAGAACTTCTCCGACATCTCTTCAGTGATCGGAAACCAATAGCAGCTTCTTCGATGTTAGGGTTTATGTTGAGGAAAAATGGACAGGCGGTGGGATATTTCTGTTCATTTACCTTTTTTCAGCGTATTTTTGGGAAATAAACGTCAAGAAAAGGGAAATAAAAGGGGAGAGGAGAATGCGTGTGGGCGGTTGTAGAGTGGATATCAGAAGTATCCAACAAGATCTTTTGACTTTCTGGTCATCCAATCGGATGCCGATTATATTTACAGTGGCTTTTTGAGAGGCACGTGTCCTCCACGAGTCACTGGCGACGGCTGTCACTTTTACTGTTTTCTTCTAATACGGCGACATAAGTGAAATCGCCTGTATACTTATTCTTCTAACGTTGTTCTAACTCATCTCATTCATATATTTATAATATATGGATCTTACGTAAATACGTGAATGAAATAAATTGCAACAAAGTTAGAACAATGAAAGTAAAATAAGGGATCTTTTCTGGTAAATTAGGGGTTTTAACTTTTTAACTTTTTTTGTAAGTATGCTTACTTTTGTACAAAGATATCAAAAAAAGTCCGGTTTATTCGATCTGACTCAATTTTGGCTCGGACTAATCAGGCTATGAGTTGATTATGGTCGGTCGAACTAGGTCATAGTCTAAGGTTAAGAAGCTATAGATCGGGCTGACCCAATCGTTACCTCCAAAACGACGTCGTTTTAAAAAAAAATGACAAGCCAAGTTACAAATTACCACAACTCGAGGTCAAACTCGGCCCAGCTCATTGATATCTTTACTTTTGAACTTTATTATATTTCTTATTTTAAAAAATTTTATTAAGATATTATTGTAAATTAATTAAAAAAATCATAATGTTAAGTATTTTAGAATGTGATTTTTAGTCAATGCAAGTTACAAAATATATATAATTACTAAAACTCATTACATTATTTTAATCTAATTATAATTTATTGAAAATAATAATAATAAGTTTTATTTAATATCATATTTTAAATAATTTTAATATTTTAAACATTAAAAAAACCTAAAAAGAGGCTTTTGCATCTTTTATCTTACTAAGTATTCCCCCTCTCAATCTCCTATTTTTCACTTCTATAAACAAACTATTTCTATATGTTCTACCATTAATCACTTTTAACATAATTCTTCATTCATTTTTTCTTCGTAAAAATTTCGCTGAAATGCAACGTTTGTAGAAATAACAACTCAGTAAAAATTCCGGAGTCATATAACTCAAATTTAGTCCTTCCGGGCCAAATCAGGCTTAAATGATCATCTCTAACTAGATATAGACTATTCTTATTGTACTAAACGAAGTATCAACTTCAAACTGATTGATTCTAAAGGAAGAACAGCTAGTTATAGACATAACAAAAGCTCACTTCATTCTAAACATGGGAAGAGTATTTGTAAGAAAGCACCAGCTTACAGATTACACAGGCTAGAGAACTCTGTCAATACTAAACACGAAGGCACATTCAGGGTTCCAATATTTGAATGACATAAGGCTATATTCAGGAAATCTACTAAACACTAAGGCACATTCAAGGTTCCAATATTTGTACGACATAATGCTATTTTCAGGAAATCTACCACCTTCCACCGTTTTTGAACTTGTAGCCGCTGTGCAACCGGAAGAGGCTAAAGGCGGACACGCACGAAAGGACCACTGTGCCGAGACTAGCCAACAGTGCACTTGCTATTCCTCCCCCAACTTGGTTGCAGAATTTCCCATACAGGTTGCATACTTTCAGCCATTGCAGCTCAGGCTGTCCCAACTTTGCTAATACTGCTGATTGTGCAGCAGCTGCCACCGCAGCAACCGTCAAGTAGGCGATTAACTACAGAGATGGAGATGGTTCAATCATATTAAATATGTAAAAATCTTCAGTTGTACTAAACTTGAACTTGCTATGAACAAGTTCATGTGTTTCTGCAATTAGTTCATTCATCTGCAAACAAGTTGTGTAATAAGTTTGATCACTTGTAATCAATCATGCAAGCTGGCTGGAGCCCCTTAATTGTACCTTTATCAGGAAGACAAAATCTGCCAGAAATCATTTCATGCAATTATAATTTCAATTCAACCAATTGATCATTCAGTCCTCATCATGTATTAATTGTTAATAAATTCCTAACTGTTCTGATAATAAACATACTGGGACAATTAATGTGTGAAAATGCAATCCAAGTTTAGTAAATTTTAAAGTAACGAATGGAAAAGATTGGCATTGACTTGGTAATCACAAGAATGAGGCACTTCAGAGGGTATCAATGCTGTGGGCTACAGCTCACCTAATTTGAACAGAAGACCAGAAGTTGGAGTCAGCCACAAAGATCAGATTCTTTTGAAGAATCCAAAAGAATCTGATCTTTGTGGACACAGTAAAGACAAAGAAGAAGGATATTTTCTCCATCAATTTTGTTTCTGTGTCGATTAAGACATCAGCGTACAATTCCTTTTCACTTCCACCAATCAAGTTAACCCAAATTTTAAGAGACTTACCGAAGCATGGCAATTGGCCGGACCAAGCCGATCTAAGGCTCAACTGATAATAACAAAAAATCGCTTTCAAACTAAATCAGTTTCGAACAATTCGGATAAAGATAAAAATTTTGTAATTCTAAACTAGTTTGAAACTTTTTTTTTCTTACCAAGCTCATTCGACACTAAACTGAATTGGAAAATACCCAACCTAATTCAGAATCAATTTGTCTGATTTTAATTAATAGCAAAGCGTCATTAAATTGCATCATTTCTTCCTAGCTCTTGCCGCAAAGAAAGAAGGGCAAAAAAGAAAAAAAATACTTCAAATCAAAATTCAAAATTACTTAAATTTTTTTCTTGGCCAAATTTTGAAACAATGTTTTTTTTACCTTTTTTTTAATTTAGATTGGACAAGTTTAATCAATTTTAAATGTTCGGTGCTGACTAATTTTAAAATTAAGATATTTTATCCGATTTGGTCAACTCAGATTTAGATTTGATTTTAATTAGGATAAAAATCGATCAAACCTGGTTTAAATTCGGTAAAAAAATTCTAACTCATATATAATTTTTCTGGATCAAACAGAGTCAGGTTATCGGTTCGGACGAAATTTTGCCAGGCTTAACCAATAGCGACAAAATAAAGTCATTTTTAAAAAATCTTTTAAAATAATTATTTTTAATTTACTAATAGAAATTTAATTTTATTAATTTGAAGAATTTAAAAATTAAATATTATATTAATACTACTCAGTTAATGATATTTAATTAGTTGAATATGGCTTTGTTCATAGCATGTTATTCATAACACCCGAATTTTTTTAAAAAAATCGAACATCACAGTGAATTCTGTTGTTTTCCATGCAAGTATCATTTAGCACATACCTGATCTCCAGAGAAGATGATCCAAGCTAATGGCTTGCTAAAGAGTCCCCTTCCTCTGACCATCCCAACAACACAACGCACCGCTTGAGCCAACGAGTAGACAGCAGCTATCCCATTGGCTATCACCAGAAAACTGCAAGATGATGAGAAAAATGAAAACTTGAGAGAGAAAAGTTTGAGTTTCAGGGAAATTGAAATTAAATACAGAAGTTGGGGATCTTACACCAGAGCTTTCATGTCAGTGAATTTAGCTTTCTTTGGAATTGTGAAGATTTCTCTAACTTGAGTGTCTGTTCCTACAAGAACAGCAGCAGCAACTCCTAAAACACAAATCAAACACCTCAAAACAATCTCTGCAATCCTCACCCTCTTATCAATCACCTTCAAGCTAGTACCATGATATACTGGTACATTTCCTGGACTAACACCAACACTCAAATAACTCATTTTCTTGTCTTTCTTTCTTCTTTTCTCTTCTGAAACACTGAAGGGAAGAGGGAAAAGAAAAAAGAGTTGGGAGCCCGAGGGTGACAAGTAACTACACGCCTAACAAAGTCCCACTACTTAAAAAGAAACCCCACGAGAACAAGATCTGTCCTTTGTGGCTTTAGTTTCTGTCATTAGGACATGGGCGTTAGGTTCGCAAGAGAGTACGAAAATAAATGAAGTATAATTTTAATAGATGTTAAAAGGAAAAAATGGTTATTATTATTATTGATAATGTTTGATTTGTAAAATATATTAAGAAATAAAAATTTATTTTTGATTAATTATAATATAATTAATTAAAATATAATTTATTC
>JANZXR010000170.1:3927806-3945361 GCA_027575705.1 Erythroxylum echinodendron | reverse complement strand
ATGTACAAAAATTGCCAAATCACATTTAATACACTCTAATTAAATCCATCATTTCCATATATAAACCAATTTACCCGAAAATGCCAATGAATGCATGTACAATCATATGAATGTGTAAAATAAATGTGTATGTCACAATTAACTTATGCATGACATGCATTTTCCTAATTTAACGTAAATTTCTCATAATTATTTATTCTAGTCTTAATATGGGTAACGGGATGTTTCACAAACAGTTGAAGACAACCAATCAGCTAAAAAAATAGTTGATTGGTTGTCTACCAAATGCTGATTGGTTGTCTACCAAACGAGGCCATTGAATAATCAGTCGTAAAATGTTTGGGTTTAAATACAGCAAAACAATAAGTCTCAAGTGAGAGTGAGATATAAACTATAATGCCCTTGATTACTTTTTGTAAATATCAAAAGAAATGACAACAGTTTTGTTGTTAAGAGATATGAACTTACACAAACTTTTATGAGTAATAACTTTAACAAGCTCATCAAATTTGAATGGATAGCACAATACTACGAGGACATGATTGAGTTACAACCTAACATCAAGATTATCAAATTAAAAGCTTTATTAATAAAGGACTTAGATAAGTGTTAATTTCAATATTTGCAAAAGAACAAAGGCATCTATAAGCAATATGATGCATGAGTTTCATATGGATGAATTTGTCAAACTATTAGGCTACATTTGGTTAGGTAGTTATTAATGGAATAGAACGTAGTATTATTTCATCGTTTGTGAGGAAGGTTTATAATAGAATAGAATAGAATGAGATAAAAGAGGAGGGTTTCACATTACATCTCATTTCATCCTAAACGATAAAAATAAGTTACCTCCGATTTGGGAAGCTTATGATAGAATGTAAAATGATAAATAACATTTCACTATATTACATTATGAATCCTTCCTCCAAACAACATTTTACTATATTACATTATGAACTCTTCCATCCCTCCTAAACAACATTTTTCTAATATTACATCCATTTATATTTCATTTCATTATAAACCATTCCATTCCATTCTATTCCATTCCATTAAAAATTGTATATCCAACCAATCATAGCCTTAGGGTATAGTGAAGAAGTGAAGAATCAAAACCCAAGTACACCATGTAGAGTTAGAATAAGTGCTAACAATATGGAAGGTTTAAAAGGTGTTTTCAAGATGTATTTGTTTTTATGCTTGTAAAAGGAGTTGGATTGAAGGTTGTAAACCAATAAGATAATTATAGATTTTCATTAAGTATAAATAAAGGATAATAATAGGTCAATGTTGGAGGGGATGAAAACAATCAATGTTTCTTATTGATTAGAGTATGGTTAATGTTGAAAGTATGAAAATGATTTCCAAAACTTCTTATTTCATATCTACTACTTAGAGATGAAAGTGAGTTAACCTTCACTTTGACATGCAAAATTTATGTATTCATGTTTTTAATTATACATTTATATAACTATATGAAACATACAGTTTTATTTGATTTGTGTGGTACGTTATGGTCCTTTTAACTTAGGTAAATCATTTTCACCAAATGTTGAGTATAAATTATGTGCAAAGCATATTTATGTTGATTACATAAAAATGATATACAAGAATTTAGTGCTTAGTTGCACGAGTTGAATGAAATGAGAATAGGTTGCGTTGAATATCTATTGCCATATCTCAAATAAGCATAAGCTAGAGCATATTTTAGAATTAATACTAAATCTAATTATTTGGATAATAACAAGAGTGTAACCTTTAATTGTTAGATATTAGAGACTAGGGTAAATTATATTGTTAACATGTTGGAACATTTTAGAAAGATGGGTTTGAAGAGGAAGCATTCATCAATGAGTTTTGGGAAAGAACAGGGTAATAACAAAGCACCAAATGTGATGAATGTGTTAGAAGAGAAAAGAGTAATTTAGCCTTCAATATTTATGAAATTTGAGTTGGATCCTAATATTCCGAAATGTTTAAAATGAACACTAACATTTACAAAATGTTCAAAATAAACCTTATTATTTAGAAAATGTTTAAAACAGCTTCTGAAATAACAGACAGAGTTAAGTATATGTCAATCAAATGCTGATATGATTTTTTTTTTTACTAATGTGTAAATATTGAGGATTAAATTGCTAGTTTGGGCATTTTATGATTTCGTTTCCTACAAGAATAGGTCCTATAGGATCATAAGCAAGTAACTCTCCATTAATATCATTTAGAAGGTCAGACAATTCCAAGTTGATCTTCTATATATATCTAACATCCTGTTTTAACTCTCAATCTCGATCAAATTTTGGTTAAATCTAAACATGAATATAGACTTAAGACTTTCGCTAATAATATTCCCCTTTTGGTCCCTTGAAAGTGATTGGGACCACTGCAATGAAGCGTAATCCATTCCATTATGATGAGAACTAGAAGCCAATACTCAGAAGTGTTAATCATTGAACTGCTCCATTATCTCACATTAATCACTTAAACCGAAACTAAAGATGTTAATTGCCTTTTCTTAATTACAAGTAATGTTTTCTTAATTACAAGTAATGCAGAATGCATTGGACTCGGGATGTTGAGTTAGAGACACAAATGCATAGACAAACAAACTTAGATTGAACATGCATAACTCTTCTTCCATACCACGAACTAACTCAAAATGGTAGGAAAAAAGAAGAAAGTTCACATCAAGATATAAAGTTAAACGAACTCTTATATGCTAAATGTAGCAAGTTTTCACTTTTGGGCAGGCAAATTTTAATGCACAAGGTTTCCCTTTCTAAAGACAGAAAAAAGATTATTAATTATACGCGTCGTTTTTATAACTCAAACTTGTGACATTTTAGTAAGAAAAGAATAAAGAAAACTCACAAGCGCTGTGGTGGAATGACAGGAAATTTTTCGTTTTTAACTAAAGTATTGAGTTTGAGTCTTAAGAATAAAGTTGCTTTAAAACTCGTGAGAGAGAGTTTTGCCGTCTAAAAAGAGTCCTGCCCTATTCGAATTCGGATTTGTCGGTTGTTTATATGGCACCGAATGCCGAATAATTTTCACCAAAAAGAAAAAAAGGAGAATTGAGGATTCATGCAGTGATATTATTTAGAAAATAGAGCTGAAAAAGCACAATAAACAGTGTAAAAAAAAGAGAGTCAAATAAACGATAGAAGAGTCTCTGCTGTTTCTTTCCACTTTCGTAAACATGCAAAGTAAGTAGGCACTGACATCATCCCACCAACTCAGTGTTATTAAAGTTGCTTTAAAGGCTCCTGTTGGATTACCTTAATGTGCCAGAAACTGAGGAAGAGATTATTATTCTACACACGTTACCCGCCCGCCCATAGACAACGAACACCACCAAAGCAAATCCGATGACTATGTGTGCGAGGATTGGAGTCAAGTCAACAACGAGAACCTCTTTTTCTTAATTTTTTAATATAAAGTTATACGTCATAGAGTGTTCATGGAAGCAAGCTCGAGCATCATTAATAACAGTACGGATACTAGAAGTCACGATTTGACGTTTTAAAATAAATGTATAAAAAGATAGAATTTAAGATTAAAAAAAGTAAACTTATCCTATAATTTTAATTTTTTTAAAAAAATTCTATTCTTTAATTTTTTTAGAAAATTATTTCTCTCAAAATTTGAATAAAAATAACGATGCAACACATACTATAAACGTCAGACATGTACTAATCAAATATCATTAATATTAAAATTAAATTTAACTTTTAAATTTAATTCGAACTCAGGGTCAACTTTGGGAAAGGGCAGAACGGACACCTGCCTATGACTCATCATTATATATTATAAAATATGAGCTATTTTTATCTTCATAAAAAATAAAATGAATTAAAATATAATCTACTCTTGACTTCATAAAGAATAATAAAAAGGGCACATTTTTACTTATTTATATTTTTTGTGAGGGCTTAAAAATAGGTACAAATATGAACTTTTTTTCTTTACCTAAAGTCTATAAAATATTAAGAACGGCCCTGCATGAGCTAATTAAATTTGACTTAAAATAATATTTTAAAAATATTATAATAAATTATTAATTTGAGTTAAATTTAATTAATTTGATTCGAGTTTAAGAGTTGAATTGAATTGTCATGCAAACAGTATTGATCGGTGCAAGTATGATATTCACTTCACGTATATTTTGTTCTTATTTTTTTTACAAAATTTTGAGAATTTTAATTTTTTAATTTTAAATACCACATCACATGAGAGGTTAAAAAACGAATAGTCTTAGAGAGTTGGCTTCTTCTGTCAAATATTCAAATCTCAATCCCACCACCTAACTTTGTTCGCTTTTCTTCCCCTTTATACTTTTATTTCATGTTAAGGTACATGAGATAAGCAAGTGGACCATTCAGTTATGTCTGCTTTAAGTTAAAGTGGCAAACACTAAAACCACTCCAAGATTCTCCTTTTCTTAAATGTCTTCTTCTTTTTAAACCCTATTAGCTAGTTATTATCAGAGATTTTCTAAAATTGATTATTTGGTTAATTATAACATGACGTTGAGAAATTATAAAAAAATTCAAGTAGACCTTTAAAATTTAATTTGTAGCAATAGTGAAACTATTATTATAAGATATAAAGGACTTAGCTTGCTCCTCCGTACTTAGAAGGTACCACTTGCCTAAAAGCTGAAAAGGCGAATGCCGATACTCAAACTGCTAATGCCAGTAGTCATATTAACAGCTTGAAGTCTGAAAGCAGTAAGGATGGCAATAGGTTGTTCCATAAACTTAAATTCAGTTGTTTTCAATGATCAACCCATAGGTCAAATCAGGTTCAGACTGATTTAAAATTTAACTTTTTAAATCAAAACAATATTATTTTGTTTAGAAGAGTTAAGCTTGGACCTAGTCAACCTAACTCCGGACTTAATTTAAAAAAGACGTTATTTATACTTTTAATTTAAAATCTTATTTTAAAATATTAGCAAGATCGGCTTATAGGGAAGCTCATTGTCATCCCAACTCTATTCAAATAAAAAGGCTAACATGCCATCTTAAAATGGAACATAAATTAATTGATGCATTTAAAATCTACTTGGAATACAACCACTAATAAAACACATAATACTTTATTCTATTTATATATTTATTGCATTGTTTTTAATATATCAGAATTGTTATATAAACTAATAAAGGGTTGGGAAATCGGTCTGGACTAGATTTGAATTGAGAAAATTTCAAATTAAATTTGAGTTTAAAAGATCGAATTGGATAAATTCAAAATTATTTTCATCAAATGTTAAAATAATGTAATTATAATTTCATTATTCGAGTCAGACAAAATGATATTAAAAAAAAATATTGTCTTTTCTAAAATTTTTAATGGTAATTTTCTAAGCTAACATAATTTAAAGCATAATTTCTAACAGTATCTCTAAGAATTTCAATGGAAATAAATGTACTATAATTTAATAGAAAAAGGAAGTTGCTCCTACCCAATTAATCTATACACAGTAAACATAGGATCAGGTAGGTACAGACAACATAAATAATTAAATAAATAAACGAAAATATTAATTAACTATATACGAAATGTAATTTAATGCATTAGGTTTCTTGCGTTATGAAAGTTGGAGGAAGGACATCAATTATACTCGATCTTTCTTTACATTTTGCAACACTAATATTAATTTATTATAAGGTGGTTAAATTAGTTAGAGACTTTCTTAAAATTGTTCAAAAATAAATTTTGGGTTCAATAGATATGAATTTATTGAAAAACTTAAAGATTTTAAGTGTTTAATTTCTTAAATTTTAATAATTTAGATTGTTCATAGAAATTTATTTTTTAATTTATAAATTATTTAGTAGTTAGATAATTAATTTGAAATATATTTTTCTTAAATTATATATATATATAAGTGAAATTTTCTTATTGTTAAAAATAATAATCAATTTTAAAATTTTAAAATTTATACATTTTGCTTGGATGAGGTGGTTAAATAACTCAAAATAGGAATTTTAAACTTATTATTTCTAATAAATTTAAAATTTACCAAGAAACCAATTTATATTATTATTAATTTATGAAATAATTTATTTGATTTATCTTTTGAAAGAAAAGAAAATGTGTAATACTTGCAGGGTTTCATAGCAAAGACATCTAGCCTAACTAGAAACAAGAAGAATCATACTTTGCAACTTATTAGGTATTAACATATCTGAACATCATATTAGGTATATTATTCGGTTTTATTTTAGTTTATTTATGTATGTATTTATTTTAATTTTATTTATCTAATTTTTTAATATATCAGTTTTATTTATTGATTCTTTTAACATGCATTATTTTTTTCTTGTCACATTTATACATAGGTCTATCAAAAATAACCTCTTTATTATAGAGAAGTAAGACTGTGTATTATTAAATTTTCCTAAATCTCGCTTTGATTCAAAATTTTAGACTGGTTATGATGATGATAATAATGATGATATATATATACATATAATTTTATAGGTATATTAAAAACAACTTTTCTATCAATTAGGGATAAAGTTGATCATCAACAGAGTAATATTCTGATGCAATCCTATAATAACATTCGATGGTCTTGTATACAGCGGATCAAGGTTAGAGAATTGGAAGCTGCCGAGTAATCTGATAAAATAAAAGAAAAGATGTAAAAAGATTAGCAAGTTGTCGGAGCATGACGTGTGGTGCGGATGGCTTTCCAGGTAGGCGCGGCCCTCCCAGACATTGCCACTTGTTCTCTTATTATTTACGAATCCGCCATTCCACACGTCCTCACACCGTGTACCTACAGCCACTCGTCCACTTAACTAATTAACCGGATCAGATTTTCGGTTATAATTATCTTGTTTTAATTATATTTTATTATATCTCATCTATATATTTATATAAGAGAGTAAGACAGAATTAAAACAGAATAAAGAATTTAGCGTGCTAATTAACTGCTCTCCTATTGGTTGGTTTTATAATTACTAAATTACGTCATTCCAAAATTAATAAAGGGTAGAGACATTATTCTAATTATTTAATTATTTGCAATTAAAGTGTTCTTTTAATTAATATTTTCGAAACTGAATCAGAAATTAAATTAATAAGACAGAAACTTTAAAATTTAAAAAGCTCAATAAATATTAGATTGTTCTAAAACTGGTTAAATATTAAATAAACTTAAAAATTAAAATTGATAAAAAAGATTATCCTTATTTATAAAAAAATTTAGTTTAATTAGGAAATATAGTGTTAAATAAAAGTTAATAAATTTATTTTAATTTATAAAAACTAATTAGTTTATGAAAATTGGTTGACTAATCAATGAGATGATCAGTTTTTAAAATCAATATTATTAAACTAAATCATATTGAAAAATTAAAATCTAAATAAAAAATTGGCTGATTTTTATTGTAAAATCAGTTTTATTTTTTAAAACATTACTTTTAATTATAATTTTTAAAATTATTATTCAAATCTTAGTACCATTTTAACCAATATTTTACTCTTAGGTTTTTTTTCTTCTTCACAGGCTTAAAAAGACATTAGAGAAAAGACACTGCCATATCCATATTGAAGAAAAATAAACAATTGCTGACTTGCGAATTGACCATGTTCAACTAAGCGTTGGCTTTAATAACTATTCAACATTTCCTATTTTATTATAGCCTTTATTTGACCAAGAATGAGCTCAATATAATTATTATTAATTTGGAATAAATAAAATACAAAAAAAAACGTGACACTATATCATTTGGGAACAGATTACCTATTCTTGTTACCCCGTTCTTATCTTATTTTTTGAGCATTCATTCATCTAATAAATGGGACAGAGAGAAATTAGATTAATAGATGCTCATAAAAAAAGGCAAGCATAGGATAACAAAAACAAATGATTTGAATCCACTTCATTTGACTTTTTTTTATTTAAAACGGAAGAATTCGTAGTCGTTATTTTTTAGTTGCGCACTGGATAAATTTTCGGATTGACACAATAGCTTGTAAATCATGCAAACAGAGTATTTCACACTAGATAAGCCCCGTAAGACAGACTCGATCGAGAGAGTATCGATATGAGAATTCGAACATAAAACTTTTTGATCCTATGCTTTCGCTCCACCAATTCGACTACTCCTAAAGAGCTCGCCAGACTTGTATAGTGATTAAAGAAAATAAGATATACCTTAATACAAAATACTAATTAAATAGCAGCTTGATCCAATTATGCTACAAGACGCACAATCGATGACAAATCAATACAACATAAAGCTGATCTCATCGTGCCAAACGACACTTTTAATTTGATTAAAGTTGTCTTGATTTAAAATTAATAAATAATATTTATTAAAATTAAAATTATTTTTTAATTTTTAAATAAGTAAAATTAGTAAATACAGAGAGTTGAATTCTCAAGACATACGCTTAATACAAATGGTCAAGGGTGCTCAAACTCGGTTTGAACTTTGAATTGATTTGGATTCTGATTTTACAATACTTCATCAACTTCGGAGAAGGTGGTCCGTAGTTTAGACTTTGGACTTCTTATATTATCTCTGCGAAGTCGTTGTATGTGCGCGCGCTAACCGATGGTCCCCACAAAATTTAATGCTTCACTTCAAATTCGAGGCAACGCCGCCCACAATTCTTATTTGTTTCTGAATTTGGAAAATTTTAAGAATAAATAAAATTTGACAATTTTATATTTTACTTTTAATTAAGAGTGTATGACGATGGGATTTATCGGAAATGATTTTTTTATAAAAATATAACAAAAGTTGAGTATATTAAGACCCTTTTCAGATTTATGGAAAGCAGCAAATTTTATGTATTTAGTACGTTAATTTTTTTAAAATGAAAGAATTCACAATCGTTATCTTTTATATGCGTATCGAGTAAATTTTTATATCAATATAATAGTTTACAAATTAGGATAATCGAGTACTTCGCACTAAATAAGTGCTATATAACAGATTCAATCAATAAAATATAGGTAAAAAAATTCGAACACATAATTTTTTAACTCCATTTCTTTGCATTCCATCAACTCGACTCCTTCTACGGGCATTTATGGTAACTTTGTTATTAACTAAAAGAGTAATTTGATTTATGGTAACTTTGTTATTAACTAAAAGAGTAATTTGTATTATACTGACCAAAAATCAATAAACATGATCTAAATAAATAATTTATTATAGTTATTTTAAATTATTAAATTAATTTGAATTTTATTGAATAATTAAATTAAGTTATGATATTAGTATATGTATTATTTATATTTTGTGATTATTTTTAATTAAAATTTAAAAGATTGAGTTTTTATGATAAATTAGAAATTAAAAGAGCTTTCTGAAAGAGAATATAAGGTAAGATATATTAAAAGATTATTTATAATTTTATAAAATTAAGATATTATGTTAAAATATTGTTATTTCTTTTTAAATGGAAATTAAGAAAAATTATGGGAAAAATAATTTTATGCACACGTTTGTGTGGTATCTCATGTAAATAAAATGGAATGTGAGGGGCAGTTACTGAGAAGGCTCGCCAATAAAAGTTCGTAATAGAGCAGTGGTCTATCATCTATGGCATCGTTACACAACATAGCTCCCCTCTCTCTCTTAAGGATCTCAGGCTTAGACAACTACTGAAACCTCAGAGCTTTGGAAGAAACTTAAGGTAAGCTGGAGACAGATTTCGTACAAAGTTAAGTTGGTTGTGTTATGAACTAACATGGATTAGGATAATCTTTGAATCGATGGGTGTTTCTGGTTTTTTTGCGTTGGTCTGGTGTGTTATGTAGCAAGTTTGATTTCTTTGATTATTTTACTTTTGTAAGAACATGGGTAAGTGTTAAAATCAAATTTAAGTGCAATTTCTTGCTCTGTTTAAGTTGTTTAAGATCAATTATTCAAGAAAGTTGAAGTCTTGAGTTGTTTTCCGTTTGTGAAACTGGGGTGTTCAGCTAATGTTTGTTTATTTAACATCATGATTCTTAATTTATTTCCATAAAAAATCACGGATTTTTACCTTGTTATTCAAAAAACAAAAACGTGGGTTTGTTTATTTTTGTTATTTATTGTGCTCGGTGATTAGCGCTGATTTTCTTGATTCACAGATAGATTTAGTTTGTTTCAGGTAGAACTTATTAATAATCAGTATCTTATGAAAAAACCCAGTTCCTTTGTTCTCTCTCTTAAACAATCTGAACTTTATTATTCGTTGGATGAAGACGTTAGTCAGTATAAATTTTGGTATTATAAATTTCAGGACTTGGTACAGCTTCTTTAGGATTACTGACATACAATCTGATTCTTAGAATGATGTTTGGACGGTTGATGTTCCATCTACTTATATACTTCACATGTTAACCAATTTGCATATCTAGCTTATTCTGAACGATGTTGCTTATAGTCAGCCTCACCCTGTTGTCATGCTTGGTCTAATTTTGCGTGCATTCTTTGAAGACCAAGTTGTAGCAAAAAGGACTACTTGCTATGAAATACTGGAAAGTGGGTCATGAGATTTCTGTGGTTAACGTTTGTAGTTGTTGGTCTAAACCTCTGACGTGTTTCTTTTCTCTAGGAATTTCCTGCCTTTTCTTTTCCATTTGTCTTTCAGTCCTTGTTTTACGGATTGATTATCTTCTCAATGGCTTCTTCTTTGTAGTTATCTCCTATTCATGTGGGTTGACTCACTTAGAGTTTTGGAATTTTCCTTTTTTTTTAATTGATTGACTGTTTTGAGTTGAATAGTCAAAAAGAGAACAGAAGGATGAAACACTGTTTGCCCTTTTTTGTGGCTAAAATGCCTGTTTTCTGACAAAGGATTTTTGGTCTTGAGTGTATTTATTCGCCTGAACTTCTGTGCCTGGTGATGCAATGCCCTTGAAATGATTGCTTTTGACTTCAGGTTCTTTTGGAATTATTACCACCGCTATTGACTTGTACTGGTAAAAAAAAAATGACTGCGTATGCGATACTGCAGGTTCTGCATGAAACAGTATGCATGCTAGTTCATGCCTTTTCAGTTACTTCATTTGGGTGCTTCTTTTGCTTGCCTTCTGTTCATGACTAAGTTCCTTCCCGGCAAAAGCAAATTAAGTTTACATGGGTACTTGGTTGTTGCGGTTTAGTGACTGCTTTCCTTCTTTGCATTCCTTCCTACTCAGTGTTCCTGTAATTAACTCACTTCTTTTTCTTCACATCTATTTATGTAGTTTCCAACTTTGTTGGTCTTGTAGAATCTTATTGCCTTTTATTATTGGCAGATTGAGTTGATACAAGACTGATTTATAGATTACAAAAGTTCACAGCAGCAGATTAGAATTCGCCTTTGCAACTTCCAAGATAACTAACTATCTATTGATGGCTGCTGATTAGTACAGTGTTTCCTTTCGCAAATAATCACTGAACAGATCAAGTACAATAGGCTGCTATAGGCACTTCTCTATTCTATTGGTTGCTGTATCAGTCAGTTAGTTTTAGATGCAAATGTCACAGAAACATCAAAGTTCTGCCAGTATCCATGAATTTTATCACCAGCCTGGGCAAGAAATTAATCAATATGGTTTGTCTTTCCAATTCTTAGACAAAAATGCGTTGTCAGATGCTGGTAGTCAAGGAACAAGTGTCTCCTTTGAGAATTACAAGGAAGAATACTTCACTCTAGAATCATCTACAACCACTGGTTTTGTTGCATATAATTCTCCTGCTGCTAGCATCTCCTCAAACCAAAGTCCATTTTCACCACAAGGTTCACATTCATGTGTGTCTGACCATTATCATTCTCCTGACAACCTATACGGATCTCCAATAAGTGGTTCATCTTCTGCTGATGACAGCAATGTACTGAGGCGGAAAATGAGGGAACTAGAGGTCTTCTTGATGGAGCCTGAATCTGATATGACAGACAGCTGCAATTTCTGCTTCATGAGTGGGGTCGACCAATCAAATCTGCTGGGATGTTGGGATTGGAACAAAATGGTCGAAATGATCCCTAGGTTGAATCTGAAAGAGGTACTTATTGCCTGTGCCGAAGCAGTATCTAATAAAGACATAACGAGAGCTGCAGGTTTAATGCATGTGTTGGACCAAATGGTATCGGTGTCTGGAGATCCAATGCAGCGAGTGGGTGCTTATATGTTGGAAGGGCTTAGAGCCAGGTTGGAGTTTTCAGGTAGTAAAATCTACAAAGCCTTGAATTGCGAAGCCCCAGTGGGTTCAGATCTGATGACTTACATGGGAATACTATATCAGATCTGCCCTTACTGGAGGTTTGCATATTTGTCAGCTAATGTTGCGATTCGGGAAGCAGTGTCACATGAACCTGTGATCCACATCATTGACTTCCAGATTGCCCAAGGCAGCCAATGGATTCCACTAATTCAAGCACTTGGAAATCGACCGGGTGGGCCACCAGTGATTCGCATAACTGGTGTAGATGATTCACAGTCCACCCATGCTCGTGGTGGGGGACTGCATATTGTAGGCCAGAGATTACTGGATATTGCTCAGCAGTGGAACGTGCCCTTGGAGTTCCATGATACAGCCATGACTTGTTATGAGGTTAGGCGTGAAGACCTCAGAATCCTACCTGGGGAAGCTGTGGTAGTGAACTTTCCATTTGTACTGCACCACATGCCTGATGAGAGTGTGAACACTACGAATCACAGAGATCTTTTGTTGAGACTAGTAAAGAGTTTGAACCCAAAGATTGTGACCGTCGTTGAGCAAGAGTCCAACACCAATACGAAGCCATTCTTTCAAAGATTCATTGAGACACTGGATTACTATACAGCTATGTTTGAATCAATTGATGTTGCTCGTTCTCGGGATGACAAGGAGCGGATTAATGCAGAGCAGCACTGTGTGGCTAGGGACATTGTCAACATGATTGCTTGTGAGAATGATGAGAGAGTTGAACGACATGAACTTCTTGGAAAGTGGAAACTACGATTTTCAATGGCCGGATTTACTCAGTGCCCATTAAGTTCTTCAACGAGTACTGCTGTCAGGGACTTGCTCAAGGATTATGACAAAAACTACAGACTTGAAGAGAGGGATGGAGCTCTTTACCTTTCCTGGAAGAACAGGCCCATGGCGACCTCATCTGCTTGGAGATGAAGATCATACTGTGATATTTTTGTAACAACTGTAAATTTTACATCACCAATTTTGCTAGTGCATCTAGATGAGATGCAATAATAATGCTTCTTTGTTGTAGAAAAGGAAATTATCGTTGCTCTCTTCACATCCTAGTTTAAGGTTACTACTTGAAAGTCTCAAGTTTCATTGTATATTATCCTCCATGGAATGAAACAAAGTCAGGTTTAACTGATACTGCAACATTCTGTGTTTCATGTTTGCTCACATCTCATGTTTGGAGTCCAAGTGAACGGACGAACGTGAGAAATAGTTCCAACTTACAGGGAGACTCAAATAAAGCATTTCCTTCCCTTGGACGAACATGTTAAAAGCTGCATAGAGTGGAGTTAGTCATGTAATCTTTCCTCTGAGAAGTGTAAATGCAACTTTTGTGGGGGTAGTCATGTAAACTAATCCTTAGCATTTGACTGCTTCTGTACTCTTTTCCTGATTGACCTCTTTGTTCTTTCCTTGAAAGATGAAACGGGAAACTGTGTATGTTTAGCTCCAAAAGTTAAAAGTAGATATATATTAAGAACATTACAATTATGATTTATCTATTTGAATTAATTAATAATTATAAACTAAAAGTATTTCCTTACTAAATATAAAATAGAGTTACTATAGATTATAAAATAAAAATAAACGAGTATAATATATAATTAAAAGAAACGTTTCCGTGACGTTTATTAGGCAATAGTGTTCCTTAAGCCCTCACCACGCCTACGTGAAAAGAAGCGAGTGATAAGGGCAAATAAATGGCGTCAAATTCACTGATTTTGGCAAATTTGCTATGAAACGGCCAAAAAAGGGCTCTGACCAACTGACCCCCCAATCCCATAACTGAGCTCAGCTTTAAATTGGATTCTACATGTTCCCTGCTTCACATGTTTATTGCTCCCTCGCTATCTTCTTACAGATCAGTATCCTCCAGAGGAAAAGGTGAGCGCTTTTTGTCTTTCTCAATCTCAAAATGCTTTCTTTGACCAATCCCATTTCCCATTTGATCTTCTAAATCTTGGGTTGTCTTTGTTTCATACGTTTTGGTTTCGATAACGGGTTGGTTGATTTATTAGGATTTCTTTTGTTATCGTAGATTCTCCATTTATTGGTTCATTTTGTTTATGCATGACAATGTGAGTTCTTCCCAGGCATGACGTTTGTAGATTGTTAGCAGAATTTGCCTGAATGGTTTGTTGTACATTGTTGGTATGACTATGCTGCCTTGTCTATTTATATTGTTTCGAGCCTACTTTCATCTGATTTATGTCAAGTTTGCTGTGGCATTGGGGATGCTTTCCTCATTTTCATGTGAACATTTTTGAAGCTTTAATATTTATGTTGTATATTCTCTCTAATTGTGATGTCAATATATTTTAAGCCGTTCTGGAAATGTTTGATTTCATGAGAGTCGGTATGTGTTTGCGGAAGGATAGGGTGAAATCCAGTCAAGACTGTGCAGTTGTTTAATGATTGGAAGAGGACTAGAAGATCATAATGGAACAGTCAGAAAGGGCATCGATGAGGAATTTGCAGAAGGAGCAGGAAAGAGAAAAGCGACGATTAAGGGACAGACAAAGAAGACAGTCTATGAGTGTTGAACAGAGGGAGAAACACCTAGCTAGAAGGCGTAGGAATTATCAGCTTCGGAGACAACGAGCTGAAGTTGCTCGTTTAGATCTTCAGACCAATCCAAGTATTGCAACCAATGATGAAATTCTTATGCTCTCGAGTAATGAGTATCATGAGGTGGCCTCTATCTCCAGTAGTAATAATTTATGCAATGAAGTTGTCCACATTCCTACTGATCAAAGACAACAAAGCATCTGTGAGACAATGACGAAAACTGTGGGTAAGCCTTGTTCTTGTTCCTTGCAACATACATACAAAATAGATAAGATAATATTCTTTTGGTGCTTTATTTGGTAGCCCTGGAAGTTCCAGCTGATAAATTGTCTCAATTGCCTAAAAAGCCACTTCTAAACCATATAAAACATCTTGCACGGTCACTTCATGCTCCTGTGGATGTTGTTGAAAATCAGAAAATTGATGCAGAGTTGATTTTACGAGGACAAAATGCAACCTCCAGTTGTAAGTACAAATAATGTTGTTTTTGTGTCGATATATTTTTTATATTTATGGTATGGATTTAATTGGTGAGTGTATTTTATTTTGGTCTGCTTCTTAAAAGTTTACTCATCCAACAAGTGGTTCAGGTATTCCACCTAAGAAATTACAGTTGAATCATGTTAAACGGATTGCTAGAGCACTAAATTCTGATGTGGCAAAGAGTGTAGATGCAGATCACCAAAGTAAAACTGGAGGTACAAATTCTCATCTTTGCTTCATTGCATTATAAGGTTTAAGCATCCATATGATAGTTCGCTTTTCACTTTGGTTTGACTTACTTGTGGTTCCTTAAATCCAGACTTGAAGAATATACCTGAAGAACTAACGACATTTTCTGCCAACAATGATGGAGGTGAAAACAAATGATTTTGCCTGTTAGTAACGACTTCTCGTTCATTATTTCATATCTGTAGATCTTTTGAACAATATCATGAAAGAGAAGAGAATTTAATGACTCTGTGTGAATTATTTTATACAGGCTTCTTTCCTTTATTATTGAAGAAAGGAACACTGTGGTCAAGCCACATACAAGGAATGGAATTCACTGAGCTCCTTTTCAAGTATATGTAAGTTATGAGCATGCTATTTTTCTTTTTTGATGTCACTAACTTGAACAGTGATATGAACTTGCTTTCATGTGACTTTGTAGTAGGCCACTTCAAGCCTTCTGCTTGTGCAAAATCTGTGTAACATCTCTAAATTTAGTAGATGGGGGGCATAGATTGTAATCTCGCAGATTCACGTGTAGAGAATAATCCCCTTGCACTGGAATTTTCTTGTATGCAACTTCTCAGTGCTGTTGGAGAATTGACTTGATGAACATGCACATTTACTTCAATTATAAAGAATACTTATCTTGCTTGAATATAATAGTTTTAAGCAATACTTAGCCAATTCTAATTTTTTATGCTATGTTTCTTGTGGGATTTCTGTACAGTGCAAATGTTAAGGATGCTTGTGCAAAAGAGCAGCTTTGAATGTTGAACTGAATGAAGCTGGTGAATGAGAAAAGGAAATGCTACATGTAGCTCAATTTCACCTAAAAGCTGGTGGGTTTACAAAGGGATTATTAAACCTTGAACCCACTTTCAAAGTAGATTTCTTGTATTGGCATCAGTTTCTCAGTTCCATCTTGATCTTAATGTAATGCTACTTTTGGTTCACAATCTGCAGTGAAGATGGTTAATGCCTGATAGCTTGTTGCAGCTTTTGTTGCTTCCAATTTTTGTTAGCTAGCTGCTTTCATGGATTTTCTTCATATAAAATAATTGCCAGTAGAACTACAGATTCCATGGATTTTCTTAGGCTATATCGATTTGTGGAATTTATGCATTAACATAATGCTGATAATTTTCTTCTAAAGCTACTGATGCTTGAAGCTCTGTTGTAAGTTCTATCGCGAAATGGATAATACAATTCTTCGATCAATTTATAAATGGATAATATAATTTTTCTATCACCTTTTCCAAGTTTCTCTCATCTTGGGCAAGCTTTTTACTTTACTTCATCTTCTACGTCAATGCTAATAAAGGAAAAGCAATTTCCTTTCGTGCTTTATGGAGTAGTAATTAGGCATGGGAACGAGCCCGATTACGCTTGAGCAACTTGAAGTTTGATCGGGTCTAGGCTCAATTGAGTATAAATCAGGTCAGATTAGGCGGTTCAAATTTAAACTCAATTTAAAACTTAATTTTTTTAAAAAAAAGTTCCAGTTTGGTATAAAATTTACTGTTGATTTTGTATCTGCAGTTCAAGCTTGGACTTAATTGCGGATTCTAAGGTATATTTGGGTGAAGGGTTAATAATGAAACGAAATAGAACGTAACATATTTCTATTGTTTGGTTGAAGGTTTTATAATGGAATGAAACGGAATAGGATGAAAGCGGATAGTTTCATATTACGTTCCATTCCATCTTAAATAGTGAAAATAAGAAACTTCCGGTTAAGAGAATTTAGGATGAAACGTAAACTAATAAATACATATTACCTAATATAATCTTAATAATTTTTCTGAATACTAATTATTTCTTCTAACTCTAACCCTCTTGTATATAATTAATAATATTTTATATTATTTCTCCTTACTCTAACAATAATATTTTTACGTTATTAATAAAAAATTGTATATAATTAATAATAAAATAAAAATTTATTAATGAAAATAGAAAATGTATAAAAATTATTCTTTAATTGTTTGTATATATTTCTATATAGATAAAAATATAAATAAATAAATTTTAAATATAAATCACATATAATAGAATAAATTTTATTAAATAATTAATAATAAT
>JANZXR010000170.1:3912940-3927463 GCA_027575705.1 Erythroxylum echinodendron | reverse complement strand
TTTAAATATAAATCACATATAATAGAATAAATTTTATTAAATAATTAATAATAATATTTTATATAATTAATAATAAAATAATAATAATTTTATTAAATTTTTAATATTTAAAATAAAAAATAAAAAATAAAAATTTTATTTGTCGCGATTGTGTGTAACTTTTTAATTTGTTTTAAAATCATAGCATTAAATATCTTGTAACACTCATTTTAATATCAGGAGTATAATAGTTATTTATTATACATTATCTTCTATTACATACATCTTTCAAACAATCTTTCACTATATTATATCATAAACTTTTTTATCCCTTTCAAACAATTTTTTATTGTATTACATTCCATTTTATTATAAATCATTTCTTTTATTTTATTTCTTTTTGTTTTATTAATTAACATTCAACCAAATAAGTCAAGTATTAGTATCTTTTTTTTAGGAGATAATGAAAATTGGATAAAGAAAAGGAGAGAAGGTAATAAGAATTCCTTTTAGGGCTCACTATATTAGGCTTTAGTTATTGACAGAACTCTTTTGTCCATAAGAATTGGGCCTTTTCTACAACACTGAGTCTAAGCCTCAACTCACAAGTTAAAATTCAAAAACCCTAATTTTCCTAAGCCCTTCTATAAATTGTGACCCTTGCAGCCACATTTCAAATCACAACAGCTCTAGTACTTTGGGTTTTCCATAGAATTGCTTTTAGGGTCTTGAATTCCTGTTCGTTCTCAAACAGATCAGATCTGACGGGAATTTGCGAAAAATTCCATCTTTGAGCAGGGGCAAACTTATACACCAAATGTTTGCAAAACCCTAAGTAAACGTCAGAAATCGATGCCCGAGGACGTTGAGGTCCTCGTGAGAGTTCCTCCGTCCGCGCCGGCAGGTCTCATATTCCATCGCCTTGTGTAGCGGCGTTGCCGCCATTACAATTTGGGACTGGCCATGAGACATACATTTTTTTTTAAATCTTCTAATTGCTTTGATTTTTATTTCTGAATTGCGTAATTCTTTTGTTATAATCATATCTATTTTTTTGATTCGTCGTGATTTCCTTGGGAAATCACTTATGATTTGGGGCAAAGTACGCAGTTTGGCATTTGTAAATTGCAAAGTAAAGCGTCAGATATAATTGCGTGTCATAGTTAAATATCGTCGCCGAGTTCCGGTTAGCTCCTCCGTCGACGGGCGGGTCTTGTATCACATCGTATTTAGGAGCGGCGTTGAACATAGGTCGTGCCAATGAGGATACTTTGTCATTAAAACACCATCTTTCGGGACTGAACGGCTTTCATAAGCCTTGATGTGATTCTGCAATTCTGAGGCACCATTAAAGCGATCGTAATTTTAGGTCAATTGATTAAATCTTTTATATTTTTGAAAATTAAGTCATTAACTATTCTTTTTGAAGAGGCTAAACCTATTGAGATATCTTTTTTTATAATTATTTAAATTTTTATAAAATAAATAAATAAATTAATATTCATTTAATAATTTTTAGTTAAAATTTAAATCTTTTACTAAATAATGATAATTTTTAATTATATTTTAATTAAATTTAATTTTTAACTAATTTTATAACGATCTAATTGTAAGATTCAATGACTTAAGGAAAATAAAAATAAAAATTAAACTTTGAATGAGGAATAACAATAGCAGTAATAATAAAAAGGAAAAAATTTAAGCATTATTCATACTTTTTAATGATTATTAATAATAGTAACAATAAAGAATTTCAAATATTATTAATTGACTGAAAAGAAAATAAAATGTTAAATTTTAAAGTAATTTTTAATAATGAATAATGTTATTAATAATTAGAAATTAAAAAAGTAAATTTTATTTATTATTAATCCATTGAAAGTAAAATGTTAAATTTCAAGCAAGTATATTTTAATGACTAGTAATAATAATAATTATAAGAAATATTCATCAAGAAAAATGTTATCTTTGAGGAAATGGTCAGGAAAGTATTAAGCGATGAATTTGCATCAATTTCCTTAACCCTTCCCTTTTCGCCAGGAGTCATTACTACCAGAACATAAATCCTAAAGCTAATCAAACCATTACAACCTTGTAACAGAACAAAATACAAGTGATTTTCCAATGCCAGGATGCTCCTTCAGTCAGCAACATTCCAGTAAATTGCTTGGGAGTTAAACCTGAGAGCCACTTTGAACTGCCTGCGGTTCCAGTGCAACTCTTGCAGCTTCCATGGCAACTTGGCCACTGACATAGTGCCAGCGACATACGGGCATGTAAACGTCAGCCCCACCGATCAGTTCGGTTTGCTTCTCCTCCGTTTTCCTTAACGTAAACAATGCACGTTTTCCGCACAGTTCACAACGCGCAGTCAACTTGGTTACAGAATCAGCAAGAGGAATTATGTCAAGCACAGAACCAAAACTCCTCCTGCTAACAACATTCCAGTTAAGTAACGAGCACACAATAGAGCAAATTAAGGTTGCCAAATAGAAAGAACAGGTTCGGAGAAGTAGTACCTCAAATAGTCACCATCTAGGCCAGCAACTATTACAGTTTTACCATGTTGATCAGCAGCTTCACGACAGAAATCATACAGGTCTTCAAAGAATTGTGCTTCATCAATGCCAATAACATCTAGCTGTCACCATCTACTTATCATCAGTAATTCCAAATCAAAATTGAATCTCAGGAAGCTAAAAGAGAAGTCACTAATCATAGTAAAAGTTCCAAGCATCTTCATATTTGAAGTTTTTAACATTTCTAGGAGAAAGAATATCATCAATCTGGCGGTTAGGAAAATGGACTATTCTTTTCATGATCCATATTCTGATCACCCTATTATCAAAATTCCCGGTGCATATGAATGATAGTATATAAAGGTAGAAACATTCTGACAAGATAATGATGTCTTGCACTTGCGGCATTCCACACTAGAAATAAATGCAAGAAAACTTTTCATAACACAAATTCCTATTTCTCAATGATATCTCATGATCAACGCAATTGGCTGAATCCCGTGAATGATAGGGCGAGGAGAAGGGATAAAGAACGATAAGAAAAAAGAGTTGAACAACCGTACACGCATTGCTTGCCAACTGCACACAACTCCATGATAGAATACAAAACTCCATAATAGTATTCACTTTACCGTTCATCCAAGAAACATATAGAATCGAGTAGAGATTGGAATACCTGTTCATAAGCAACAGAACCAAATTTTTGTCTAAACGATGACAAATTGGACAATGCCCAACATGGCAACTTTACCCCATCATGGGACACTATTGAATCCAATCCATATCTTGTGTCCTTGCTTGATTTTATAATTGCCACCTTTCTGCATGAAAGGAAAGCACTGTCTTTAATCAATATTAAAACATCTGGAGACAATCAAACCTATTTTTTCATAAAATATAATTCCACTCAAAACAATCCAGGAAAATATTTTCACAGAAGAACCATGAAGGTGGTGTGCAGGCAAACCAGAATGATATAACGTCAGCATATCAATAGAAAAATGAAATCAAGAGAAACATCCCACCATCAAAACAGAATCAAGCAAAGTAATAACCTACCAGACTATTCATATAGGAAGTTACAAGTTTCCTGAGAAAGAAAACTCAAACAAATAGCTTCACCCTGGATAACAGATTGAAAACCTTGAGCCCCTGCATCTTACCAAGAATGCTGCTAGACTTTTGAACCAGAAGAGATGCATGTGCAACACGTTGCTGGTCAATTCTGCTCCACCGAAGACCCACATTATTGTGAATCAAAAGATAAGTGATAACTCCACAATCGACCAACTGAAACCTTTTTTCCTGCTGAATAGACAAAGTTCACAGAAATCTGTTTGTCCCTCTTTGAGATATAATGAAGAGCGTAGTAGAAGTCGGCATGGTATCCCTACTTGCTGCATCTTTTAACATAGCTAAGAGAGTATAATCATAAGCATCTTGACCAGACATTAATATTTATAAAACTATACAGCTCCCATAGTGTACCTCACCTATCCAACAAGTCAGAAGAAAGCAGAGTAAATCCAACTTTTGATTCCATCAGTTAGCCAAGCTTCTACAGTTACTCATCAAAGGGATAAACTGTAGAGAAATAAAGCTTAATTTTCTTGGAGTAACCACTTATATCACAAGCATAACCTGCGTCCATCAGAATGCAGTCCATTTGCAAAATCATATCATTTATATCCTCAATTCCAGCTTGTGAGTGAACCCTGACCTTGGCAACACTATCCCAAAACCTAAAAGTTGCATAGGCATTAAAAATCACAACAATCTTTCCAGAATTTCTGGACCTGTTTCAAATAATTTCTTAGCTGCAAGCTTCAGTGGGTTCATATTTCCATAAGTTCTACAAGGACCAAATAGAGTACCTATTATAACTGGAAGGTGATTTTATAACAAAGTTGTAGGCCTCTTGGCACCTCCCTGCAGGAACAAGTAGATCAACCATCAGTGAAATATGCTTCCTTGTAGTGCTGAATGCTGTAATCCTTCTCCATAGAAGAGAAATGTTCCAAACTTTTATTGACGAAACCTCACTACAAGCAGAAATGACAGCCATAAAAGCAAAATAATTTGGTTTAAAACTACCATCTTTTGTCCTATGAAAAAACTCCAAGACATCCACAACCCTCCCATCTTGGCCATTCCCACATATCAAAGAAGTCCAGATAACTACATTTTGGTTCAATGATTTATTAAAGACCTTATATGCATCAGAAAGATTGCTTCACTTCAAACACATTCCTGAGGATACTATTGACAACAACATTTCATCATAAGGGCGAGAACTTGCTTTCGATGTATCAATATTAGCAGAGCAGTACAGACTCTAAAAGTTGATGCAAAGTTATATTAATCTGATCTCAAGCCATAGTGCCTCATTGTCAAATGTAGACTCAATCCATTTCTTCAAGCCCCTTCTGCCTATAGCTGGCAGTCATTGCATTCTGAAAAATCAAGCTTTTATTTATCAACTTTTCAAACAAAACATGCCCAGTCTTCAAACCCCAAATTTAACATGCACTATTAGCAATTTTGTCTTCAAGTATTCATCAAGAAAGTACTCAACAATAACCACTTGAATGTGAATTCTTCTCCCTTTCTCATGCTTTTTCCTGAATATCCATTCTTGCAACAAAAAAGCACAAGTCCCATGTTCAACACTCCAACCTGTAAGCAATGAGAGCCTCACAGGTTCGCTCAATCTTCCCGAGAAACAAAGATCCTTCAACTTTTTATTCAACTGGGGGCATGCATTAACCTGCAAGCTGGTAATATCTATGTTCGCATAATCACATTCCTCAATGGAGTAGGAAATAGTCCCGAAAATGTCACCCGTTATACCATATTAAGAATTAACGCAAAAAAAATCCAGATTCCTCACGATTTAAGGAAAAAAAAGATATTCATTCAGTTTCCTAAGAATCAAACATGACACTAGACCAAAGCTATATCATACATGACATAATTAGAAATACAAAGATACAAAAAATGGAGCCAAAGAGCATAACTTTAACCTAAGCCCAAGTTACAAAAGGAACAACAAACACCTGCCATGTTCGGTTTCCAAGTGAATGCGCTCAAGAAGAGTGGTAGTTTTGCCGGCGAACATGGGACCCACAATCACATGAATTGCGCCAGAAGGCGAGGAGGAGAAATGACACGAGGGCTGTGATTGAAGAACTTTGTTATGAGAATGACAAACCAAGGATTTGGCTGAAAGCACGTTGGACCTGAGTGGGATAGCAGTGGAATCAATTGGGTTAGAGACAAAACTGAATCTTTTAGAGGGTAGAACGAGGAAGAGAGGAGGTCTGGGTACTGAGAAGGTGGGGGACATAAGAGACCTCATTCTTAAAATAGGAAACATGAAGAGACAAACGGGCTTTGGGGTGGGGGTCTTTTGATATTGTTCCCACGAGAGAGGGAGAGAGAGCGAAGGGTAGGAGGCGTTATGGCATGGTTGCCACAACTAGGGTTTAAGGGTTTTGCAGGAGAAGAAGTTTGGAGGAGAACGACAGGACATGTCCGGTCAAAGCGTCGGAGGTTTCATCGCATTTTTAATCCACTTTTGTCCGAAGCTTAAAAGACGTGTAATATACATTCAACGTAACATAAATCATATTATATTATATGTAAATCAATTAAAAATTAATTATTAAATTAAATTAATCTATCATATTAATTAATTTACCTATTATATTTATGTGGCATATATTTTATTGTTATTTTTATTAAAAATTAGAAACTAAAAATAATTTTTCAATAATTTAAAATATTAAAATATTAATCTAAATTTTTAGTAAAAAAGAAAATTATTTCTTCACTTCTTTTCAAAAGAAAATCATTAAAAATGAATGTATGTATAGGACAAGAGAGTTTATTAAAATTGAGTTTACTCTCTTTTTTATTTTTAAATATTAACTTAGCAAGAATTGGATTATTACAGGTAAAAAATAGTATTTGTCTCTTATAATAATTAGTCTCTTACCTCTGTATTACTTAAAATAATTATTAGATGAAGCTTTTTGGCTATATTAAAGGTTAAATGTTAAATATTCAAGGTGTTATATATTTATAACATGTCATAATTGAATGTGTCCATGAAATAAAATTGAAATGAATTAACTTAATTATGAAAATGGCCGCTTAAATTGTAAAGAAACCTTAAATTTTAAAGTTTGTATTTTAAGTGTTTTTGAAGTGAACATGCAGGTTGATTAGAATATTATACTTATTCATTTATTTATAAAACTTGTTTGGATGTATTTATAATTAAATTTATTAAAATTGGTAGGCATCATTAATAGTCTTTCATAAGAGTGATTGACTAGGAAGAAGTGAAGTAGGTTTAAAAAAATGTGTTGAATAAATGTATTAAATAAATTTCCTATTCCGTTGGCCCTTTTTGGAAAAAAAAAAGGGCTAAGAATAGATATGGTAGCCAGTTGTGCATTGTGATACAACTGAGTAACCAAGGGACATATTCACAAAAAAATATTTATCTTTACGTCAAAAAGTTATAATAACACTCGAAACAAATTTGATAGAACACAACCTAGTTAAGTAGCTGAGGGACATTTATGACAAGGTATTTGTCTTCGCATTAAAAGACTAAGTTATCGTTAAATAAAATCTAAAAACTATGGTATTCTCAATAAAAGTAAACATATTGATCTTCTTTTTATATGTCAATAAATGTCCATGAATAGTTATTTAGTGGTGACTTACCTTTTCAATTTGGTAAATAATAATAAGTGCATATTTACAAATATCATAGGTGTATGAATATGTGTGTCAATATTTTGGTTAAAATATGTATTTAAATCAAACCACTTGGATATAAATGGAACATGTTAAAGTGTTGAAACTTTTGAATGATTGATGTTTGTGGCTAAGTTAATTTCATAAATTTTAATGCCATTATACTATTATTGCATTGTTGCATTACTCTATGTTTGTTTGTTTTGTAGTTTTAGTGTTATTTTGGGATAAACAAAAGTTTAAGTATGGGGAAGGAAATAAGTGCAAATTATAACGCGTTTTATAGGCTTTAGAGTGTATTTTTAAGTGTTTTTTATGTGATAATCATGTGTTTAGGAATTATAATTACGTTTTTTTTTTGTATTTTTTGTGTTTTGTTTGATTGTCATTGATTAGGGCAAAAATTTGATACTTAATTGTATGCTTTAAGAGATAGTTAACATGTTTGATAATGAGTGGAGATAGAAAAATTGAAGAAAAGACAAAGAAAGAGCTAGAAAACAAGTTGGGTCACAATCATTATGCACAAGGGCAACAGGAGCTTTGCTGAATCCTCTGTCATAATCGTGAATACCATGCATGTTAGACCCCGTTTTCGGAGTCTAACTCATACTTACTCTGATACCACAACTGTTGAGCCCTGTTTCCGAAATCCAACTATCTAGAATATCATAAAATGTGAGCTTATTACCCTGTAGGGTTATTTCAAGAACCCTTATTCGCCAACTATTTGAAATCATATATCATGGGCGTAATCTAAGGAAGAACACCTTAACCATTATTAATTCATGTTCATGCTTTTATATCATAATATATCTTACTTATATATCACCACAATTCCTATTCAAAATTCATCATCTCTAATTGATAGCTTTTTCAAGTATACCAAATTTCAACTCAATCTTATCCATACGCAAATTCATATGTCCACTCAAATTCATCCATACATAAATCATAATTCATTAACATCAAAATATAAGAGTTTTCACAAAGCCATAAAAGCATTTCAACCCACAATACATCCATATCTCATAATCCCAAAATACATAAGGTACTTGAACTAATAATATTCAAATGTAATTAAAATCCTTATCGTTACAAAATCTAGCTTAAAATACAAAAATATGTAACTTGAAGTGATGACTTGACCCTCTTTATCACTTGATCTCATTTTCTTCACCTGAAGATGGGGTAAAAAGGGGGTGAGCTTAAAAGCTCGTGGGTAACAAGTTTATAACAAAGAATAAACAAAACTTTTAAAACCATTTTACTTGTCAAAATTTACAATATTTTAAATTATGTATGCATTCATCATATCAAACATATCAAAATGCAAATCCACATCAAATGGCTCGAGGGTTCCATAAACAGAATGGAGAAACCAAAGTTTACCCCATGAACAGAATGAGTCCTTTTTTTGGAGCTCATATGCCAAAAGCCGGCAGCCGGGAGAAGGGTCTTGTCAACGTGCAAGTGACGAACAGAATGGTTCCACTCTCGCCCAAACAAAAGCACATATTCATGCTCAAATCAATCATGATTTTATATTCTCATGCTTTTTCTTCTTTTCATTTAAACAGAATGCCATGACATATTTCAATGGCATAACAGAATCAAAATTCATAAATTATATGCAAACATGTAGCACATTATCAAAACATTGAAGAAGCCTTAATGGCACGTTTATAAAACAGTTGAAAGAAAACATTTCATAGCTTAGTACTCTATTATAAACATGTACCCACCTCGATTTCCTTGCTTATAGCCTTGCTCAAACATGTCTCTTCTCTTGTTCCTCTTGCCTCTTTGATCCCTTCATTCTTCACCAAATTAAGGGATCCTTGGCTTAAAAAAAAGCTCTTTTCTTCCTCTTCTTTTTTCTCTTCTTGGGCAGCTTCAAAATCTTTTTTGAAGATTAAGAAGAATTAAACCCTAGCTCAACTCTCTTCTTTTCGCTCAAACCACCGAACTCTCTTTCTCTTTCTTACTCATTTTCGTTACTCTCTTCTGCTCATTTGGAGCTCTACTGATCCAGAAATCATCAAAATACTGAAGTATGTTTGATGGAATAACACTAATAGTACATACACTGTATCCATCCCACGTTTTTCACTCAATCTTTCTTACTTCAGTTCAGATGGCTATGATTTTTGGTCGAGATGTAGAGAAATGTCTTACGAGTCCAATGGTTCAAGAATCAAGTCATTTGGGTGTCTAGATTAGAAGTTATGGCCAAAAGAATAAAACATATTTTTGTCTTCAATCATACTGAACTTGTCTCGGAACAAATGAGATAACTTCCACTAGAGATGTTGGATTGAGATCGTATTAGGACTCTTTCAAAGAGAATTTCAAGATCTACAACTTTATTGAAGACTTCAAAGACAGATTCTATCTTCTGAGGGGTCAACAATCGAACAGAAGATAGGTATAGACGAAGCAAAACACAGAAGAAGATGACGTCAGCACAGAAGAAACATAGAAGAAGATGACATCATCACAGAATAAGTTTTCCTCTGAGCATAACTTTTTCTATAGAGATCCGATTCAATTTTTCTCTACATGATTCGAAATAGGAAATCAAGATACACAAACTCCATGAAGAGCTCAAAGGTCAATTTTATCTTCTGAAGGGTCAAAAATAGGACAGAAAATATATAATGAACAGTGACTCAGAAGAAGTTTGGGAACACAGATGATATTTTTTGATTGCCATAACTTTCTCTAGAGGAATCGGATCAAGACATTTTTTATATGGTTTGAAAGAGGATTCCAAGATCTACAACTTTCATGAAGAACTCAAAGGTCAATTCTATCTTCTGAGGGGTCAACAATGGGACAGAAGATAGGTATAGACGAACATAAAAAAAGCAAAACACAGAAGGAGATGACGTCAGCACAGAAGAAACATAGAAGAAGATGACGTCATCACAGAAGGAGTTCGTGAACAGTAACATAGAGAAAGTTCATAAACAGTAATGTATAAGAAGTTCATGAACAGTAACATAGAGGAAGTTCATGAACAGTAACATAGAGGAAGTTCATGAACAATAACATAGAGGAAGTTCATGAACAATAACATAGACAAAGTTCATGAACAATGATATAGACGAAGTTTATGAGCAATAATATAGACGAAGTTCATAAACAGTGACATAGACGAAGTTTGTTCACAGAGGATACAAAACACAGACTATGCATCCTTACAGAGGAAGATGACATCACCCAGAGGAAGATGACGTCATCACAGAAGAAGTTTGTTTACAGAAGGAGTTGATTTACAGAAGAAGATAACGTTACCCAGAGGAAGATGACGTCATCACAGACGATACCTCTAAACTTCTAAACATCTTCACTTGTAAAGATCTTAACTTCCGACTCCGATGTCAAAAAATTTCATGTTATTTATCATTGGAAAGCTAGAAAAATAATCTACAATTTCCAAGAAAACAACTTCTTCCAATTCAGCCTAGATCAATCCAGATTTTTCTCTTAAATATCTTATGGCTACTAGACCGAAACACACTCAGTGAACATTTTCCAGATCACTACCACCTTTGTTTCTAAATCTTTCCTTATTATAACTCATACCAAGATCATCTTTTCTACTTCATTTTCAACTTCATATCATCTATGAACACCAATAATAAAACATACATACCTATCTATATATATACGTGTTCTTCATCACTTTCACCCTAATTCTTCCCATTTCATAGTCTCTCACTACCAAAATCACCAAAACAAATCATGAACCTATCCACACTTCTCATGTACTGCTCGAAATATTCTAAGCAAGGTTTCGGGGTCCAACAATATGTATATGCAATGTTTATGAGACTCAAATTCATTTATTACGTTGTTGTGACTGAGTGCCTTTTTCACTATCTGTTGTGGATACAGGGCTCATTCACACTGTCCCTTATCTGTTGGAGATACAGGGCTCATTATACATATTTAGCCATAGGCTCTTACCACAGATATCTGAGCTTTAAGCTCTTTTTCATTGATGACTCCAGTCACAACTGCCTTTATATTTCATGCATTTATGGAATAAAATGCATTACACATATTCAATCATCAAATTCAGTCCATTGCATTCGCATTCAAATTCTCATTCACACTAGTCATCGGACCTGGTCTGGCATTCAATATAGAAGTTGAGAAAACATTTATTCAAACACATTCACATTCAAGGAACACTTCTAATGTGTTATTCATGCATTAAATGTCTCGGACATTTTATGTCTGGAAATCAGTACACATACATCACATATCAATTCAATTCAGAATTAAACAAACAATCAAGGTGAGACTTTCTTAGGTTACTCACAATTGCTCCCTTTAGCTTATTGCTTTAAAGTCCCAGCAATATCTGGAAGCGGTAGCCCTACGTGCTCTTCTATATGCAATCACATACATTTTCACATTACTACATTGCACATTCAGATGAATAAGCACATTTATAAATGTATTATGTATTATGCATGTTCAATGACAAATTCTCGGGAATGTTTCTTTAATACACTTTATAAACAATTTACAATACCTTCCAAGCATTCTTTACTCAAAAATACACTTTACTCACCTTAATCCTTTCATTCAACAGCGACTAAATTCATTTAAGCTCTTATTTAAACCTTAATAACTCATATGGAAATACCCTAGCATTAGTTGGCTTGAAGATTGCATCATCAAAACATTTTCATGAACAAAAAAATGCCCATTATCCTTTTCCTACACTTTTTCCAGATTTTCTCAGGCAAATTTTGGGTCAGACTCATATCCTTATTTTGACCTAAAACATGATGTTTTTATACAATAAGTTTTTCTAAACAAACGTTCCTTTATGTCTTAAGTTTCAAACAAAACAAAAATCATTTAATTTGGTTTATTATTCCATAAGTTATACCCAAAATACTACATACTGTGCACAACCATGTGAAGGGCTAGTGCACAATCATGCATTGCCATGATTGAAGGATGAGTGCATGATCGTGCATTCCCATGATTGAAGGATCGTGCTTATGTAAGATTGTGTATTCCCATAATTGAAAGGTTTGGGCTGGTGCACGATCGTGCACTCCTGATATGCACTCAAACTTGTAAAACTCATATCTCTCAATTTGATATCCAAAAATTACAATTTTTATACCATTAGAAAGCTAAGAGAATAAGCTACAACTTTTATGAAGACAACTTTGTCTAATTCGGCCTATATTAATACAGTTTAATCGTTGAAAAATAGGACATAAATTTCTGTTAGGGATGGTGCTGCAGCATATGCCAACACCAGTGATGTTATCGTGTAAAGGTCATATCTCTTGTGTTCGGAGTCCAAATTACATGTGATATGCCGTTGGAAAGCTAAAAGGACGAACTATAATGTTTCTGAAGACCACCTTATCCAATTTTGCCTTGATTAATATAGTTTATTCGTGGAAGTCAACTCTTCATAAAAGTTATAGATAAATGTATCCACCATGCATATAGTTTCTAACCACAGTTCTTCATTAATTCAGTACGCATTTTATCCACTTCAAACATCAAACAATACATGTTCTATTATTTCTCTATCGCTTCAAATTGATGATTTCTTCAGTATACCTCAATTTCAGTTCAATATTCTCTATCCACAATTCAAAAATTCATGAATGAACACAACCAAAAAATATAATCTATTTCCATACTTTTCTATATCACACTTTCTGCACTTCATTAATCTTCATTTAACTCCAATTATTACAATCCTTTATCACTGTTTCTGCACATTTTCGATTTGCTTGTATCACCGAAATTTCTTCTTCCTACACCACTCACGCATGATCAATCCAAAAGCATAAAAACATCATCTCTTTATCCTTATTATTATTATGTTAACATAAACAAAAATCAATTCCTTTATCATTATCCTAAAGCTCAATTTACTCATTATCAAAATGTCATTTACGCTACCTATAAAACTTAAAGCCTAACTTACTTGATTCAGCAAAATTCTAGAATGAGATTTCGGTGAAGAAAAGAGAGAAAGACGAAATCTTCAAATGGCTGAAGTGATTCAGCTCGTGCAAGGTGTAACATTGATGAATTAATCAAAAGCAAAATACACAATAATGAATAAGCATAGTGTTTCGATGATGGCTAAACAAGAAGAAAGAATAGATGATTTTGGTGAAGACAAACAAGAGAGCTGTAGAAACGTAATCCTTAAGTGACCAAGTGGCTCCATTACGCAATGCGAGATATCACCATTGCATCTATAACATGTGTCCTCCATTTAAGCTACCAAATGTCACACTTCTAATTGTCTCTTATTTCCACATTTTTCCTAGTCCAAAAATTCCAAATTTTCATAAAGTTCTGAAATGTCCGAAATGTCACCAAATATGCTAAATCAATTCTAATACACACCAATTCAATTTTCAAGGCAAATAATCCACAATTTATATTTTAATCGCATTAAAATCACTTATACTTGGAAAATATCAATGAATGCATGTACAATTATTTTAATGAGTGTCAACATTATTCATGTGTATGAGTATGCCATATGATGCATGAAATGTACTTCTAAATTCTCAATAAACTTTCGTGTACAATGTTATAGGGTTTTGACCCTGATCATGGATTAATGGGTTGTTACACCTTACCTATTAAAGAATTTGAAGTTTAATTAAAAAAATAAGTTCAAAATTTGATCCGACTTTAGAAGTTTTCAGCTGTAGATAGAGACATGTACTTCAAACACACAACAACCACATCCCTTTGTTTTCTTTTCTATCCGAAATCCACAAAATCCATGCAAAGCATAATTCAATTACCAACATGATAATAGACCTCAATCCATATGATAATTCCAATTATTTTATATGTCCAATTTAAAATGCCAAAATTAAATAAGGAATATATAAATTATATCCAAAACTAAATAAGGTATATATAAAATATATCCTATCAGTTAGACAATCATGCAAGCTAATCTTCCACATCCTTATCTGATCTAAAATGTGTTACTTACCATGAAAACTACTATGTAATTCATAGTACATTGATTTAATTAAAGTAGATTCGAATTTGAGTAGGTCCGAACAGCAATATTAATATATTGATTGGTGCTTATCAAATGTTATCAACTGCATTCATATGGACGAAAAATTGAAAGAAGGCGTGTCAAACTTGGGAACAAAACTTGTAGTTACAAACTCCATGAAATTGAAAGAAGCAGAAGAACTGAACTAAGCTCTGTGAAGAAACG
>JANZXR010000170.1:3879585-3911361 GCA_027575705.1 Erythroxylum echinodendron | reverse complement strand
TTGACTGTCCAATGGCACTGGAAACTTAGACTTATGAAATTAGGAATTATTGAATTGAGCCATTGGAAATTTGGAGATAAATTGGAATTGAATTGGAAGAAAAATTTGGAAACTAATGAGAGTGTGACATGTGGCCTACATGATCACTTATGTCTTCCTAGGATATATATCGGAATGACCTACAGGCGTCCCGGTGCGTACCCTAAGGTAATGGGGTGTTACAAAGACTCCAAGAAGTTATACAGAGATCAATGGCAGAAGAAAGGAATCAAGGATGACATCAAAGAACCCTCGTGGACTTTATGAGACTAGGGTTCAATGCTAATCAACAAGGAATCACAAGACCACTAGTGCACATTAAAATGTTGTATTCAGACATTCCATTGATATTCCATTCATAGATAGAGGAAGCATTGTACCTAGTATGTTGTAAGACATTCGGCTTTTGATCTATGTCTATGTTAGGGTCAATAGGTTTTATCTAATGGGTTTTGTTGCCAATAAATTTTATTCACAATTGGAAAAGGAGTTTGGAGACTCTCAATTTAACTATTGCTCTCTTGCTAAATTACGTTCACTTTTAGGAGCTACTAACTTTGACCCTAGTTTGACTCCTAGTCTGAATAGTGTTCAAATTTTAGATGTTGAGGACTTTGGAGAATCACAAACTATGTTTTCATTTATCTTATTTAATTGGCTTTGAATGGCATTGAGAAACTCTTTATTATTCATTTTCCTAAATTGGCTCAAATTATTGTTAGTCACTTCGTAAGGCTTGAAGATAGGAGTTTTGACTGACTCTATTTTGGTGATCACTATTGGATTTTCAAACTTTTATCTATTCTAGGCACTTGTCCACCTAGAGAATGCAAATAAATGATGATGTAATTGTTCTGACACATAAAGTTTTTAATGTCTTTGAGATTCACATTTCACTTTGATTTCTAATTTTCAAAAGGGATGTTGCAACTATGTTTTGTTTGTAAGGAGTCTTAAGTTACAAAAAGGAGGGTTTTCTAATTGCAATTGTTTCTCCCAATTTTTTTTTAGTATTGTTGTTAATGGCTTTAAAATGATATTCTTTGTTGTTTTCCTAGGTGTACATTTCAAACCTATCAAAGAACAAAATATGCACCCTATGGTTGTTGACAAACACATAATATTTTTCTTGATACTTTTTGTTACTCTAAGAAGTCACTAAAAAATCATAATTTTTTTCTTTATTTTCTAAGGAGTAAAAATCATCATGCAAATATTTTTTGTTTGCCTCAAAATCTTTTTCTAAGACATACAACTCACTATTCACATTTTTAGTGATTCAAGAGACTGATCGAGATGATGGAGGAGATTGTGGCACGCTGTTTTTATAAATAGTTTGTTGAATGTTTTTGTTGTAATCTAATCTTTGGAGGCTTGAAGACGAGATGTCGGACATTAAATGCCTAAGCAAGTCTTTATTAAGGATACTGATCACAGATACAAATCTACAGACTCTTCTTATTTCAATAGTTGATGTTGAAACATTATTATTAAATATTTTGCTCACGAATTTTCTAGCAAAAGACAATTTTACCTTTCTGTTTAAGTATTGTTTTACTTCTTTGATTTTGGTGTTTGGACTTAAAGAGACTTTTGGACTTGGATCTATTGCACCTTTAAGTATCCATACCTCATACAGGTTGATGTCTTTCCAATTTATGGATTTTGGGACAATACTAATGGATTTTGTTATATCTGCTTCTAATAATAGAGTTTCACCTTTCTAATTATGGATCAAGGCTTTGGACACAATCGCAGTGTTTATGCCTTTGTAATTGATTTTTAAAAATCAAAGCTACAAGGATGGATCCTATGTTATTATGTAGTTATGTGTTCTGATTTGCAAAATTAAGGCATCTAAGATATTTTCGTCTTTAAGAGAGATGGTCAAATTTGTATAGCAATCAAATGATATTGGGTTATTCAAAAACTAGACTCTATGGAATACTAGGGAATCTTGAAAGTTGTAAAAGCTAGCGTCTCTCAAAACCATAAGAATGGAAGTGTCTAGTCCTCCTTTTGTAAGGGACTTCACTCTCATTTGCACTAATCCTATATGGATGTAATTAAAACCTTTTTGTTTATGTTTGATCATTGAGCTTTGGGTTAACAAATGGATGGTTTTAAAGGGCTTGGACAAATGAATATCACGTTCGTCAATTTTAATGATATAATCAATTTTTTGAAAAAATTTGGACTCTGATTGTTAGTTGATTTGATCCTTTTGCACTTTAAGAATTTCCCAATTATCTATAGAATTTTCAAAGTTTTTTATTATTACCTCATCTTTGTTCACGATCTTATTATTAGTATTAGAGGATGATGCACCAGAGATATATTTAGATCTCGTAAAGAAACCCATTTTTCTAAGAATATCGACTCCCTTGGTTATGACCAGGCTAAATCAACGGACTTCCATTTCTCTACTTAGGCTGAACTCCTAGGACCACTTACCCTCAATGAATAGAATTCAATAAACTTAAATTAATATAATCAATACTAAAACCCATTACCCCTGACATAGGCATAGATCAAAAGCCTAATATCTTACAACATACTAGGTACAATGCTTCTTTTATATATGAACAGAATTTTAAGGGAATGTCTTAATATAACATTTTAAATGTGCTCTAATAAGTGACAATGGCTGCCATTGCGTATAGAACCCAATTAGGAACCTCTAACCATAAAATCGTTAAGCTCTTAATAATCAATCTCAAAGATTAGAAATCTTTAAAGCTATTAGGATGAATGAAGAAAGTGAGACCATTTTAGATGAAAATAGTAACCCTATTCAGGATGTAGTCCAAACATTAATTTTAGCAATCTCCTTACATTTTGTAAAAGACCCTTATTTGAAAGATAAAAATGTTGAATTGTTGTCAAAATTTAGGTGTAAAAACTCTCTGATTTCAAGTGGTACAAAGAAAACTAAAGTAATGTTTAGAGAAGATTTAAATAAGCCAGTTTGGAACTCTTCATTATTGTCTATTGATTTAAGTTTATTGACTTCTATTCATTGAGGGTAGGTGATCCAGACAGTTGAGCCCTTGAAGAGACATGTAATTCTGTTGAGGTTGACGACATTTCTACTGGGTGTTATTGTAGAAAGCTTTGAAGGGCTTTAAGGATAATTAAGGATAAACTTTAAGTTTTTAAAGGATCTTACTTAAATCACAATCAAAGTCTCGCTCAAGAAAAGGAAAAGGCTCACTTTGGTA
The DNA here is from genome assembly GCA_027575705.1 of Erythroxylum echinodendron. Taxonomy (NCBI): domain Eukaryota; kingdom Viridiplantae; phylum Streptophyta; class Magnoliopsida; order Malpighiales; family Erythroxylaceae; genus Erythroxylum; species Erythroxylum echinodendron. The sequence goes on along the minus strand of JANZXR010000170.1, from coordinate 3,908,101 downwards.
AAGAGGTTTCCAAGCTTAAATTGGGTAAATTATAATTAGATCCTAACTTGGCTTTTGTCTTTTTAGAACCTTTTTAAGAACTCATTTCAAGATCCTGTTGGTTCTAATCTCATTCCTACGTTAGTTTGCAAATAAAATCAAACATCATGCATAAGTTAATTGTGACATACACATTCATTTTGCACATTTATATTATACATGTATTCATTGGCATTTCCAGGTAAATTTGATTTATAAGTGAAAATTTTGGATTAAATTGGAGTGTATTAATTATGATTTGGCAATTTTTGTACATTTTGGATATTTAGATATTTTTGGTAAATTATTTTGAGTTGAAAATTTTATTTGGAGACTATTAGTATTATTTCAAAATTTTTGATGAATTTAGAAAATTTCTGAAAATTTAGGGTATTTTTGGACCAATTATAATGTGACATGTGGCAGTCTCATGTGAGTGACAAATGACTCACATGCAAGGAGCCATGTGTCACTTGCATAAGAATACAAAAAAAAACAACAAACAAAAGAAGGTTAGAACATCTTCAGAATGGCTTTGGTCTTCACCGAAAATATTCTTCATTAAGCTTCTTCCTTGTTTCACTCACACCAAAATCCTAGTTGTTAGTTTCACTGCAGAACTTTGGTTACAAACTCAAGTAAGTTATGTCTTGAGCTTTGCTAAGTTTGTAAAATGATTTTGATTATGAGTTAACATAACCTCTTATAGGTTCTAACAAAAACAATGAAATACAAGACACGATACTCCTGGAGCCAGCTAACAGACCTCTGATCCATAACAAAATCCAAAGGGTTCTTTAGTCCTATCTAAGAACTAAGTCTTTTATCTCGTACCTGAAAAATTAAGTTGTAATTTTTTATGAGTTGCGAACTCAATGAGTGAACCATCATTGATGATTTCACCGGATTACAAACACATACTACATATTCCACATATATTATCATGTGGTAGTGGGATGTTTCATAAAAAGTTGTTGTTGTTGCTCTATACCTAATCTAATAGTTCCATGTGTTGCTCCTCTAACCTAGAAAGGTCTCCACTTAGTATTTTTATAAGTTATTTTGTCAAATATTAAGTTAACATAAATAAAGCATTAAAAGCAAATATATGCAAATATGGGCAAATATTAAAGCAAATTAAAGCAACTAGAAATAAGGATTGGATCTAATAACATGACGGCGACAAAGTTGACCACTAGATGTTATAATACTCAACATAAGTAATATCGCAGATATTAAAACAAATAAATAATATTACATCTTGATGGACAACATAGTCGACCACTTCAAGATGCAATAGGCAAATAGAAAGAGTACATATCAAATATTAAAGCAAATACAAAAACTTAACGGGCAATAGAGCTAGTATACTACAAGTGCTCAAAAGCAAATAAGTGCAAATAAACTCACATTAAGGCTCACATTAGCTCACGTTAAACTTTCAAACAATTTTTTTAATACATGTTAAGCATTACATAAACTTTGAGGGTTTTGAAAAAGAAAGAAAAGAAAAAAGGGCTTAAAGACAAAGGTTTTACTCAAATGAGATGGTTGTTACAAATAACAAAACCTTTTAAGAAGCTTTGGTTTTGAGGTGATCTAAGAAGGCTTTGAAAACTTTAGTCCTTAGAAGAAGGAAGGGATATTCAAGATCTTACAGGAGCAAGAATTAAGGAGAACTTGGAGAAGAAAGAGTGGAAGAAGAAGCTCTCCCTCTTTGTTTTAAACTTCCCCCTTATATTGAACTTCCTCCTTATATAGGTTCCTCGATGTCCTTTTTTATCATTTCATATTTTCAAATTAATCTTCAAATTGGTCACTCACGGTTGTCTTTGGTGCAAACTGTATGTCATGTTAAATAACCTAAATGAAAAAAAAAATTTCCACTTGGGCCCTTATGTTGGGCTTGATACAAAATACAATAGTAGAGCTCACATTTTACAAAGTACTTAGGCCCACTTTTTTACAAATTGATTAAATTAAACTCCTGATCTTCTGGCTCAAGTTCTTGGTCTTTATTATTTTCTGAGATCGTTGTGGATAATCATTAGGACACGCCTTATTTTAAATTACTAGTTTAAGTCAAATTTAATTGATTTGAGTTATATTTAAAAACTAAGCAATTATATTAGTATCATTTGATTAGTTCACTTTTGAGATTCATATTACGTACTCTTCATCATCATTTTTTAATTGGAACTATTTTTTTCAAAATTATAAACTTTTTTGTAAAGATTTCTTTAAGCAAATCCAACAATTACTGGCTATAAACTTTTTTAAAAGATTTCTTCAAATAAATCCAACAATTACTGTGTTATGATTTCTCACTTAAACCAATAAACTTTTGGACATTTTCACCATCACCACCTTAGTTCTTAAGTTCTTTCAAAAGTGTGATCATGTGTCCATGATGCATGCATCTTCTCCATTCCTTACCTCCATTTGAAGCAATTATCTCATCTAATATAATTTTAGATTCTCTGAGTAGTTTACATTTAGACTTTTATGATCTAAAATTTTATTAATTATGCAGCCGAAACTTGAATTAGAAATAAACCATATTATATAATCATTTTGCAATTGAAATAAAAAATTTCCAAAAAAGATTTTAAAATTAATGAAATAAAATTATTTCTATTTAATTTTAATTAAAAAGAATTTGTTTGATCAACCACAACTAAAATATGAGAAAGTATGTTATAAAATTATTCAATTATGTGTAATATTTATTTTAGTAATATGAATACAACTTACCATACATATAATAACCATAACTTCTAGATTCCCTACAATAAAGAAAGGGTAGGTGTGCTTAGATGACAAATCAAGGGATGAAAAATTGAGAAATGTAAAATAAGAGGGCCGAAGTATGAGAATCAAATAAATAAAACTGCCTTATTACAAAGAAAACTAAAATGAAGGTCCTAAACAGTAAATATTAGAAGAAGAAAAAAAAAAAAAAAACTAAACTTGGAGATGATTTTAAATACGAGACTTAGATGAAAGTCGCCATCTTCCTTCTTCCTTTCTTTGTAACTTTTGTTACACAAGACCATAACTCGCACCTTCAATCTCAATCTCTCTCTCTCTCTCTATATATACACGTACGTATATAAATACATATGTATTTTCGTTGCACACCCATTTTCTCTCGCACAACTGTCTCCATGTATATATTTATATATCTCTGTTGTGTTTGTGTGTGACACATAAAATTCATTCGTTACTCGTATAAAACGTATCTAATTGATTCAGAGACAGTAATTATAAAAGACAATAGAGAGCGAGAGGACAGAGAGAGAGAGCAAAAAGGAGGGCCTTTTCTGGCCTCTCTTCTTCGTATGCCTCTTCTCAGATCTTAGATTCTCTCAGTTTTCCATCTGGGTGCTCTTTTTCTGGTACATACTTAATCTAAGATGACATAACAAAATAAAAAAGAAGTTTTTTTGGGCATACAGTGGCGTAAAATTTTCTGGGTTTTGGATCATTCTCTAATTTCTTTTCGAAGTTTTTTACTTTTGACTTTGTTTCTTTAGGAATCTTGGGTTGTTGTTGATCGGTGAGAGGTTGCATATGCGTTTGGATTGAATCCAAGAGTACCCATTTCTGATATCTCCAAAGTTTTTTCTTTGTTTCTTTTGACAGGTATTTCCTTTGTTCGTAATTTAATCTGCATTATGCTATCATGTATCTGATTGTTTCCGGCAACTTTGGATTATGCCTTGTGTTGTCTAAGGTGTATCTTGGCACTGACTGTTTGATTGTAATTAATTTTGATAGCAATCAATTATGTGTCACCATCTAGATCCGTTTGATTGGTTTGAAACATGTTCCTGTGTTGAGATGATCGTTTAGGTGTTTATATAGTTGTTCTGATTCTTGTTTGATGGATTTTTTCTTGTTGGGATTCATATGCAGAATGGAAATGGAGCCTGGAAAGCTGTTCATCGGAGGTATCTCATGGGACACTAATGAAGACCGTCTTAGGGAGTATTTTCAGGCTTTTGGAGAAGTCAATGAAGCTGTAATAATGAAGGATCGGACTACTGGACGTGCACGTGGCTTTGGTTTTGTTGTTTTTGCTGATCCTGGTGTTGCCGAGAGAGTTGTGATGGAAAAGCACCTCATAGATGGTAGAAACGTAAGTTGTAGGGTAAATTCTCATAGTTTGAATTCGGATTAATTGTAGTGGTAGCTGTTTTCTTTTCATCGGCATGAATCAGTGGGCTTCCTTCTATCTTCTTTCTTACCGGATCTCATAATTAATCTTTTTCATCTTATCACTGTGATGGTGGACGTTTTATGTTGAAATATTGACAAGAGCAAACGTAAAAGTTTGTCTTTACTTTAGAGGTAAAGTTAGGCGCTTCACTGGGTGAAGAAAAACAAATACCTTGTTGCTGGGAGGACTGTAAAATATTTAACTTCTGGCGTTCAGGAGGCATTATAAGTATTGTCTGTCCCAGTTTGTATGTGCTTGCAACTTCAAGCGCTGATCAGAATAACAGAAGACATATTTCTTCAAAGCATAAGAATAATATTCATAATTATAACAACAAAAGGATGAAACTATAAGAAGAAATATTTCTTTTGGAATGGCTTGCATATGAGTATTCAATTGGAAGGCACATTAAGCTATGTTAATACTAAGTGTAGTCCTGACATGTTACAGGCTGAAGCTAATGCCTTTACTTGTTTGGATGCCATTATTTTGTTGAGTTACTTCCACCTTATTTTTTTCTTGAGAATAAGCAGAAGAAATAACGCAGAAAAGTAGATGTTTTGTTGAGCTACTGAATCAATAGCTTAACTAAATGGGGAACTGAAGAAATCAGTGAAGTGTCATGTAAAGAAGGAAAGTTAAAACTTTTTTATTTTTTCTCATTGTATGAAGTTAGCCTCACCAGAATGCTTGATCATGCTGATTAATACAGATCTTGACGATGTTTGTGATGAAAAGGCTGAGAAGTGTGCGTTTAATATTCAGATTCCAATTTGTAAATGTTATTCTTACATTACAAACACAGAGCTGTGTGTTTTTGATTTGCTAATAAATGTTTGACTGTAAGAGCTCCATAATTTGTGAGCTTGGTTCTGTAGACATCTGTAATGGTGTCTGTTTTCACGGTTACTCTCTCTTTCAGGTTGAGGCGAAGAAGGCAGTTCCTAGGGATGATCAGAACGTTTTGAACAAAAGCAATAGCAGCATCTATGGATCACCTGGTCATGCACGCACAAAGAAGATATTTGTAGGAGGTTTAGCACCAACGGTCACAGAGAGTGATTTTAAGAAGTACTTTGATCAGTTTGGCATAATTACGGATGTTGTGGTCATGTATGACCACTACACACAAAGGCCAAGAGGTTTTGGTTTTATTACTTATGACTCGGAGGAAGCAGTTGACACAGTGTTGCTCAAAACTTTTCATGAACTAAATGGTAAAACGGTTGAGGTCAAGCGAGCTGTACCCAAAGAATTATCTCCTGGGCCAACTCGAGGCCAATTAGGTGTATTTAATTACAGTCCTAGTAGAGTCACTAGCCTTCTCAATGGTTACACTCAAGGATACAATTCAAATGCTGGGGGAGGATATGGAACTAGAATGGATGGTAGGTTTAGTCCTGTTACTGTTGGTCGCAGTGGCTTTTATCCATATGGTGCTGTTTATGGCATAGGTCTTAATTTGGAACAGGGTTTGGGTCCAAGTTATGGAGAAAATTCAAGCCTTTCTTTGAACCATGGCTATGGACGACTGAGCCCTTCACTGAATGGAAATATGAGCAGGTATGAAAGTCCACTTGTGTATGGGGTAGGCAATGGTGGGAATAATTCTGTGTTAAGTTCAAATGCTCGAAGTTTGTGGGCTAATGGAAGTATTAATCAATCATCAAACTCCATAAGCTCTAATGCTGTTATGGGTTCTGGGAGTGGGAGTTCAGGGATGAGTTCCTTTGGCAGTATAGGAGTACTCTGGGGATCCACTGCTCATCCCGGGCAAAGTGGAGGTGTTGGTGCCAGCTATAGCATTGGCAACCTTGGTAATGGCAATGCAGATTCCAATGCTGGTCTAGGAGTGGTCGGATACGGAAGAAACAACGGGACAAGTTTTGCATCATTGGCGTCTCGTGGAACTCCAAATGGTGTTTATGACAGAGTTTATACAGAAATCAATGATGATGGTCTATTCTATGGAGACCCCACTTGGCGATCTTCACCCTCAGAGATAGAGCGATCTGCCTCATTTGGATTTGGGCTTGGAAACGCAGATGTTATGACAAGAAACACTTCTGGTTACATTGGCGGTTATAGTGTTACCAACAGACAATCAAATGGTAAGTTAAATCCTGCTAACAACTACCAACTCCTTTTATGAGAGATAGAAACCTTTATACTTACTTTTGTCATCTTTTCTTGAACTTCATTAGCATATGGTTGTCAAAGATAATAATACAGGATGAACTGATGAGTATCCTTTGTACAAACTAATGTAAAGCACTACAATCCACTGCACTGAATCTTCTGATTAGAATTCTGTTATAATTTTCTAGTTAATATTGTGGCTAGGTTAATAATACAGTGATTCGGTATTTTTGTTTTGGTCCTCCGTGATATGCATGCTTAACATTGCTGAAAGGGCATTTGGTCTGCAATTATATTATTAGATGGTTTCTGACTTCATATTATGGAAAAACTTGCTAGCTACCATTTACTGAAGAATGAACTGGATTCTAGCAAATATTTCTTTAAACACATTTGCTAAAGTGCTCAGCAATTCCTTAAGGCTTAATATGTACTTGCTGTTTAGTTCGTTAGACTTCTTAATTATTTAGAATAACTTTTAATACATTAATAGCTATTAGCAGCTTGATTTTCTTGCACTTGTCTGGAATTTGGTGAACTATGTATTAGAAGAATGTAGCTGTAAGCTTGCCATCATTAAGCCTTTTGTGATTTCAGATAAAGGCTATTTTGTGGATAATTACCCTGTGGAGATTTTATATAAGAGCCTGTCACTGATTTTGATGCCCCATTGCTTAATTCCTTTGCATTCATCCTAAAAAATTGCCCTTGTTCTTTCTTCTAAGTCGCGCATTAGTATGATTGTTCTTTATGTACTTACACGGCTGCGGCCTTCATTCGTTTCAGGAATTGATGGACGATGATATGAATGTCGCAGAGTTTATGATAGTCGAAGCTTCTCTGGTGATGTGAACTGCTGCATACAATTTACTGATCCAGATGTTTTAGTTTGTATCGGAACGTGATTAGGGCTAATTGATTTGCCTGTTTTTGATGAATTTTCCAGAGAGAGCAGTCGCAAGGAATTATATACAAGGTTTGATCTTTGAGGTTTTTTCTATTATAGGTTTTCTTTCTTTGAACTTCATTAATGTGTAAAATCAGATTCTGGGTAAGAGCAGAGTTCCTGTTTCATGTATCTTTAGTGACTCGGTGGTACAAAACGTTTTGTGTTTAACTTTTCAACTTCTTCTGGGTGTTTCATGCAGCAAAACTGCTGGTTCTTGTCAAAGTATGTTGTTTCCTTAAAGAGTTTTCCTTTGTAGGGATTGTATGTATTGTACAAGATGTTTGCTGGACTCACTAGTGAATAAATTTCTACATTTTTTTTGAAAGATAATTACTGCATTATACTCCATATGTTCATCTTGTAATGGCTAAAGCTCCTTTGGAGATTCTCATTTATCTGTTCTTAAATTGCTGACACGCTCTAAATGTTCACTTTGAAGCTTGGGAATATAATGTTGAGCTTAAAGGTAATATTACACTAATTTTAAATTGTTGATTGCTGAGTTAAATTATGATTTTTGATTATTGCAATAAGTGTATATGCTGGCTATGCGCTACAGAGCAGAGTGTTGGTCTATCGTAAAGGTGCATAGTGATAATTTAATAATGATAGAGATGAGAATGATCTATTAAATGTGTAACTTTATAAGAAGAGATAATGTTATGAGCGTAGTGGTAAGAGATAAATTGAGGGTGGCTAACGTAAGTAGTAAATTAAAGGAGACAAGACTTAGGTAATTTCGATATAGTAAAAGGAGACATCTTAATACTCTAATAAGAAAACTGTAGTTAAGAACAGTAAGAGAAAAATAGAAAAATTAAAAAAAAAACTGAAAGTAAATGATCAAGAAGGATATGAATTTGTTAGAACTTGAGAACTTGACTCTTAACAGGACGAGTAAAAGTTTTTTTTTTAAACGGAGGAATCTATAGTCGTTATCCTTTAGATTTGCACTGGATAAATTTTCGAGTTGATATAATAACCTGCAAATCACATTAACCGAGTACTCCACACTAGACAAACTCCGACAGGTTCAATCGAGGGAGCGTAAATAGGAAGATTTGAATATAGGACCTTTTGGCCCCATGTTCTCTACTCCACTAACTCGAATATCCCCTAGGGAGTGTAAAAGATACCATATAAAAAGGTTCTTCTTTTTATCTATAAATTCTTTGAATTTCTTTGGAATCTTATGTAATGTTTATAACCTAAACACCTTAATCTATAGAACTTTCCTTTCAGTATTTCTTTTATAGTGTTTTTTAAGTTTTTTATCTATATATTGTTATTTATTAGTATTTGCATTATTATTTGCACTTATTTTTTAATTTTTAATTTTTTCCAATATTACTTCCGCTTTGTGCAATAATTGGTATCAAAGCAATTGATATTATTACATAATCCATAAATGCTTTAATTGTATTAAGATGAACATAATGTAGCAAATTTGCAAATAATGCATTTTAACTTGTACTAGTTTTAGTATTGATACAGTGTAGTAACAGTACTTGTTAATATCAAGTACCATTTTAAGTAATTTTTTAAAATTATGAAGTAGTTGTTTATATTTTATATAAATAAACTTTAATCTTTATTATGATTAAAATTTTAAAATTCAAATTTGACTTAATAATACTATTGATTAAAATTAATATTAAAATATTTTCCAGTGCCCAGCATGGAAACTTTACCCCATCAAGGGACACTATTGAATCCTGTGTGCTTGCTTGATTTCATAATTGCCACCTTTCAGCATGAAAGGTAAGCACTGTCTTAAATCAGTAGTTGAACATCTGGTGACACTCAGTAATCAAACCTATTATTCTCATAAAATGTAATTCCACTCAAAAGAACCATGAAGGTGGTATGCAGGCAAACCAGAATGATATAATGTCAGCATATCAGCAGAAAACAGAGCTTAAGGGCAAGATCCCACCATCAAAACAGAATCAAGCAAAGTAATAACCTACTAGACTATTCATAGAGGAAGTTACAAGTTTCCTCTGAAAGAAAACTCAAACAAGTAGTTTCACCCTGGATAACAGATTGAAAACCTTGAGCCCCTGCATCTTACCAAGAATGCTGCTAGACTTTTGAACCAGAAGAGATGCATGTGCAACACGTTGCGGGTCATTTCTGCTCCACCGAAAAGCCACATTGTTTTGAATCAAAAGATAAGTGATAACTCCACAATTGACCAACTGAAACCTTATTCCCTGCTGAATAGACAAAGTCCACAGAAATTTGTTTGTCCCTCTTTGAGATACAATGAAAAGCGTAATAGAAGTCAATATGGTATCCCTATCGGCTGCATTTTTTGACATAGTTAAGAGAGTATAATCATAAGCACCTTGACAGGACATTAAAATGTATAAAACTATACAGCCCCCATAGTGTACCTCACTTATCCAACAAGTCGGAGGAAAGCAGAGTAAATCCAACTTTTGATTCCATCAGTTAGCCAAGCTTCTTCGGTTACTCATCGAAGGAATAAACCGTAGAGAAATAAAGCCACTTGTATCACAAGCATAGCCTGCGTCCATCAGATCGCAGTCTATTTGCAAAATCATATCATTTATGTCCTCAATTCTAGCTTGTGGTTTGTTGCACATTAAGAGTGAACTCTGATCTTGGCAACACTATCCCAAAACCTAAAAGTTCCATAGGCATTAGAAATCACAACAATCTTTCCAGAATTTCTGGATCTGTTTCAAATAATTATGCTGCAAGCTTCAGTGGGTTCATATTTCGTAAGTTCCACAAGGACCAAACAGAGTACCCATTATAACTGAGTGTTCATAACAAGGTGATTTTATAACAAAGTTGTAGGCTTCTTGTAACCTCCCTGCAGGAACAAGTAGATCAACCATCAGTGAAATATGCTTCCCTCTAGTGCCGTATAGTGCAATCCTTCTCCATAGAAGAAAAATGTTCCAAACTTTTATTGACAAAACCTCACTACAGGCAGAAATGTCAGCCATAAAAGTAAAATAATTTGGTTTAAAACTCCCATCTTTTGTCCCATGAAATAACTCCAATGCCTCCACAACTCTTCCATCTTGGCCATACCTACATATCAAAGAAGTCTGGATAACTACGTTTTGGTTCGATGATTTATCAAAGACCTTACATGCATCGGAAAGATTGTTTCACTTCCATTCCTGAGGACACTATTGACAACAACATTTCATCATAAGGGCGAGAACTTGCTTTCGATTTATCAATATTGGCAGAGCAGCACAGACTCTACAAGTAGGTGGAAAGTTATATTAATCTGATCTCAAGCCATACTGCCTCATTGTCAAATGGAGACCCAATCCCATTTCTTCAAGCCCCTTCTGCCTATAGCTGGCAGTCATTGTATTCTGAAAAATCAAGCTTTTATTTATCAACTTTTCAAACAAAACATGCCCAGTCTTCAAACCCCAAATTTAACATACAATATTAGCAATTTTGTCTTCAGTTATTCATCAGGAATGTACTCAACAATAACTATTTGAATGTGAATTCTTCTTCCTTTCTCATAGTGTTTCCTGAATATCCATTCTTTCAACAAAAAAGCACAAGTCCCATGTTCAACACTCCAACCTGTAAGCCATGAGAGCCTCACGGCTTCGCGCAAGCTTCCCGCGAAACAAAGATACTTAACTTTTTATTCAACCGGGAGCAAGCATTAACCTGCAAGCTGGTAATATCTACGCCACATTCCTCAATGGAGTAGGAAACACTCCTGAAAATGTCACCCATTATACCATACTAAGAATTATCACAATAAAAATCCAGATTCCTCACGATTTAAAAAAAAAAAATCATTCAGTTTCTTAAGAGTCAAACATGACACTAGACCAAAGCTATATCACACATGACATAATTAGAAATACAAAGATACAAAAAAATGGAGCCAAAGAACAAAACTTTAACCTAAGCCCAGGTTATAGAAGGAACAACAAATACCTTCCAAGTTCGGTTTCAGAGTGAATGCGTTGAAGAAGAGTGGTAGTTTTGCCGGCGAACAAGAGACCCACAATCACATGAATTGGCCCAGAAGACGAGGAGAAGAAATGACACGAGGGCTGTGATTGAAGACCTTTGTTATGAGAATGAGAAACAAGGATTTGGCTAAAAGCACGTTGGACTGGCGTGGGATAGAAGTGGAATCAATTGGGATAGAGACAAAACTGAATCTTTTAGAGGGTACAACGAGAAAGAGAGGAGGTCTGGGTAATGAGAAGGCGGGGGACATAAGAGACCTCATTCTTAAAATAGGAAACATAAAGAGAAAAATGGGTTCTGGGTTTGGGTTCTTTTGATAATGTTCCAAAGAGAAAGGGAGAGAGAACGAAGGGCGTGCGGAGTTATAGCATGGCTGCCATAACTAGGGTTTAAGGGTTTTGCAGGGGAATCAGAAAATGTTTGGAGGAGAAAGAAAATTTAGTTTAGATGTTGTAATTGTTAGAGTTCTTATTTTTAGTCCCACATTAAGTCAACGGATCAACTCGAGTTTAATGAATTTAAAAGATTAAAATAAAGTTAACAAAATAATATTATTTTAATCTATAAATGGTAAAACAAGATACTTTAGTATTGGTTCAAATGGGCTTGAATTGAATTCATGATGACTAAGTCGGAGTTGACCAAACACCAACCGTAACAATTGACTATCAATACTTTCCCAAACCATTTTTATTGACCCAAGAAGAAGAAGAAGTAGAAGAAGAAGAAGGAAGGACTTTAATTTCATTTACTATAAAATTGACAATTGAAAGCAAGCTTTGAAATAATCGGTAAGATTATTCTTTTGTGATTGGTTGGTCACAAATTTAAGTCATAAAAGTATCTTTTTTATAAAATACAAAAAGAAGGTTATATATAATTGATAAAGCTCACTGGACCTTTCCAATACAAGAAGCATTGTGCACTTGATTTGCTCTTTTATTACTTTCTTCGTTAATTAAAGATAAGGTTGTGTGTATAAGCAAAAATATAAAAAAAGATATTATAAAGTTATTCAATTACATGTAGTCTGTAATATGAATGCAACTTACCATACATACAACAGCCATAGTTGTTAGTTTTAAGCTCCACATTGATATTAATAATGTATTATCGAAAAATTATAAAATTTATTATTGGCCATCGTTGCTTTGCCAATTGACATAATTGAACATTTCTACGTTGGAGGAAAAGTGCGGATGCTTAGAGTTAGCTGTCAAGCCTACACAAATCAAGGGATGAAAAATTGAGAAATGGAAAATTAGAGGGTCAAAGTATGAGAATCAAATATATAAATCTGCATTATTACAAAGAAAACAAAAACAAAGGTCCTAAAAAATAAATATTAGAAAAAAGCTAAACTTAGAGATGGTTTTAAATACGAAACTTAAGAGGAAAGACACCATCTTTTTCCTCTGTAACTTGCACAAGACCGTAACTGATAGCTCGAAATCTTCAATCTCAATCTCTTGCTTTCTCTCTCTATACATTCACATTTTTGTATAAATATATATGTATTTTCGTTGCAAACCCATTTTCCCTCAGGCAGCGCTCTCCATAAAATTCATTCGTTACTGATGTAAAACATATCTAATTGATTCAGATACAGTAATTATAAAAGACAATAGAGAGCGAGAGGACAGAGAGAGAGAGAGATAGAGAGCAAAAAGGAGGGCCTTTCTTGGCCTTTCTTCTTCGTATGCCTCTTCTCAGATCTTAGATTCTCTCAGTTTTCCATCCGGTTGCTCTTTTTCTGGTACATACTTAATCTAAGATGACATAACAAGAAAAAAAAGAAAGCTTTTTTGGGCATATAGTCGCGTAAAATTTTCTGTGTTTTGGATCATTCTCTGATTTCCTTTCGAAGTTTTTTACTTTTGACTTTGTTTCTTTAGGAATCCTGGGTTGTTGTTGATCGGTGAGAGGTTGCATATGCGTTTTGATTGAATCCAAGAGTACCCATTTCTGATATCTAAGTGTATATATCTCCAAAGTTTTTCTTCTGTTTATTTTGACAGGTATTTCCTTTTTTCTTAATTTAATCTGCATTATGCTATCATGTATCTGATTGTTTCTGGCAACTTTGGATTATGCCTTGTGTTGTCTGAAGTATATCTTGGCACTGACTGTTTGATTGTAATTAATTTTGCTAGCAACCAATTATGTGTCACCATTTAGATCCGTTTGATTGGTTTGAAACATGTTCCTGTGTTGATATGATCGTTTAAGTGCTTATATAGTTGTTCTGATTCTTGTTTGATGGAGTTTTTCTTGTTGGGATTCATATGCAGAATGGAAATGGAGCCTGGAAAGTTGTTCGTCGGAGGTATCTCATGGGACACTAATGAAGACCGTCTTAGGGAGTATTTTCAGGCTTTTGGAGAAGTCAATGAAGCTGTAATAATGAAGGATCGGACTACTGGACGTGCACGTGGCTTTGGTTTTGTTGTTTTTGCTGATCCTGGTGTTGCCGAGAGAGTTGTGATGGAAAAGCACCTCATAGATGGTAGAAACGTAAGTTGTAGGTTAACTTCTCATAATTTGAATTCGGATTAATGCTAGTGATAACTGTTTTCTTATCATTGACATGTTACTGGCTACTGGCTTTAATTGTTTAGATGCCATAATTTTATTCACTTCCATTTTATCATTTTGTTGGGAATGAACAGAAGAAATCACTCGGAAAAGTAGCTTATTTGTTGAAATACTGAATCAATAGCTTAACTAAGCGGGGAACTGGAGAAAATCAGTGAAGGATTAAGTAAAGAGTGAAAGTTAAAACCTTTTTATTCTCTCTTATAGTATGAAGTAAGCCTCACTGAAATGCTTGATCATGCTGATTAATACAGATCTTGACAATGTTTGTGATGAAAAAACTAAGAAGCATGCGTTTAATATTCAGTTTCCAATTTATGAAGTGTCATTCTTACATTGCAAACACAGACTTTTGTGTTTTTGGTTTGCTAATAAATGTTGGACTAAGAGCTCCACAAACTGTGAGCTTGGTTTTGTAAACATCTGTAATGGTGTCTGTTTTCACTTTTACGCTTTCTCTTTCAGGTTGAGGCAAAGAAGGCAGTTCCTAGGGATGATCAGAACCTTTTGAACAAAAACATTAACAGCATCTATGGATCACCTGGTCATGCACGCACAAAGAAGATATTTGTAGGAGGTTTAGCACCAACAGTCACAGAGAGTGATTTTAGGAAGTACTTTGATCAGTTTGGCATAATTACAGATGTTGTGGTCATGTACGACCACTACACACAAAGGCCAAGAGGTTTTGGTTTTATTACTTATGACTCGGAGGAAGCAGTTGATAGAGTGTTGCTCAAAACTTTTCATGAACTGAATGGTAAAAGGGTTGAGGTCAAGCGAGCTGTACCCAAAGAATTATCTCCTGGGCCAACTCGAGGCCAATTAGGTATATTTAATTACAGTCCTAGTAGAGTCACTAGCCTTCTCAATGGTTCCACTCTAGGATACAATTCAAATGCAGGGGGAGGATATGGAACTAGAATGGATGGTAGATTTAGTCCTGTTACTGTTGGTCGCAGTGGCTTTTCTCCATATGGTGCTGGTTATGGCATAGGTGTTAATTTGGAGCAGGGTTTGGGTCCAAGTTATGGAGAAAATTCAAGCCTTTCTTTGAACGTTGGCTATGGACGACTGAGCCCTTCATTGAACGGAAATACGAGCAGGTGTGATAGTCGATTTGCGTATGGCGTAGGCAATGGTGGGAATAATTCTGTGTTAAGTTCAACTGCTAGAAGTTTGTGGGCTAATGGAACTATTAATCAATCATCAAACTCTATAAGCTCTAATGCTGTTATGGGTTCTGGGAGTGGGAGTTCAGGGATGAGTTCCTTTGGCAGTATAGGAGCACTCTGGGGATCCACTGCTCATCCCGGGCAAATTGGAGGTGCTGGTGCCAACTATGGCAGTGGCAACCTTGGTAATGGCAATGCAAATTCCAATGTTGGTCTAGGAGTGATCGGATATGGAAGAAACAACGGGACAAGTGTTGCATCATTGGCATTTCGTGGAACTCCAAATGGTGGTTATGACAGAGTTTATACAGAAATCAATGATGATGGTCTATTCTATGGAGACCTCACTTTGCCATCTTCACCCTTAGAGATAGAGCGATCTGCCTCATTTGGCTATGGGCTTGGAAATGCAGATGTTATGACAAGAAACACTGCTGGTTACATTGGCGGTTACAGTGTTGCCAACAGACAATCAAATCGTGGTAATTTAAATTCTGCTAACAACTACAACTCCTTTTATGAGACATAGAAACCTTTATACTTCCTTTTTCATCCTTTTTTGAACTTCATTAGCATATGATTTTCATAGATAATAATAAACAGTCTGAGCTGATGGAGTATCCTATGTACAAAATAATGTCAAGCACTACGATCCATTGCACTGAATCTTCTGATTAGAAGTCTGTTATAATTTTCTAGTTAATATTGTGGCTAGGTGAATAATTCAGTGATTCGGTATTTTTGTTTTAGTGCTCCGTGATGTCTGTGTTCAACATTGCTGAAAGGGCATTTGGTCTGCAGTCATATGGCATTAGATGCTCTCTGACTTCACATTATGGGAAAACTTGCTCTTTACCATTTACTGAAGAATGAACTGGTTTCTAGCAAATATTTCATTTGGTGAACTATGTACTAGAAGAATGTAGCTGTAAGCTTGCCATCATTAAGCCTTTTGTGATTTCAGATAAAGACCATATTCTATGCCTAATTACTATGTGGAGATTAAGTATAGAAGAGTCTGTTACTGCTTTTGATGCCCCATTACCTAATTTTTTTGCTTTCATACTCAAAAATTGCCCTTGTTCTTTCTTCTAAAGTCGTGCATTAGTATGATCGTTCTTTATGTACTCACAAGTTTGTGGTCTTAATTCGTTTCAGGAATTGCTGCATAGGATGATGATATGAATATCACAAAGTTTATCATAGTTCAAGCTTCTCTGGTGTTGTGAATTGCCGCATACAATTTACTGATCCAGATGTTTTAGTTTGTATCGAAACGTGATTAGGGATAATTGGTTTGCCCGTTTCTGATGAATTAGCCATAGAAAGCAGTCACAAGGAATTCCATATAAAGTTTGGGCTTTGAGGTTTTTTCTGTTATAGGTTTTCTTTTTTGCAACTTCATTCATATGTAAAATCAGATTCTGGGTTAGCCAGAGTTCCTGTTTCTATGTATCTTTTAGTGACACAGTGATACAAAACAAACCTTAAAAAACAGGCCTTTTGTGCTTAACTTTCCAACTTCTTCCAGGTGTTTCATGCAGCAGAACTGCTGGTTCTTGTCAAAGTATGTTGTTCGGTTAGAGTCTTCCTTTGTAGGGATTGTATGTACTGTACAAGATGTTTGATGGATTCACTGGTGAATAAATTACTACATTATAATCTTCATTTTCATAATCATCTGATAACTAAACTTCTTGTGGAGATTCTCATTTACTTGTTCTTAAATTTCTGACATGCTCTGAACGCTACTTTTGAAGCTTGGGAATAAAATGTTGAGCTTAAGGTTTGGTTTATATGTATAAAGCTTCAATTGCATTATAAAATGTAGCAGACTAGCAAATATGGATGATATAAAATACTGTTTAATTTATTTTTTTAAAATTATAAAAACAGTGCTTTAATTTTATATATATAGACATCAACCCATACAATATGATATATATATATATACAGCTATTCCAATCTGCATTAGCTTTCTGGCAATTCTAAGATTAGCTGTTGAGTTTATGATCGATGTGATACCTGATTAAGATATGCATCTTCATAATATAGCTGTTTACGTGTGCCAAAGCCTGCTTCGTTGTTCCTTCCTTTTTGGTAGAATCAAATGACTCAAGGAATAATAGAGTTTGAAGTAATCAAGAACTTGTTTGATTTCTATTCTTTTTAAATACCAAGTTGATGTATAAAAGCAAAGCCTTTGCTGTAAATAGCATAACTTGGTTTTATTTGGATTTTGTTGAATCCACAAAGTTGATATTAATTCCAAAGAAGACGACATCGACAACAACAATCAGTATGAATTTCGATGATACGTGAGATTTGGGACTTTCTAATCGTCTTGTTAAGAGTTAAGTATAATACACTACATTTTTAAGATTTTAAATTAAAAAATAACATATAATTTAAAAAATTAAAAAAAAGTTAGGTATAATTTTTAGTTTCATAAAAATCATTTTTATTAAATTTTTGTTAAAAGTATCGATAAATTGCATATAATATTAAATTTTTGTTAAGAAATTTATTTTAAAAAATCGAAAATCATAATTTTTTTAGAAATTTTAAAATTAAATTAAGACATAAAAGAATGCTGTCTATTCTTAAAAGGAATAATTCGAGTCTTACATTTATTCTTACCTACACAAATTAAGAAAGAGCCACGCTGTAAGACAAGTTGCTTAAAGAACGATAAGACAAGCCACGTTCCCAACATGGGGAAGACTTAGAACGTGCATGAAAAGAGTGTTGAAGTACCTATTTTGTCCATGAACGTGTGGTGCTCATGTTCGTCACCTTTATCCCTAAACAGATTTGATAGATAAGCCACTAAGAAGAGCTTGAAGGTCACTTTCATGGCTGCCAAGCTTCTTCAACTTCTATAATTACAAATTCTGTAATCTTTTGTTGTTATCATTAATATTTATCCATTTTGGTGGTCCATCCTCTTTTTTACATAAATGGAATCCTACTCTGTTCCTAGATTTCATTTTCAGTAGTCGTGCCAGCTACGGCTTGGACCCATCGGAGGGAGACATGTAAGCCACTAATTAGGAAACAACTCCATTTCTAATTTTTGGAAAGAATCTTTCTTTTACGCTTCGGTTAAAGAATAATACGCTGAATTGGAGTTGACAAAAAATCGATTTCAAATCAAATCATGACAATTAAATCGATTTCAAATCAAATCATGACAATTCGGATAAATGGAAAAATTTTATGAATTTAAACTATTTTGAAACCTTTTTTTTTTTAGCAAGTTGACTTAAAATTGAATCAGATTGGAAAACACCTAATTCGGTTCGGAATCGATTTGTCCAATTATAACTAATAGCAAAAGGTCATTAAATTGCACCATCTTCTTCTCATCTCTTGCCACAAAAAAAAAGGCACACTTCAAATCAAAATTCAAAATTATGTAAATTTTTTTCTTACAGCAAATTTTAAAACAAAGATTTTTTTGCCTTTTTTAAATTGGATTCGGAAAATTTTAATCGATTTTAAATGTTCGATACTGACCAATTTTAAAAATTCAGACATTTTGTCTGATTAGGTCAACACGGATTCATATTTGGTTTTAATTCAGACAAAAATCGGTCAACTCGATTTAAATTCGGTCAAAAAAATTCTAACCTTTATCTGTTTTTTCTAGAACAGGCAGGATCGGGTTATCAGTTCGGACGAAATTTTGCCAGGCTTACATGGTATGAACATTAGATATAAGCTAATTAAGTGTCATTAATATGATAACTCAACTCAACTTTTAAACTCCATCAAACCAATTAAAATTTGACTTAAATTTATAATTTAAAATAATTATAATAAATTATTAATATGATAACTCAACTCAACTTTTAAACTCTATCAAACCAATTAAAATTGACTTAAATAAATAATTTAAAATAATTAACAAATTATTAGTTTGAGTTAAGTTTAATTATTTTTGTTCGAGATTAAAAATTACGTAATCATATAAACATTAGTTCTTGTGCGATGTTCGTACTTCTTGAATTTCTTTATTATTTTTTAGTTGAAGTCTAAAAGAAGGTTTTTCTAAAAAATTGAAAACTATAAAAAATTTTAAAATAATTTTAATGTTCAGTGAGTTTTTCTAAAAAAAATTTAAATTGTAAGGAGGTGTTTATATGCTAAATAATCAAGTTGACTTGACAATTAAAAGTAAGTAACAAATGTTTATGATTCCATGTTCAATGGATTAAAAGGAGTAAGAGATCTGTTCAATCACATATGCATATGCCTAAATAGTATAAAATCCCTATTGAACACATGAACTACAACACTTTACTTTAAAATAAAAGAGTAAAACTCCCAATAATGGTCAAGTTGGAAAATAAGAATGGAGTTAAACAACCATAGCAATAAAATACACTTCATCATGTAACACCTAATGTGGATCATTACTCAACCTAACTCTTCTGAAGTAGGGATGACAACAGGCATAGGCCAACCATGCCAATTTTTTTAAAATTAAAAATATAGAACAATGTTGTCTAGGTATAAGCTTACCTGATGTCTAACTATTCTAAATAAAACGATGTCATTTTGTTTAAAATAATTGAGTCTTGAGTCAATATGAGCCTAAGCCTGACCCATAAACAGGTTTATTGAAAACAATTAAATTTAATCCCATAAGTTAAAAATTGTCATCCCTAATCTTAGGCAAATGAATATAATGAGAAATTAATTTCTCACTAACTTTTTTCATAAAAGAAGAATTAGAAACATATCATGTGATCTTCAAAATAATGAGCCATTAGAATATGATTTTGATTAAGTACATATACATAAACTAGTAACTAAAAAAATGTAATGTTACGCTCACACACATAAGGATATCAAAATTGGGCCGATCACTCATTTTGATCCGTGTTGATTAGGCCACAGGCCGGCCCAACCATTACTTCCAAAAAAATTTTCTTTTTGAAAAAATATGACGTTGGCCCGTGAGACACCAACCACTTGGTCCGGCTCATTCACATCCATACATGCACATGATAGTTAAAAGGATACGTAGAATTTCAGTTTTTTTGGTACGTTATTTTCAATATTTATTACTAAGAAATGAGCTCAATTTCTTTTGTTAATCATTAAATTTGAAGTTCAACTGAACAACAAATATGGTGAGTTACGAAGAATTGAAGTAAAATGCCAAGTCTTCTCCTTTCCTTGTGGATTGTACAACAGAATTACAGTGAAAAGACTTGGACTTGAACATGTAAATCTTCAGAGTCTCTTTCAGGTCAATCACATCTTGTCTACTCGTTGAAATCATCTCCATCTGGGATCAAAGAAGGATGTCCATGGAGTGAAAGAACTAACAATGTAGAGGAAGAAACGCAAGGAATGATTGACAATCTCAGACTAGGAAGAACATGCAAAAGAAGAAGATGCAAGCCTGCGTTTACAATATTATAATGGATTTAAGATGAACAACAACCCCCTGCATTAGCTTCAGGTTTTGTTTCTTCATGGCTTTAAGATGAACAACAACCCCCTGCTTTAGCTTCTGGTTTTGTTTCTTCATTACTGTCTCCACTTTCTCCCTGTAAAACCACGGTTTTCCCGTCTCCCATCGAGGGGGCATCCTGTTTCTTGATTTCTTGAGATGACATAACCTTCCGGCTTAATATGTTGTAGATCTCCTTAACAACTGTATGAAATGCTGTAACTACATTGGAAGAATCAAGAGCCGAAGTTTCTACGAAAAATAAACCCTGTGCCTCTGCCAAGGCCTTGCCTTCTGCTGTTGGTACCTCTCTGGCATCCTTGAGATCAGACTTGTTACCAACAAGTATCGTCACCACATTCATGTCAGAGTGAGCTGCCCAATCAAGAAAGGAATAAGATGATTTCTGAAGCATCAATGTGCATGCAACAAATGATATAAAGGAAAAGCCATCGTGAAATAATTTCCTACAAGATGGTTATCTAAGAAATAGGTAATCGTAAGGTGTAAATGAGACATCTCGTGTAGTGGTGTGAATTAAACCTCAAAGTCTACATCAGTGTCTGCATGATACATGTATCAATTTGAAGTCATCCTATCAAAATTATTGATGTCGCTGTTTAAATGCAAGTGAATTTGTACAATTCTAAAGTAAGTCCCATTCCATTCATGAAAGACCTAATAGTAGTTGAATACTTTCAAATCAAATGTAAACCATGGAAGAGTATTGTTTCTAACTATTCACCATACACAATATTATTTATGGCATAAGCGCCTCTGGCATACGAGTCTAGGGGTCGACAGAGCTCAGCAAACAGGCATTAGAAGTTCCAATGATTTCTAAGCGATTCATTAATAAACTCAAAAACCACCATACTACTTCCAATGTCAGATTGGGCAAGAAGTCCGCAGAACTTTTAATTTATAGGCCTGACTTTATTCAGTGTACTGTGTACTATCACTAAATTATGGTGGTTAGTCCCAATTAAATATCCTCCAGGAGAAGGATATAATACAAGAAGGAAAGGGAAAAGTAAAGGTGTAAAAATTTTAGCAAAGCGGTAATGTCACTCTTACTATGAAGTTCATTAAGCCATCTGCCAATGCTATCAAATGTCTGGCGTCTACTGATGTCATAGACCAATAGAGCTCCTACAGCACCTCTATAATATGCAGATGTAACAGCCCTAAACCGCTCCTGACCTGCTGTGTCCCAGATCTGTGCTTTAACTTCCTTTCCATTAATATCCATCTTTTGAGTTTGGAATTCTACCCCTATTGTTGACTTGGAATTGGGATAGAACTCATTCCTGGCAAATCTGGCAAGCAAATTAGACTTTCCAACTGCAGAATCACCAACTAAAACAATCTTGAATAGGTAGTCCTCTGTTGTTTCCTCCTCGGATTGAAAATCCATCTTCCAACCTTCACAGAGTTGTCGCTCTATATAAGCATATTAGTGATCGCTGGTTACATGTGTTCAATGAGAACAAAATACTGACTAGGGAGTATCAAACTCTTCCCTGGACAATATAAAGAAATGGGTTAGTGTAAATAAGACCAAAACAAGAAAAATCAACAAACTTTAAAGGTACAAAAGGTATACAAAGGAAAGAAGCTGCGGTCCAGCAACTATCCAGGATCATAGCATTCAAGTAAATAACTGTCTTGATGAAGTATTTTAAGGTGAAGAGAAGAATAGTAACTCGTAGTTCATCTCAGGCTTCCTTCCACTGCCACAACTTGCTAAATAATTTTCTACAAAAAATAAAATATGGCCTAAAACGACGAATTTCAAGGTCCCTGCGTAAAATGTTGTGTATCTTGAACCTAAATTCAAATTCAGTTCCTCAACTACCAAAGGAAGATTAACTACATTGCAATATTGTATGTCTATAGCAATTACAATGAACATGTACGCTAAGAACTCAAAAGTCATGGAACCTTACAGCATAACATCTGCTTCAGTGATATCTTAGAAAAATTGAAAGAGCAATTATATACTTCAAAACCTGTTAGTCTCTTCAAAGCAACAAGGAAAAGATCTATCCCTTCTCCAATGCTGATTTGGCCCCTCTAATGACTCCAAAAGCACACCAATTATTGCTTGGTGCGTCCAGTCTCAACCTAGTAACATTAAAGTCAGATCCTTCTTACAGAGCAAAATGACAATCTTGCATTGGTAAAAGGATCCTGAAGCATGCTCCAAATACAGATATTAAACGATCAACCACTAATTAGAAAGTCCAATCCTCCTTATACTCCATCACTTATGACTAAGGGAGAATGAATTCACAAAAGAACAAACAGAAGACAACTCCAGCAAAAGAAAAAAGTCTAAAATAGTTATCTCCAATTTCCAGAATTATCTAAAGGGTCCTCTTCAATAAGTCTTGATATTCTTCAATCATTCCTCTTTCCTATCCCTTTTATTACTACAGCACACAATTTGCCTTCCCTATATAACTACAGCACACAATTTGCCTTCCCTATATAACTACAGCACACACTAGCATAGGCTCATTTATGCTGATTTCATTTTATGCGGATCAAGCCATAAAAAACTGTCCATAAACAAGTTGACATGTGATATGTAATGCAAAAGGCTTCAGAACACTACAAGATTGGACATAAGCTTAAAGGAGATGTAAACTGCATGATTAGGATGCAGAAAATCAATCCAGAGCCATGACAAGGGATTGCTTTATCCAAAAGACTTGCTCAAATTTTTATTTAATTTTCCAGTGAACTAAGATCAATAAATAAACTACCATCAAAAATCAACCTCAAAAGTTCCATCACTACATAGATCCCAATTGAAATCTCACCCACTAAGACAACTTTGAAAAGACGTAGCATCATCTTCAGTAACGATACACATTGCATTATCCCATAACTACGTAATGAGAGACTCAAACAAAAAAGAAAAACGTCAAAGCCTAAAAAATCTACGTAAATTCCGTCTGCAAGTGAAAAGTGCATTTAAAAGCACCTTAAAAGTCAACATTATGACGCGACAATAAGGTCCAGCATACCAACGCTACTTTATCCACCGAAAGAACAAAAACATGTAGCTGTAAACACGATCCCCAGAATTAGCTCACAAAACCTGATAATACTGTTGTAACATAAATTTAGTACAAGACAACATAACAACGGCATTACAGGGAAACCATGTATGCAAGTAGGTTATCAATCTTATCCAATAAATAAACAAAACACGTCTTCAAAACAGAGCCTAAATTGAAGGAATAAACTATAGATGAAGTTAGCAATTTTCACGTAAGTTCCATTTTTAAGCCATAAATTGAAGACGGAACGCAGACAATCAAATGCAGATGCATACAGTTCCTGAAACGAACGTAAGGACAACCCAAAAGTTAAACTTGGCGAAAAACAAAAGCCAAGAAGAGTCCAAAAGCAACACCTATAAAACAGGGTATAGGAAAAGACACGTACTCGTACAGAATACAGAAACACGCCGTACCCTCTCTGCTTCGATCTCGAAAAAGGGATTTGCGAAACGGAATCGACCCAATAGAAAACGACGCACAAGGAGTGGATCTCATACGACAAGAAACGTAATTGATTAAATAATGCGGTTTGGTCTAGAAGAAGAATGAAGCGTTTTGGTTTCTTATCGTGTTGGTCTGTGGAAACGGTTTTAGTGGGAAATCGAAAAGGGCCTATAAGGCCTTTTAGCGAATTGAATTGAGGGTGGACGACGAAGCGGAGAGAGCGAGCGAGCGAGCGAGACAGGACATGGCATATGTCTTGGTGGCACACTTTACAACGATAGTAATGGGCTTTTAATGTTTTGAAGGTTAAGGTTTGGGTTCCTTTAAAGAAAGTAGGGATGACAATTTAATTTCGGGATTCAAATATCCTAGTGGAAATTTTTTGTTTGAGGCAGAGATTAGAAAAAAAATTGTTCCGAAAATTTGAGGATAGGGCAAATATAATTTTCGAGATAGAGTTGGAAACGGGGCGGGTTGAATAATCTCTGCCCCGTGGAGATTTCCGTTCACAATATTTTATAAATATATTATATATTTTTAATTTTATACTCTTTACTAAAAATTAGGTGTAATGGACGAAGACTAAAACGTTTCAGTTAAATTAAATGAAAATTTTAATTGAGTAAATATTAACACTTGCAGTTTTAATAAACACTAATTATCTATATAAATATGAAAAGTAAGAAGCACGAATCAGTTTTTATAAAATATAGAATAAATTTTTTGAAATTATTGGAAAATTGTAAAAGTTTTAAGAATAATTTAATGTATATAATAATTTAAAATATATGAGAGAGAATTATTTATGTTCTTATAAATTATAAACAAAAAAATATGATAAATTATTCAAGGGCTCGGAGATTTGGGTCCTTGCGGAGACTTAACAGGAATCTTAGAGATGGGAAATAAGACAAAAATATCTTCACTTCGGAGATCGAGAGTTGGAGACGAGGAGCAGAAGCGCCGGGAGAAAACGGGGCGGAGAATTTGCCATCCCTAAAACAAAGCTTGTTAAGGGCTTGTTTCTATTTATTTTTAAAATTTTAAAATTTTGTTTTTTAAGTAAATAAATTATTAGAATTTTTAATTTTTGTTTCTTCCATTTGCTTAAAACTTATAAAAATCATAAAAAGTTAGAATATAAAAATCAATTCATGCTTAAAATTTCATCGAACTTCAAATCAAATCCGACTGGACTAACAATTCGACCAAGACTAATGCATTGTAATCTTTAAATTCAATTAGGCATGTCAATTTTTTAAAGGAAAAAATTTTAAACAATGTCGTTTTCAAAAAAATGGCAAGTTAGACCGTGACTTGATTCAAGTAAATCATGGTTGACCCGTAGTCTACCCTTGATTAGACCAATTCAAGCTAAAAATAGGCAGCACTGGGTCATTATTGCTATGACTAAATTCAACCCTATTTACATATTATCATATAATAAATAGTCCAAATAAGATAATCCCACATTCATTCTCACGAAAGCTTGGCAGGGAGGCCTTATCCAGGAGAACAGGCCTTCTGTCCCGAATCCTTGATCTTTCTATGCCCGAAGCTTTCTCAACTATTCATTACGATAAATTGAATGGTTGAAAGTTTTGAGCACCGGGAGAAAAGAGATTTAGGATGGACAGACACCATATCCAAATGTATGAAGTAGGCGATGACATAATGATCTCCAATGCATTGTCAATTCTCAAACATTGAAAGAGTTTCAGAATGGCCTTCAGAGTTCAGGCGGGCTCGTAGTTAGGTGACTGCTACTGCTACCTCTCAGACCCTACCCACCCTCGTCTCTTCCATCTCCATACCAATAAGAACTTCTGCAACATTATTATTTATCATGGTGTGGACCCATTTTTCATTATAGTTTTAGTCTCCATATCCTGTAACAAACACACATACTTGAAGCTTTTGGTTCAGTGCCATATCCATATATCTCTACTGCTTGTGATGAAATTCTTTTTTTGTCCTTTTATGTCAAGAACTCACTCGACTTGTATGTATATACCACGATGGTTCTCTCCTTCGAAGTCTATAGAATGGACCCAACAATCATGTAGGTGGATACCAATTCATGTCCTTGGAGTGGGCCTGACTCGTTCTTGAAGTAAGCCTTCCCTGCTTTTTTGTATTCATTCGTAGATGTCCACATTGAGTTAGGATATGAACAGCAAAAATATGAAATTAATTTTACGTTAAAATAAATTTAAACATTTAATTCAGCTTAACTTGAACTAATCTGAGTTAATTTAATTAAAATAATATTATTTGAATTTTAATTCAATTTATTGTTATATTATTTAAAATTTGATCAAATTTTAAATTAATTCTAATTATAATTAAAAAATAGGTTCGATTAAAGGATTCTTTGATTTATAGTGCATTATAAAAATGAATAAAGATTAAACAAAATTAAAGAAAATATGATTGAAAGAATATAAAATTTTGAAATTTTGTTGAAAAAGATATAATTAAATAAAAATTAATTGATTTATTTTGGTTTATAAAAATTTATTAATTTATAAAAATTGATTCGTTACCTTATCCACTGATCAGTTTTTAACGGAAAGAGTTATTAAAATAAATCGAACTGAAAAGTTGAAAACGAACGAAAAATTAGATGGTTCAAAAAATTTTTAGTTGAATTGGTCAAACTTGTTAAATTTTTTCAGCTTACCATGTTAAAAATAATATTTTAAAAATCAGACCGAATATTAAACCAGACAAAAAAAAGTTTAAAATTTAAAGATTCACCGGGTAAACTACTGTAAAACTGGCATAAAATAAATAAGAAGTCAATGCTGAGTTTTTGACTCTGATGCTTATGATCAGTTCCTTTGTAGTCTTTGTGTGAATACTAATTTGGGCAACGAAGGCATCGAGTTCTTCACGATTTTTTCACAGTTTAGAAGAAAATAACCATATTTTTGTGTATGGTTAAAAATAAAAATTGAACTAAAAATCAATTTGGTTCATATTTAACTAGATCGAACGATTGGTTTAGTCCAATTTGTTTAAAATTTCGAAATCATTAGTTCTAAACATTTGATTTTATCTAAACCTTTTTTTACTTGAATATTATCTTATTAGCAATATTTTAAAAGTCGAATATAACTGGTTGTTTCAATCAGGACCCGATTTTATAAGAAAACAAATTTTATTTTATTTTTATTTTAAATTTTATGTTAGATTCAATTTTAATTTTAATTATTATATTTATTATTAATTTATTACATATTAATAGACATTATTAATGCATTTTTATTTTAATAAATTATTTTACTTTATATTTTATTTTACTTATCCTTATATTTTTATTTTTATTTATTATATACTGATTTTATAACGGTTTAACACTTATTAAATTTTTAAATCTGTCGTACGATCTTATCCTCTTGCTTATTTTAATAATAACAATTAAAAAAGAAGTTAATAACTAATAGTCCTAAAATTAAGAGATAATGAATTAAGATTTAAGACCAAACCATACCGACCGTTTGAACTGATTTAACCCAGTCCGTTCAGCATAGAATAAGACCTTAATTATAAACTGTTTCCTACATTTTGAGGAATCGTTGCCAATAATTTTGGATACACTTTTTTTTCATAGCTAAATACTATTAACTAAAATTTTTTAGCAAATTTTCTAATATTGTATGCAAAAATTTTTAGCTACATTTTAACTAAATATTATAATAAAATTATTTACATTTTTATCTATATTATTATATATAATATATCAACATTTTTATTATAAATTTACAATAAAAATTGTGCAAAAATAATTAATAATAAGTACCGAAACTTCTTTCATAACTTACAAACCTCGAGTGCATCTGTGCAAGTTTTCAGAACATTAACGTCGGAAAATTTTGATACTTCCTCAGGAAATTAAGAGTAACCAAAGAGCAATTCCCTGAGTTGTTACTTTGTGAGATCAGATGCTGTATTTTGTCTTCAGCTGTAAAAAAAACAATAAAGTAGCAATGATTGAATATTGAGGAAGGAATAAGGAGAACTAGAGGAGCACTGGAATAGGATAGGCGGACGACGGTTAAGTTATGCACTGGATTCAGGTGGACTTATAAACCTCTTAGAATAGTCTGCTTCACTAATTAGACTAATTCAAGTGGACTTATAACATACATTCGAATGCATTCGTTCACTGAATGCACCTTTTCTTTTCTTTTTTTGCTTACAATGGAAAAAAAGACAAAGAAAATGTCTAAGAATTACACACCTACTCTAGGATATGTAACCCCTGACCTATCCTTACATAGGATATCCAAAACCTTAATTGGTGGAGAACATAAATTAGTGACACCAAGATCAAAACACGGAGCTATTGCAGCTAGTTGATCCGCACAACTATTGCCTTCCCTGAAGACATGCTGAAATCTCACCTCCCAATTCCTGGTCAATACTTGCCGAATG
>JANZXR010000170.1:3860420-3872614 GCA_027575705.1 Erythroxylum echinodendron | reverse complement strand
ACAGCTAAACTTATATGTATCAAAGTTCAATTATACCCCTCTCTATTTATGTATATGCCGCCGCAGTAACTAAAGAAAGAAGAGCATCACATAATTCAACTCTACTTAAATAAGGTCATTATTTCTACTTTTATTCTTCCACTTATTGTGATGTCAACTATAATTTCAATTCTTCCATTTACGTAATTGTGAAATATTTTGATGTTTAAATTATATTCTTGATTAAGTTGCAATTAAATATTACACATGTTATATTTTTGTTAGTTTTAATGTACAACAATTTCTAGAAAATCAAAATAGAAAGAATTGCATAAATTTTTTATAGATGATGAAACAATATAGGTGAACATAATTTTTCTAAAATTTAAATTCTTACAAAAATATTTAACGAAATATTAAGATATATAATATTTATACCTTTTTTTTCAAGTCATGTCCTCATAAGTCATTTTACACATAGACAGCTGATACTAAACAGCTAATTTTACCAAACATCTTTAACAAACAGTTAATGCAATCCGCTGATCAAATCAGCTGATATAATCAGCTATCAGCCAACAGCTGATAGAATCAGCTAACAGCTAATGCAATCAGCTGATTGTCAAACAGGGCTTATGTATGAATCTGAGGGATCTTGGAGTTCTACATTTACATCCTCTAAGACTCTTGAGGTGAAGTTTTAAAAACTTAAAATTAGTTAGGCTAAATTAAGATACTTAATATAATAAAAAAAAAGAGAAAAAATGTAAGGGGGCGTGTAATCATGTGTATGTGCGGCATGAATACGAAACCTCGGAAGAACCTGGGGTCCATAACCATTAAGAAGGTTGCTGACAGATCTGTTTGGCATCAGAGAAAGTTAATATTTTAATTAGAGCTTTAATTGTGCCTATTAACGTGGAACGAAATCTGTTAGAAGTTTGCTGTCGCTAATCTTAATCTTTAGTTTGATAAGAAGATAAGGACATCCAGAAGAACAAAGTGATGATTAAGTAATAGTCAAAGACATCAACTTCATGATTCAGTGCTTTCGAAATTTCAACCTCTCATTTGCACATCTACTCACACGGGCACATACACGACTACGTAATTGGTAAGGTCGAGTGAACTTATGGTAACATGAAGTCGTTGTCCGGTTTATATATAACGTATAAACATAATTTTTACAAGATAATGTCACGTTAGGCATCTATGAAACCATAATCTTGACTGAAGTTTACTTTCAATCATCACTAAGATTGCGTTTGAATTTGTGATGTGTTGAGAATAAATATTTATTCACCGTAGTTTTCAAATACAGTCATATATTTAGATTGAACAACCAGAGGCTAGAGAAAAGTGTAGTGCCGCCGCAAAAATCAATAGAAGATTGAGATAAGAAATTGCTTCTGTAGTATAAATTTTACTTTCTATTAATAACCTTCACTACAAGTATTATTTTCAATTATACTCTTAATTAATATAACTAATAATATATTTTTATAAAATATTTTATTTACTAAATTTATTTTATTTATATTTTCTTATTTTAATTTAATATTTTAATTTATAATTTTAAATTTATATTACTAATAATATATTTTTTAATTATTTATATAATTTAAATCAATAAATTTTTAGTTAATTTATCTCTTTTCAAAAACCATAACTGTACTTACTAAATGTCAATTTTCATGTTTCAGCAGTTACTAAAATAATAATCGCAAATACATAAGCACTTATTGAAAATAAGTACTTATTATTTCAACAGGTTGATTTCAACAAATTGTCAATCGTTGTTACTCCCTTCAACCAAGCCTAAGACAAATTAACATGCGGTTGACATTTTAGCTAAAAAGCTTGCATTGGTAGCTCGTGAAGTCTTACCACCTTTCCAACTTCCATCTTTCTCCCAAAAAAAAAAATATCTATAAAATAATAATTACTTTTACATTAAAAAAATGATGAAATTGTCTATAATTTTGTATTAGTTTAGGACAATCATATTTAATATTTTTCAAATTTTATATATTTTATATGGATAATATATATTTAATATATACATGTGAAAAATATTATAATAATTTTTGAAACATGTAAAGATAATATTTGAAATCAAATTCATTTTAATTTACAAGAAATAAGTGAAAATAATATTAATAAAAATAAAGAAGTATTTATTATATCAAATTTCAATTATTATGATTTTTTAAGATATGATTGAAGTAAAGTAAAAAAATTTATAACATAATATATCAACAGTAATATAATTTTGTAATTTTATAAATTTTAAAATTTATTTTATAATTTTAAAATTTTATCTAATACAATACTTGGTATTGACTGATATAACGGTACCAATACGATATCATATCAGAATTAAATTTGGCATAAAATAATTTTGAAAATATAAAAAATAAATGAAAACTTAAAATTGGAGTATATAAACTGTCGTATCATTCAGAGTACTGAATAAACGTACGTACATAACGTATAGATATAAAAAAAATCACGCAACAACAAGAACAAGGCCCAGGAGCTAGATTACACCGTACAATATGATAAGTCGGTCTCTTCCTCACTGAACTCCTGAATCCTAATCTTAACCATTCTCTCCCACATTCATCAGCCACACTGTACAACTAAAAACCTGATGCTTAGTAACTTCAAAGTGAAAGATTATAGCCTAAACCACGAGATTAAGGAGTGGAAGATGAAGCCTCTTCTTGCCTTGACTCCCTCAAGTACCCAAGAAGCCTCTCAGCCTGCAAGCAACAAGAAGCGATCAAACACCATCAAAACTTCACCAACTCTAAATTCTAAATCAATGGACAAATCCAAAGTTAAAATTTTTGACCAACCTTATGCTTTGCACGAACACTTCCAGTTTGTGAAAGTGCAACAAGAGGAGGAATCCCACCTTCCTTCACAAGCAACCCTCGATTTTTAACATTATCAGCACACAGTTGCAACAATGTAAGCACAGCAAATTCCTTTCCTTTATCAGAACCATCTTCGGTTGCCTCAACAAAAGCAGCAATTCCACCATTCTCGATAATCGCCACCCTACCCTCCTTGATCGCCGCCAGACTACTCAAAACCACCATTGCCTTCTCTGCCATTCCCACGCCTTGCTCCGCCACCATCCTAACAAGCGGCTTCACTGCACCGGCACTCACTGCCCTCTCTTTATTCGACCGTATCGAACACAACTTGTAAAGGGTCGTCAACGCATCTTTTTTTCCTCTGTTAGAACCATTAATCAACAGAGAAACCAAAGGGGGGATTGCACCACTTGCCGCTATTGACGTCTTGTTATCTTCAACCAAAGCCAAATTAAGCAACGCACATGCCGCGTTTTGCTTCGACGTCTCCGTCCCTGTCTTCAACACATAAACCAGAGACTTTATCGCACCAGCCTTGGTCATCAACTCCTTGTTTCCCTCATGAAGTGAGAGATTCAACATCGCTGTGACCGCGTGCTCTTGGGTCCACGGATCGTTGCACCGAAGAAGTGGAATTAACGCCGGAATGGCCCCTGATTCTCCGATCAACGCACGGTTATCCGACCGGTTCTTCGCCAGTAATCGAAGCTTCGCCGCGGCGGATCTCTTGATGGCAGTGGACGGCGACCACAGCCCGTCGATGCAGATCTTCACCGTAGGCTGCAGATCCTCCGGCGAGATGCTCTCAATTATCTCTGTCGAGAAGCTTTCTCGCTGTAGAAAACCCATGCATGGCTCTACTTCAGATTCTTCACTGGATACATTTTCCGGCAGCGGCAAGCTCGCTAGAAATTGGAGCTCTCCCGATATGTCGCTGCTACACGCTGAAAAATCGCTGAACGCTTGCGAGATATCGAGAAACTCATCCTCCGTAAAAGAAGGAGAAGACTTACCCGACTTGTAGCTACTGGTGTTGTTGGTTTTTGAAGCGAGTTCATCGAGTTTTACGTCGATGACCGAGTCTGTAAGGTTCTCCGACAAGTAGGTTGTCGAGTTATCGGGAACTGAAGTAGAAGAGCTGAAGCTGACGTCGTCGTTTTCGTAGAGATTGGACCGTCTAGTCCTCATGGACGTGCCAATGTTGCGGTGAGTTTTGGTAGTGGAGCTGTATAAGCTGCAGTTTCCGGTTAAAGGGAATCGATTTGAAGAGTAATGTGACGGAGAATCTTCTAAAGACACCATTTTTTTTTCAAGCTTTTAATCGAAGTTTCAAACTTTAAGTGTTTATCTAAGCCTTGTGAAGACCATGGTCGAAGAATTGAGACGAGAAGAGAGTTGTCTGATGTCAGAGACAAAGGCTTATAGGAGAATGGGAAAGAACAGGTTAAAAATGTCACAACAACACGTATGATCATTTCACCAGATGGTGGGGTACGGTTACTGATCATTGATGTGACACCGACACACATCAAGTCCTATGCAATTACATAGTTTACGTGGTTGTGGTTTACCTGACCACAGCAACCTATGGTTAATACAGCTGTAGCTGTAATAATGAAACATGCTGGGAGGAGAGGACAGCCTAGCTGTTGGTTTTTCTGTCTAATTGGTCAATCAGAGCCGTCTCATAAAGAACAATAGTTGAAAGTGAAAAGGGTAGGTTTTGATTGGTGGGCCTCGTCAAATAGTTACAGTATCTTGAGATCTTTGTCGTGTTCCTGGCCGTTTACTTTTTGTAACTTTCACCTGATGATTTAATAATCACAAACAAAAGTCGATAAAATAAATAATTAATATGAAAGCAAGAAGGGGGGAATTTTTTATGTTGATAATTCTCTAACCCCTAAGTATACTTTTTCATCAGATTAATTGCGGACATCTCGCTTTCTACTATAATATGGGAGTTAGAATTATTAAGAAACTTGGAACTAATGCAAACTTGAGTTGAGCAGAGTAATGATCAATCAACAACTGACCAACCAGTATATAACGACTCCTTATACGCAGAAGTATATAGACTACATAAAAATTTGAGGGACCTTGAGATTTTAGATTTACAGTCTCTAAGACTCTTCGAGTGGGATCTTAGTGATTTAGGATTAATTCAGCAAAACTAAGATATCTCATGGATATATATATATATATATATATAAACATTCATGATTTATCTATTCATAGTGGAATTTAAATAAAGGCAACAGTTAGAAGTTGTTAGGATACTGATTATCTTACCCACTCCATGTGATTTATCCGAACTTGTAATAGTCAGGGATAGTACTTGGGTTGGCTAGTTTGGGTATGGCTCTAATCAAATTTGAGATTCATAACTTAAATTTGAACTTCAGTCAAGTTTCAGATCGTTTGGCGCTTAATTGAATGTTAGGCCTGAAAATTACATAAATTCTTAATCTAATAAAATGATGTTGTTTTAATTAGTGTCATTGAGTTCAAATCTAGTTTGAAACTCAATCAACTCACCCATTGATTTTAAATTGTGCTAAATCATATCTAGCCTAATCTAAGATGCCAACACTAGTAATAATTATATGCATCATTTATATGAGTTTTAATTTATTGGTCCTTTATAATTGATAAAAACAAGTTAAATCATAAATAACTTTAAAATATTACTTTTAGTTATTGTGTATGTATTTTATTATAATTCATTATCAATTGATTGGATTTATTTTATTTCTCTTTTATTATAATTCATAATCAATTAACTGAATTTTTTATTTCTAATTTTGAGCCATTTATTTATTAAATATTTCACTTACACTAGGTAACGAGAGGATCAACGAAGAGGGAACAAGTAGGAAGCTTTGAAGGCTTTAAGGATGATTAAGGATAAACTTTAAGTTTTTGAAGGGAACTCACCAAAATCACAAATCAAAGGCTCACTTTACGAAAAGGAAAGAAGTCTCAGGGCTCAAAATTGGTAATTATAGTAGATACACAAGGTCTATTCAAGAGGATCAAGCCCTCTTTGCAAATGTTCAATTTTCTTTTTATTCTTTCTATTAGTCTATTATGCAAAATCCAATTGTTCTAATAATAGCAAGACAAATATCTCACTTCGGGGTTATTGTAAAGACTCTTAAGATTTCTACAATCTGTTGTTGTTGTTGTTGTTGTTTTAAAATATTTATTTCTTTTTCCAAATTTTGGTAAATTGATTTCGCAAATATAATATGCAGCATGACACAAAAAAAGCATTAGGCAAATATTTAAGCACATAGAAACAAATATGGACAAATATCAAAGCAAATTAAAGCAAGTATTGAATATCGTAACATAATGAACAAATAATATTACACCTTGCTGGGCGGTAGAGCTGACCATTACAAGATGCAATATGCCAATATAAAGAACAAATATCAAATATTAATGCAAATATAAAAACTTGGCAGGCAGGAGAGCTAGTCCACTGCAAGTTTTGCCCAAAAGTAAATTAGTGCAAATAAACTCAAATTAAACTTTCAAATAAATATTTCTCAAAACATGTGAAGCATTACAGGAGCTTTGAGGGTTTTGAAGAAGAAAAGAAAAGAAAAGAGGGCTCAAACACAAAGAGTTTTACTCAAATAAGGTATTTGTCACAAATACAAAACTTTGTAGGAAGCTTTGATTTTGAGGGGCTTTGAGAAGGCTTTGAGGACTTTAGGGCATAGTTCAAGACTTTAGAAAGAAGGAAGGGCCTTTCAAGCTTTAAGGAGAGTAAGAACAAAGAAGAAAGAGAGGAAGAAGAGACTATGAAGAGGCTCCCTCCTTGCTTTGAACTTCCTCCTTGTATAGATTCTTAGTTTCCTTTCTTGTTATTTCACTTTTTCAAATTGGTCTCCTTTGTAGAAGTCACCTATGGTTGCCTTTGGTGCAAAGTTTATGTCATGTCATATAATTTAAAACATTTTCTTGTTTTGAGCCCTTATGTTGGGCTCATATTTTATAATACATAAGTATAATAGTTGAGCTCACATTTTGCAAAGTACATGGGCTCACATTTTTACAAATTGATTAAATTAATTTTTTGTTCTTCCAGCTCAAGTTCTTGATCTTCATTTTTTTGAGGTTATTGTGGACGATCGTGATTTCAGTAATTGTTTCATGGTCTCAAACTCATGGGATGAAGAACTTTGTCATTAACGAGAGTCATGGGGAGAAAATGTCTTCATAGTCTTTTGTTTGATATTTTATTATGAAAGTACAATATCCTTTATATACTTTTGGTCGAAATATCTGAGGAATGCTCCCATACCATTTCTACCAATTGATAAACCAGCATGAGAAATTATACTTCACTCCAGTGTTGAAAAAGAACAACCATAAGTGGTGGTTCGTCATATTGTTCATAAAAAAGGCATTGAACCATGCTAGTATTCATAATAGGTATGAAACGGACAATAATGCAAAATTGTTATAAATTACGGTGAGGGTAAAGATTGAGTATTAAGTCTATTGGTTTATGTTTATTAACTTATATTCATTGCGGATAGGTGATCCTGACAGTTCAGCTTGTTCATAACTGAGGGAGTTGATATTATTAGCATAATTGGGAAATTCTTAAAGTGCAAAAGGATCAAATCTACCAACCATCAAAGTTTATACGTTTTCAAAAAATGGATTACACGGTAAAAATCAAAGAACATGACATTCTTGTATATGTTCCAATATCAAATAGTCTCAATTAATTTCAGGTCACATGATTGGTTGGAGTAGTAGTTTAACAAATTAAAAGTCAACAAAGTTATCTAGTACAATTAGATAGCAATGAGCCTAAACTTGTTCATTACATTTCATTTTCATAATTAATTGTTTTTTAAAAATAATCAATGCAGAAATTACCTATTAATGAATTTTTATTTGGTAAATTATTTTGCCTACAATATATAGTATTCCCAAATATTCAAACTAAACTTTTCCCATCTATAACCAGGTTTGGCAAAATCGGTTAATTAAATCCGAAATCAATAGATTTGATTCGATTTAATTAAATTCTCAATCAAACTTGAATTTTTTTATTTTCAATTCAATTTAATTTAATCTTTTTATTGTTAAAATTGATCAGTTTATTAACCACTCAGCTGGTTTTTACAAACTAATAAGTTTGTATGAATCAAAATAAATTTATTAATTTTTATTTGACAATTTATTTTTAATTAAATTTTAAATTTTTCGACGAGTGAGGATAGTCTTCTTTAGTTATTTTACAAATTCTTTAATTTTGTTCAATCTTAACCGATTTTATGCCAATCTAATACTGATTGAATCTTTTAAACATTAAACCTGATATTTTACTGATTTAACCTCTATTCTTATTTTTAAAACATTAGAAATTTTTATGAATTCAACTATTTTAAAAAATAATTTGTTTAAAAAACCTCTCAGAAATAATTTTTGTATTCGTTAAAGTTAAGATTGTGTATTGCTGGACTTCTTCGTAATCTACAAAACAAGATTTCTGCTAAATTATCACTGTTGTTGTAAAAATTCCTGTGAACCACTCCCTCGAGCGCTAAACTGCATGGAAACCTTAGGTTATCCGAGAAAGGTGTCAGGAGCCAAGCCGTTCGAGAAGTGGATAAAACAGGAAGAAAAGATCAAGTTGGCATAATGAAGTATGATATTGTGGAGGTCATACAAGTGTTGTTGCAGAGGGCTTTTTTGGTGATTCTAATAGGAGGCATCCATTTACTAGTGATGATTCTTCAGCTTCTAGTACCTAATAGTGAATTAAAAGTTAGTGTAACTTATGTTGAAGGATAACTTCTTGTGCTTCCTTGGTGTATAGATTGGAGGGGTCTTTTACCTCTTTGGCAATCGACTTTGCCTTCGATAAGTAATGTTGTTGTTGTTCTTGTTGTCTTTTAGTATAGCGTATGCATTTCCTCTTGCTACATCGTCGTTTATGTTGGTTTCATTGTATTTTATAGTGTGTTGTCATTTTAACGTTAGACAACTGCAATGTCTTATGTGTTGTTTTGTTGGAGGAGAGTAATATTACTATCCTAATGCTGTAATTCAATTTTACCCTTTTTTTAACAAATCAACATCATTTTGTCATTGTCCATTAAGCCTTGGGCCAGGTTGGAGGCCCAGTTAATCCAAGTGAGGCTGGCTCGAGTCTGGGCCACCTAAACATTTTGACTAATTAAAGGTCATCATATATGGATAATTGTCGGTTAAAGGGTAAACATGAAACGTAATTGTTATTTAGAACATGTCTTTAATATTAATATGGCATGTGTTGAACATATATTCCCTGCTAAACACATCTATATATATATATATTGACATATAAAGATAATTTAAAATTATAAAAGATGAAGTATAGAACCATCTTGAGTTTGCCTAACAAACTAAGTAAACTTAAATTAAGTACCTTTTTTATCAATAAAATCTCATGCAACTCCTATCTATAAGACGACAACTCTTTACCACCTTTTATAATGTTATTCCAAACATTTCCTTCAAATTCATATGATTATGAGTTTGAATATCTAAATTATAGAAATTTAGTTGAATACGACTTATTGTTATATTAATAAATATATTCAAGTTAAGATGACACTCAATTTGCTTAATAAACCTAATAATAAACAAAACTTCAGTTTATTCTTATAATAATATAAAGAAATAATCATATTCTGAATGTATATTTTGTATTTTGGTGAAGGATTTTAATTTTAATTGGTCTTATCAATCATAAAAAACAGCACACAAAGTGACACATAAGCATGCAATTCAATGTGTATATAAAATACATAATACATATATAAAACATGTAATTCAATATGCAAATATAATCAAGTTATATGCATTAAAAGTCAAACTTAATTTGATTATGGTTATAAAAATTTAAATATAAACTTTTTTTAATATCAAAGGATATTATTTTCAAAAATAAATAATACGTTTTAAATTTAATTAATAAAGTCCTTAACATTACTTACTTAAAGATTTGTTCTTAAATAACTAGAAGATCATTCTTTAGTAATTTAAAAAACAGTTTTTAATATAGCAAAGAAAATTCAATTTTCTTATCAAAAAAGTTCATTGTATTTTTATTTTTCATAAAAAATCTTCTTATTAGATTTTCATTATAAAAAATAACAATGAAACACATACAACATGAAAAATAGATATAAAACAATTAATGATATTGACATGCCAATCCGATATCTCTTAAACTCAACTAGAGCTCATAAGTCTCACTTAAACTAATTAAAGTATTAAAATAATTATTTTAATTAATTTAAATGCATTTAATGGATTAAGATTAAGTTTTAAAATTAAATAGGATTGTTATATTAGCACTATTAATTGATCCACTTATTACCTAGGGATGTGTTGAAATATTTGGGATACAACTTTGCAACTTAACTCATAATGAATTGAAAATAAAATGCCTATATATAGGCTTACATAGAAACTAAAAATGTAAAAGATCAGGGCACTATCAGCCCACTAAGTCATTACATAAATATTATATCTAAACTAACTTATACTACATCTGAAAAATAAGAGAGAAACAAGACACTATTTTGACCACAACTTAATTAATTAACATAATATTATTTTATTTTATTTTGAATCAATTTTTAACATGCTACCTTGATTCAAAATCTCGTACTTGTAATTGTCTTGTTGGAGTATCTCTCTCTAATATCCATTGAAGCACTTCTCCGAAATTGTTGATGCACCTCTTGCCAACTCTAACTATTGATGCACTTCTTATCAATTCAAATTATTGACGCACTTCTCACCAATTTCATGCTATAAACCTCCTTAGAGCACATCTCTCTAATTTCAAAAAAGATATTCTTTTGCCTGTGCCAAATTTGCATTCATGTCAAATTCTGCCTCTACGAAGGACTTCTCGACCAAGCTTACAATGCAGGAGTTTGTTTGTACCATCATTGTAGCCTTCGGAGGTCTCATGTTCGACTATGACATTGGCATATCCGGTGGTATACTGTCAATGGATGATTTCTTGGAGAAAATTTTCCCAGTTGTTTACGTCAGGAAGCACAAGGTAAGAGAAGACAATTACTGCAAATATGACGATCAATTCCTTCAACTCTTTACCTCTTCACTCTATCTTGTAGCCCTTGTTTCTAGTTTTGTCGTTTCAGTCATCTATAGGAAGCTAGGTTGGAAACCGATAATCCAAGCTGCTTCTATCTTCTTTCTTCTTTTCTCATAGGCCCAAAATCGAAAGGTGCCCTAATACTAAGGTTGAAAGTTGATTCAAAATTTGAATTAGTCTTTAAGTTATTTTAGTCCTACAAATTCTAATAAGATAGTTTCCTAATTTTATGGTCAAAATATCTGATTTTGTTTAAAAAAAATTTTGATTTTCAATTATCTGTAATCTTATATAAAGCCATGGTCGGATAGAATGAATTGAAATACCTCGTAGAAAATACAACAATCTTTCTTAGCTTACTTTTCCTATCGTTTTTGTTCAAAATTCCAACAGGAAGACAATGGGAAGGCCCCGCCAATTGTTTTAAAAAATGAATTGAAAAAAATCCAAGCAGTGCTCGATGTTGCAGCGAACACGGAGGCTGCTGTTTAAGACGTGGGAGCTTGGCTTTGTCATCTTCGATATGCTCTTTATCACGCCGAGCATTGGTTGGATGAGATTGGTTCAACACCATGCAACTCAAGTTGATGAAAACCAAATCTTTTTCTTATAGATTCACTATAAATAAGGAAAAGTCAAATGGCAATGGGAAAGATTTGGAAGCACTCACTACAAGAAAAACAGAATTTAGGAACCGGAAAAAAGCGCAAAACTCGTCCCAATTTCGATTCCAAACCTAATCAGGGACAGATTTTTGGACCGAAACTTTTCCGTCGGTATTTGGTTGGTCACAAATCTTAGGGACGGAAAATAATCCGTCCCTAAAATACAGGAACTGAAAAATCCGTCCCAAACAGCGTTCGCAAAATCGGTACCAATCGAGTTATTGTATTTGTTTTAGGACGGACATTTCCGTCCCAATATTGGTATTGAATGGAGTTACCAACGGATTTTGATAAGGAAAATTCCGTTGAGCCAGATTTGTTTTGGGACAGATTTAGGGACCGAACTATCGGAGAATTTGAAACGAAATGTGGGAGCCCATTTTGGGACGAATTTTGGGACGGATATACGGTTTGATTCAGCCCATTGTGGGACGGATATGTGATTTGTTTCAGCCCATGTTGGGACGGATTTAGGGACGGATATGTGGTTTGTTTCAGCCCATTTTGGGACGGAGTTAG
>JANZXR010000170.1:3829841-3860320 GCA_027575705.1 Erythroxylum echinodendron | reverse complement strand
GCTAGCACTTCATGCTTAACCCTCTCTGTAAAAGTTGCAGAGTTCTTTCAACCTATTCTGTGGATACTGTTAGAGGCCGGACACTTGTGCGGCTACGATGGTTGAGACGGATTGGTTTTGGAAACGGTTCGAGGGATGCATCAGGATAAAGATCAAGCTTCAGAATAAGGTATGAATTAAATTTCGTTTTATTATGATTCGTGTTAATCATTTTATGGATTTAAATAGGTCTTGATTTTTGAGAAATCAAAAGTCACGAAAAAATTTCGTGATTATTCCGCTACGGTTCGGATCAGATCCCGACCCGATTTCCCGACAGTTTTGCCATGCATAGCCAGAGAGGGTACTGAAGGGATGCCAGTAACTCATTCAGTTCTCTCAAATTCTCTATTTGATGAATCTACCATCTTCGGTAGGAAAGCTGAAAAGGAGTCTTTGATAGAACTGATACTATCTGGTGATATGAATGGCAATAACATTCGTGCAGCTTCCATGAGAGTAAGATCCTCTGTCTAATTTTATGGTGTCTCATTCTGTCCTATGAGATTCCATTCATTTATGCGGGTCCCACATAAGTCTCGCATAAATAAATACGAGACCCGTATAAATGAATGACTGAAATTTATGGAACAGAATATGACACCATAAAATTGGACAGAGGATCATGTCCTCCATAAGAGTAAGATCCTCTGTCTAATTTTATGGTGTCTTATTCTGTCCCATGAGATCTCATTCATTTATACGGGTCCTGCATAAGTCTCGCATAAATAAACACAAGACCCGCATAAATGAATGACTGAAATTTATGGAACAGAATAAGACACCATAAAATTAGACAGAGGATCCTGTCCCTAGTAAAAGACGCAAAGGAAACTGAAGACCCACAAGCAGACGGTGCGTATTACATACATAAAGGGATACCATAGCCCCTTGCTAATTATTAATTATCAGAACCTCCCAACCAAATTAGGGATTGGGTCTGTTGACTCTTCCAGAAGAGGGATTGGTCAGCACCATGATTTCCTATGTTTTTGTCTCTGCTGTCATTGCTAGATTGCTCCAACTATTGGCTTTTGAGTCACTCAAAACCATCAAGTTTAATCGTCAACTTCTGGAGCAGGCTAAGAATTCTCTTACAAAACTTCAAGGAATGCTTGATGATGCAAGGAATGTCGAGATTGCTATTAATGACAAGGAAACTTGGCTCAGTCTTCAAAATTCTCTATATTACGCCGAACACAGGTTGGATGAGATTGAGTACAACACGAAAACTGAATCTTCTGTTCGTCGATCCACAATGAATAAGGTTAGCAACTTTATGTGGTCTGGAAAGTCACATGACAATAGGAAAGATTTGGAGCAACTTTTATTGATTTTAGATTTTGATCTTGACAAAGCACTGGAACGTTTTCGTATTATGGGCATGAGAGAGCCCATTGGAGCATCCCCGGAAGTACCCGCAAGTACGTCTTGTTCGCTGGTTGCTGAATCAGTCATCTTTGGTAGGGATGAAGAGAAAGAATCCATTTTGAAAGTGCTACTGTCGCATGAACTAGAAGCGAGTGGCGGGGACAACAAGATACGAGTCGTTTCTATTGTGGGTAGGAGTGGTATAGGTAAGACCACCCTTGCGCAACTCATTTACAATGATGCAAGAGTCCAAGCATATTTTCATGTCAAAGATTGGGTATGTGTTCCTGATGATTTTGACGTTTACAAGATGGGAAAAGATATTCTTCAGGGTGTCGATGTGTCTTCAATGGCTTCTGCTACTAGCATGGGAATGGAGCAGCTTCAAGCTGAACTACAGAAAAAGCTGGCGGATCAAAAGTTCTTGATTGTGCTAGACGATTTCTGGTATCAAAATGACAGTACTTGGTACAACTTCGTCAAGCTTTTGGGGACTGGGGCTCCAGGGAGTTGCTTCATCGTGACAGCACAATGCAGTAGGGCAGGATCACTTGTGGGTCACTCATCATTGTTAGTTCAGCTCGAGGAATTATCTGATGACTATTGCTGGAAATTGTTTTGTCATCTTGTATTTTCCGATGAAAATCTCAATCGGAATCCACGATTAGTAGAATTGGGTCAGGAACTTGTGAAGAAGTGTGGAGGCCTTCCTTTGTGTGTGAAAGCATTAGGATGTCTCCTACGTTCTGTGAGAAATGTCGAGGAATGGGAAAATATATTAGGAAGTAGTTTGTGGGACTATGCAGGAACTGGGGTTCTTCCAATTCTACGATTGAGTTATGAATACCTTCCACCATATCTACAACGATGTTTTTCCTACTGTGCAATACTCCCCAAGGATCATCAAATTCAGAAGGAAGAGTTGGTCCGTAGTTGGATTGCAGAAGGGCTCGTCCATCAATATGAAGATAAGGACGCAAAAGAAGTTGGTGCGGAGTATTTTGATGAGCTTTTGTCAAGGTCTTTTTTTGAACCACGAAATTATGGTTATGAAACATGTTTTGTTATGCATGAGCTTATGCTTGACCTTGCTCAGTCGATGGACAGAGAGTGTCCCGGAGGGACACAAGTAACTCGGAAAGTTCCCACAAATTCTCTATTTGATGAATCTACCATCTTCGGTAGGAAAGCTAAAAAGGAGTCTTTGATGGAACTGATACTATCTGATGATATGAATGACAATAAAGTTGGTGTAGTTTCCATAGTGGGTGTGGGTGGTATTGGGAAGACAACACTTGC
Organism: Erythroxylum echinodendron; assembly: GCA_027575705.1. Classification (NCBI taxonomy): domain Eukaryota; kingdom Viridiplantae; phylum Streptophyta; class Magnoliopsida; order Malpighiales; family Erythroxylaceae; genus Erythroxylum; species Erythroxylum echinodendron. The sequence goes on along the minus strand of JANZXR010000170.1, from coordinate 3,857,611 downwards.
ACAACTTGTTTACAGAGAAGAAAATGTTCGAGATTCATTTGATTTCATGGCATGGATATCTGTTCCAAGAGATTTTGATGTATTTAATATAATTAAACAAATTCTTAAGGAATTCTCATCGATGTGTTATCACAACATGACATTGGAGCAACTGATAGTTAAATTAGAGAGGCAAATGGCGGGCAAAAAGTTTTTACTTGTACTGGACAATGTTCGGCGTCAAAGTTCAGATGAATGGGAGCGTTTGCTCACACCTTTGAGGTCTGGGGCTCTAGGAAGTTGGCTCATCGTGACAACGCGCGACTATAATGTAGGACTACTTTATAACAAGCCACTATACTCAATTTTTGAGCTCAATCCTTTATCTTCTGATGATAGTTGGCAATTATTTTGCAATCACGCATTTGTAGGAGAAAGTTATAATTGGTACCGAAGCTTGGAAAAAATTGGTAGAGGGATTGTTCAGACCTGTCGTGGTCATCCTTTAGCTTTAAAGGTACTAGGAGGTGTCCTACATTCTATGAGAAATGTAGTGACTTGGGAAAAAGTACTGAGTGAATTAAGGCATATTCGATTTGGCAGTGTTTATCATCCTGTACAATTGTGTTATCATTTCCTTCCATCATATCTCAAGCCATGTTTTGCCTACTGCACATTATTCCCGTACGGTTATGAATTTCAAAAGGAAGAGTTGGTCCTTCTTTGGATGGCTGAAGGTTTTGTTCCACAAGTTCAGAATAAGGAGATCCGTGTTGCTGAAGCGTACTTTGATGAACTTGTGTCAAGGTCAATCTTTGAACCGCGGATTAACTCTTATAAATCTTGCTTCGTCTTGCATGACCTAGTGAGAGACATTACCAAACATATAGTGAAAGAGGATTGCATCTTTTTGGAAGGTGACAGATTATGTGAACTTACCTCACCAGTTCGCCATTTATCGTGGGTGAGGAGTACACGTACATATTTGCCTGAGGAATTCCTACTCCCCCAAAACCATCAGTACTTGCATACATTACTGGTGGTGTCCCAGCCATGGCTGCAGCTTACCGTAGGTCATACGGATATGCTTTCTAATTTATTGCCAAAGCTCCGATGCCTAAGAGTTCTTTCTCTGTCCCAATGCCAAGATGTGAGTGAGTTGCTTTATCCAATCTCCGGGTTGAAGCATTTGCATTACTTAGACTTTTCTAAAACACCCATTAAAAGGCTGCCTGAAAGTTTCTGTGACTTGTATTACTTGCAAACGTTGAAGTTAAACCAATGCAGACAGTTGATTGAGTTGCCGGCTAATTTAGAAAAGTTGACAAATATGCTGCATCTTGATATTGAGGGTACAAGCTTGCAGGAGATGCCGCCAAATATGGGTAGACTAACAAAGCTACAGAACTTAAGTAACTTTTTGGTGGGAGAACTTAGTGACTGCAGTATCAAGGAATTGGGACAGCTGAAACATCTCCGAGGATCACTTGCAGTTCGGAACCTTGAAAATGTTGTGAATGCTGGAGAAGCACTGGAAGCTAATTTGAAGGGAAGGAAGCATCTTCAGGAGTTGATACTAGAATGGAGCTGTGATACAGATGATCCAGTACGTGACAAGGGTGTACTTGATGGATTGCAGCCTCACATAGATGTGGAGAAGGTTTCAGTCTTTGGTTATGGAGGTTTGAGTTTTCCAAATTGGGTAGGAGACTCTTCTTTTATGCAATTGGTAACTTTGAAGCTTGTGGCCTGTAAGTATTGCTCCTCGCTTCCACAACTTGGGCATATGTCGTCGCTGAAGAATCTCCAACTTAGAGGTTTTGACAGGGTTGAGGTTGTTGATGATGCATTCTATGGAAAATTTGACTCTTCATCTATCAAGCCATTTCAATCCCTCGAGATTTTGAGGTTTGAAAAAATGCCACAATTGCAGGAATGGATTCCCTATGGAAAGGGAGATGACGGTGGAGCTTTCCCTCTTCTTCGAAAGCTCTCAATTGTAGATTGCCCCAATCTAAAAGGTGTTCTGCCTGTTTGCCTTCCGTCTTTAAAAAAACTGCATGTTATAAGATGCTTGAAGCTTGAATTTTCATTTCCAAAGGCTCCAAAACTCACATCAATGATTTTGGAGAATGGTTCTTGTTCCGTTGAGTTTAGTCATTCCCGTTCCCTCAAATTTGTCCAATTCAACTCCCAAAGATCCATGGTAGAGATGATGGAGAAACTTGGTACTGCTCATATATTTGCTTCAGAGAAAGTAGTAATAAGGCGCTGTGAGTCTCTCAGGTGCTTCCCCTTGGAATTGTTCCCCAGGTTGAGGATTCTTGAGGTTGAAGGTTGTCCAAATCTTCAAATTCCTTGTCCGAATTTCAAATCCTTTGGAGGAGGATTGTCTGCTTCTATGGAGATATCGGAGTCACTGCCAGAATGTATGCACTCTGTGCTCTCTTCCATTGTTGAATTGAATATAGATGAATCCAGTGAAATTGCTGGATTTCAGGAAGGAGGTTTGCCATCCAAATTACGATCACTTTTGATCTCCAATTGCAACAAACTGGTTTCTGGGTTTAAGCATTGGAATTTGCAGAATCTCTCATCTCTTTCTGATTTGGAGATTAGTAAGTACGGCGGCATGGAAGTCTTCCCTGAACAGATATTGTTCCCCTCTCTTACGTCTCTTCGAATTTTATTTCTACCAAATGTCAAAAATCTGCAGTACACAAAGTTCCAGCAAACTACCTCTCTATCCATTTCCGATCTTCAGATTTTTGAGTCCCTATTCGACAAGGGAACTCAATATCTCAACTTGCTTGGAAAATTGGAGATTAGGCTGTGTCCTGAGTTGCTGTCATTGCCTACAGACGGACTGCCCTCCTCTCTTACATCTCTGAAAATCTATAAACTTCGAAATCTGAGATCTGTGGAAGGACTTGCGCACCTCATTGACCTGAAAATACTAGAGATTTTTGGTTGCCGAAATTTGCAACTCTTGCCAGAAAGCTTGCCATCCTCCCTCCATTATCTATCTATTTGGGACTGCCCTTTGCTGAAAAAAAGAATTCAACGGGACAGTGGAGAAGATTGGCTAAAGATTTCTCATATTCCTGCAGTTGAGGTTAATGGCTATAATATCTGATACTACAGGAAGTGTCTTAAGTTCTTGCGTTTGTCATACACTGATTAGGTATTTGCATCAGCTTCTTTTGGGATCCCTTTCCTTCATAAAGTTTATTTAGCTTGGTTGTGTGTTGATCAATCTGCAATTGACTGCCTCAATTTGCAGTTGTCTACCTTGACCATCACAATCTCTCAGCATCTTATTTGCCAGCAGCTGCCGTAAGATAGCTTGAAATGATCAAAGCAAAATATCAGTAGTGGAGATCAGGTATCTCAAAATCCTGAATTTACTTAATCGTCATGGCTCATATCTTTATGTCCTAAATTATGAATCTCAAATGTTCTTTGATTAAACAACAGGTTTATTTGTCCTCAGAACCATTATAATTCTCAGAAAGAAATCAAAACGCTCATGATCACCTACTAAAGAGCTGGAGATTTCAACCACATCAGATGATGTTCTCTTGTTTTTCTTTCCATAATTTGCAGATGGTGATTTCAGATTGGCATTTGCAGTTTATGCTGCTGGTGCCAAGTCTTTACTACCAGTGGTTTTGCAACAAGTCAGATTCATTTATGTGTTATATAAAACAGGTCCTTTTTTTTTTTTTCCTTTTTCCATATTCTGATAGTTTGACTTTCTTAATCAAATTCCATTTTCTTTGGTGCAATGGTTATTTAACTCTTGAAGAACTACTTCATACTCAATCCTTTTTCATCTCTAATTGCCCTTATTTGTATTCTTCAACTTGGTTTGTTGTTACATCTCGTTTGAGTTGGGCTGGAAAATTGCAGATTAACCCTAAACTGAGAACTACGCCAGGAATTAAAAATTTTGTTCCTTGCTTTTGTATTGATTGAAACAGTTCCCAGAAAAATGAAAGGAGCTCTACTTCTACTAGCTCGACCTGAGTCATTGAACAGAAACAGAAGTAGAAGATTCAAGTATACTGAGCTCCAAATTGAGACATTCAAGAGATTGACATTGCTCCTTTTGATAATTTATTATCGTAGAAGAAAATATTTTAATTTGAAATTTAGTCAAACACCATTAACAATACCTGACGTCAATGATTCATCAGCGTTACGTACACCTAGGTGCTTGAGTTAAACTGAATATAGAATTATTGGGGTGAAGTCTACCTTAACTATCATGTACCCACTCCCCTGATTGGGAATTTGGGATTTGTTTTCACATTAAAAAAAGATGTTTTTATGACTCAATCTGCGATTTTCTAGTTACAATGTATCTTTTTTACTTTCTCGTTTAATTTACTTTATTAATGTTTATTGTTAAAAATTTATTTATTTATTTATTAATTGGTTAATTTTTATTAATTAACAAGTTTTCATGTCAATTAATTTTCATTTAACGATATCTTTTTTTAATTAAATTTCGAATCTTTTGATGAGTAAAGACAATTTTTTAATCATATTTTAATTTCTTTATTTTTATTTAATATTTACTCGATTTTGTGACGATCTAATACTGATTGAATCTTTTAAACTTTAGACTTTTTATTTTACTAGTTTAATTTTCAGTATAGTTTTTACAATATTTGTTTTATATTTGTCATTAATAAAAGTCAAGGATTTGCAATTAAGGAGTGATTTAATTGGTAAAACAAATTCCTTTGATCAACGCAAGAGATTAAATGAAATTTATATTTAATAAATCAACTAACTCATTTAAATATACATACATATATATATATATATATATATACATATATATATATAGAAAATGTCACTTTTGCCGTACCAGACACGATCTCCCTATCACTGTTGCTATTATGTTAAGTTACCTATCCAAGTCACAGATTCGGACATCATAGAATCGACAAACAAACCCAGTGGAGTTCCTGAAAATCGTGGATTCGGTCCTGTCACGGAACAATCCTGTTCAAAATTTGTTATGCAATCTGTAAAGACCATTCCTGTTCCTACATCAGAGGATCATGTTTCCTCGGGATATTATAGTACTACGACGTCAATGATTGTGTCATAACCGATATTATAGTACTAGACAGACTCCTCTGAAGTGGAGCATGATGTAGCTGAAATCAGGGTATGAACTTATAATTTAGTTATAAAATACCCCAGCTTCACATTGTTAATACTAATAATTTAAAAGCCATACTGATTTGGCCAATTAATCCGTAAAATTCTTGAATTTTATAATATTTCGGTTCGATTTATTGTTATAACTTTTGTTTTTAAAAATTTGATCAATTTATTAATTAATCAGTCAATTTTCGCCCTTTTAAAAAAATAGTCCATTTTCGTAAATTAATAAATTCTTATAAACTAAAATAAATAAATAAATTTCATTTTATAATTTTTTTAACTAAACTTCAAATTTTTCAATGATGGATAAGAACAGTCTCTTTCAATCATATTTTAAATTCTTTAATTTTATTCAATCTTTACCTTATTTTATAGCAGTGTAATGATGATTAAATATTTTAATCCTTCAATTTTTTAAAACATTAATTTATATATATATATATATATATATATATAACTAATTTTGATATTATACCTCTGACAATAAAAGAGAATAAAAATCCAGTACATGCTTGGAAAGGAATCTAAAATATTAATACCACACTATTCAAAAGCCAGATATTCTGTTTCGATTATAATGTTCTTGTTATGTTTTATTAAATCTTATCAATAAATTTATATAACATTACAATAGAATAGAATAACTGAATCAGAGTCAATGGAAAGAGAATTTGATGTGCATGATTTGATAAGACGCCGAAGAAACGACACCGTCTTGATGGAATAAAAGGGTTGTACCTTGCCTGGACCTTGAGGACATCGAATTGTGTGGGTCCTGCCAGCCGTATGACTTGATGGACTTCCACGTGGCAGGTGGTTCCCGTTGAAGTTTATAGACACGAGGCTGGTAAGGATTTGGTTTGACCAAGCAAACAAGTCTCCACATCATTTGGCTTTTTGTATTTGATCGCATTTACCTAATCCCAACCTAATCATTAGTTTATTGGCTTAAACGGTGACGTTTTGAGCGATATTTGAGGTTAGGTCCAGTTCTGGTTGTCCAAATTCGTTGACACAAACTTGTTAAGAGTGGTTCTGTTATGTTGACTAGGTTCACTTTTTTCACTTCCAACTGGTGTTCATTTGTATTCATTAGAAGTTTTAGAATCCCTATAATCTTTATATGTATTGTATTATATAATTTTATATGTTTAATTATACGTATTTATTAATACTTTATATTTTTATTAATTTGTAATATATTTAAGTTTATTAGAAAGAACCTCTCTATTATATAAGGGTAAGACTGAGTACTACTAATTGAGCCAGACTCCAACTAGTTGGGGTTTAAGTGTCGAAGGAAAGGGTTCTTAAGTCATTGAGCCTATGATATGGTCACATATGTTCATAATATATTAGACCTTCCTTTTAAGTGGGGGGATAGATTGGATCATAGCTCACCAACCAAGCCATGAGTCATCGATCTCCGAAACACATGCATGGATGGATGAACATGTATGGTTGAAGATGGGCAAGAGCTTTTGTTGAAAAAGAAGAGGTTGGTTAGTATAGAAGCAAGTTTGCTAATCATAAATAATAGACTTAGATTATTCAAATACAAATTAATGTCTTAAGCTAAAGGATAAATGAGATAGACCTTCTTTTTTAAGTTTAAAAAAATTTAGAAAAATTTAAATTTTAAAATTTTTATAGTTTTCAATTTTAAAAAAAATCACTTTTTTTTGAGATTTTTGATTAAAAAATATTGATAGAACATTACCAATTAAACTCGATTTAAATTAATAATATAAGATAATCATATTAAATTTTCAATTTTAATCAAATTTAGTTAGTTTTATTATAGTTTAAGAGTTGAGTTGAGTCGTTTTATAGGTAACATTTAATTGATCATTGTGTGATGTTCATGTCGCATGTATTTTGTCGTTGACATCTGCAGAAAAAAGTTTTCCCGAAAAATAAAAATTATAAGAATTTTTTTTTCCTAACTTAAAGGACAATCTTAATATTGAAGTAAAATTAATAATTAATGAATTTTATAAAATGATAGAAATGAAAATACTGATACCTAATAATGTCATCTCTTGAAAGACTAATTAGAAAAATAATTATAATGGTTCTTTTCTTCAATTTCCAAGAGTTGCTTCTCAAATTCTTCTTTTCATGTTCATGAGGTGAAAATATGAACTCACCTTCTATTATCTATCTAATGTACAATGGCTTCCCAACAAAAGTCCAACAACCAAACCCACCTTCTACCTTATATATATCAACTCCACGAAGCCAAAATAAAGTCACCAACTTCATATATATACGTATATAAAATCCTTATTCTCTGATCTTGGGTCATCTCCATCCATGGACACAACACTAGAATTTGTGTTAGCTCTCACAGTTCTCTTCTCTGTGACACTCTCGTCATATGCACAGACTTGTTCTAGCTATACCTTCTCCAGCAACCAGGTGTTTAGTGCATGTAACGATCTTCCTTATCTGAACTCATTTCTTCATTGGAATTACAACTCTTCATCAAGCACTCTGCAGATAGCCTACAGGCACACAAGAGTCTCTTCCTCTAACTGGGTTGCATGGGCTATAAACCCTACTGGAACCGGCATGGTCGGATCACAAGCTCTGGTTGCATACCAGCAATCTGGTGGGGCCATGAGGGCTTATACGTCGCCTGTCGGCAGCTATCAGACTCAGTTGACGGAAGGGAAACTTAGTTTTGACGTTTCAGGTTTATCGGCTACTTACGCAAACAACGAGATCACAATCTTTGCTACTCTAGGACTTCCAATCAGTGGTGCTGGTACTGTGAACCAGGTTTGGCAGGATGGTTTGGTTTCCAGTGGTACTCCTCAGGTGCATGCTACTACTGGAGCTAACGTGCAATCTATGGGGACGGTTAACCTTCTCTCCGGCCAGGTTGGGACTACCGGAGGCAACGACAAGCTTAGGAAGAGAAATGTAAGTCCTTCAAATCAAACACCGTCTTCTATGTCTATATGAGTTTAAGGACGATCTGATATATCTTGTTATTCGGTTCCTACGTCTGACTTGAACCAATGATTTGGTTAGATCATGGCTAATTGTGTCTTGATCATATGACAGCATAATGCTTCGATCAGGCTTCAAACATGGCATAGTTTCTGTTTAATGTTTTTGAGTTTTTTGAGGTGTTACTGTAACAACAATTCGATTCCATCCGAAGTATATGCTCTGTTCTTGAAGGATTTTGGATTTGGATGATCAAATCTCCGGCTACTTCCTTTCAGATCAATATTTCATATTGGCGCAACCAATAAATAACCCAAGTTGTTAATGATTATTTGAAAAAAATTGTCAGGTTCACGGAGTTCTGAATGTAGCCAGCTGGGGAATTATGATGCCAATTGGTGCTCTGATAGCAAGATACCTGAAGGTGTTCAAATCTGCAGGTCCTGCTTGGTTTTACCTTCACGTTACTTGTCAATCCATAGCCTACATCGTCGGGGTTGCTGGATGGGGTACAGGTCTCAAACTGGGAAGTGAATCTGTTGGTATAGCGTATAATGCTCATAGAACAATTGGGATAGTCCTGTTCTGTCTTGGAACACTTCAGGTATCATGATTCATGATGTACTTTCTCATTATTAATTATTATCAGGGTCAGGGTATTAAAGAGAAATTGCTTTGCGTACAAGCCAGGTGTTTGCTTTGCTTTTAAGGCCAAAACCTGACCACAAGTTCAGGTTCTACTGGAACCTATACCACCATTCTGTGGGATACACTGTCATCATCCTCAGCGTCATCAACATATTCAAAGGTTTCGACATCTTACAACCTCAGAAGAAATGGAAGCACGCCTACATTGGTATTGTCCTTGCCTTGGCCGTCAGTGCCGTTTCGCTGGAAGGATATACTTGGTTTATTGTGATGAAGAAGAAAAGGTCAGGGGCCGAAACAAAGATGCCTCACGGCATAAATGGATCGAATGAGACAAATGGTTATGATGCTAGGCAATATCAGGGGGCATAGGTGGCTTGTGTTTGGCTCTGTATTTTCCATTTTATGTTGTTTATTTGTTTATTTCTATGTAACTTTGTTTAACAGGTAAGTCATAGCAGTTGCTCCCAGGTCTTCTATTTATGAGTTGCTGCTATCTGACTACACCGGTGCTAGACGGAGTGTAGGATTTTGAAGTTTTTTCTCAGGGTAGTCATAGGAAGTTTAGTCTGGAACTCTCCTTGAGATTTCATGTATCTGTTTCTTGTTCAGACATTTATTATATACCACGTTATTCCATTGTTTTCTTCAAGACATCTATGTTATAATTCTCGAAGTTGTATCTAGTTCTGGGTATATATCAGCAATTTTGTAGGGGTACAAGTATCCATCTTTATACATGTTTTGAGAAGAATTGGAAGTGTCACTAACAAATTTCACTTTTACGAATCTTTAATTCTCTATTTTCTTGTTGCCCTTCATTTGTCAATCTCTGTGCTGTGAACTTTTCCACTGAGAATTCCGCTACATCTGTTGGTAAGATGGCCAGTGGATCAAGCAGATGTGACAATCAGGAGTTTTCAGGAAATTGGACAATTGGCTCTGATTCTTTTAATCGTCTATTTTCTTGTTGGCCTTTCATTTGTCAATCATTGTGCTGTGAACTATTCCATTGAGAATTTGGCTACATCTGTTGGTAAGACGGCCCGTGGATCAAGCAGATGTGACAATCAGAAGTTTTCAGTAAATTGGACTATATCAAACAACTGGTTGTGCCGAAGTTCTAGAAAATTATTGCAAGAAGGGACAAAAATGTAGCTGTCTTCATTTTAACATTCATGAGTAATCAATGAGTGCAGCAGATGTTGTTCACAATGACTAGGCAAAACTATCATCTTGAAAAACATATTTGTTTGTAATCTCATGGAATCTCATTTGCTTCTTCATTCTACCTCCTCCAAAGCCTCAACAAATGCATCCTTCAACTGTGGGTTTGAAGCAGCAACTCTTTGAGATGTGATGTCAAAATCTTTACCAGATCTGACGCAAACCAACCAACGCCAAATCTTTAAGCTTTTCTAACTAAGAAAATCTATGCACGTAAATGTCAGGGTAATAGTTTGAAGTCTTGCAAACCAAAATATTGACTTTTTTTGCATGATTGACTACATTATTGATATCTCAATATTACGGAAATTGACAATTGAAGTTGTATATTCACTGACATAAGTTATTCTAGGTTATGATATGGACTGGTTCTAGACTTCCTTCAAATCACAGTTTGCTGTAAGGTAAGATGGCACTTACGGATCGAAAATAAGTCCACCAGCTTCCATTACAATCAGGGCACCAGCAGCTACATCCCTGAGCAAAGGAATAGGTCACATTAATCATGTTACCACATCAATCACTTGATTAATTCCCACAGCAATTGTTTCTGAAATAAATTATTAAAACATACCAGGGACCCCCGTATCCAGTTTCATAAACTAAATCAAGCCTGCCAGATGCGATTCCACAAAGATTCAACGCACAAGAGCCACTCATCCTGAGTGATCTCACCTGGTAACAAGAAAATTTTATATTCCATTAGCAGATTTCTAATGCAATTTTACCAAGCATAGAACTTCATGTATGGTCTTACCTTAAAAAGCATAGAATTAATTCTATTTGTAATAGCATGCACAGTTGACTTATCACGTTTTATTCCGACCTGCACTTAGTAAAATATTGATTAGCAGGTTCTCATTATGATTCCTTATGAAGGACAAAGGAGGGTGATAAGATTCATCACGCAGGTATGAAGGAGTAAAAGTGAATCTTAAATGAGGAGAAGAAGCACAAAAGACAAAGAAAAAGAAAAAGAAAAAAAGAACTTATAGCAAAACCTACAAAGCACATTTAGTAGCCAACAGTTCAAAATCAATGCGTTAACAGAAAGAGCAAATGTGCACTTAAAAGAAGCAGATATTACAATTGCAGTTAAATTGATTGGGAGAAGAGTAGTTGTTAACAAAAACAAATATCAAGGTAAAAGCATCACTTTTATCACCATATAGTAAATTTGGAGTAAGGTGAGGAGACCAAGTCCAAATGCCAAAGTTCCGACTTAAGGGGGGAAAAAAAAGAACTAATTCATCCTATGTTACTGTTAAACTCTGCAGTTGTGTAGGGCTACTTCATTCTTAACTACGGTTATTAATCAGAGGTTATAAGTTTCTAACAAAAGAAATTTTCTCTCAATTGAGTTCTTATTAATAGAACTCTAATATAGATAGATTAATAAAAAATCCATCGGCGCAATCGTCAACATATAAATGAAGGATAAAACGCATACCTCAGTTACAAGAAGAGACTTCACAAGCTCAGTTTGGGATGATACTGCAATTTTCATAAGATGAAAATGAAGATGTTTAAGTTAACAACAAGAGCGCCAACAGTAGGGGGCAACAATAGTTAACTTATGGCTTACCTTTTATGGGATTACCATTCAAAAAAGCACCTTTTCCATGAATACCAGTGAAAAGCTACATAGAAAAAAACATTGCAACTTTAAATATATGACAAAGATAAGCAAGGTTGTCTGATTTGACTTCTTTGAGCTGACTATAATGTCTCGAAACCAAAAAACTGAAAGGACATAGTGTGCTGATCATGTGCTAAACTGTAACATAAAAATCAGAACGAGGTAGAGATTACAGTGGTGTAAGGGATCATTTGGGGGGGATGCATAACAAACTGGATAGGGAATGTCGAGAATCATTTTTACTACTCTCAAGAACAAAACATAGTCATTTACTTCTACACGTTGAAGCATAAAAATCTCATCATTTACTTCTACACATTGAAGCATAAAAATCTCACCTCTTCCATTATTGGGTTGTAAACAACACCTACTTTGGGAATTTTTCCAATTGTAAGGCCAATAGAGATGCATACAAAGGGGAACCTAAAAGCAAATATCTAGGCTAAGTTATGATTATGGAAATAAAGATGTAAACAATAAGAGAACATCAAACAACAGATTCCATATACCCATGCACAAAGTTGGTAGTTCCATCAAGAGGATCAACAATCCATGTTGGTTCATCAGTCAGCTCAGTAATACCATTGGCAGCAGTAGTTTCTTCCCCAATGAACTGAAACCAAAGTTAATCAATATAATCAAGAGACCACATGAATATTCAGGGAGCAAAAGACTCAACCCGGGGCAGCGATCGGGTTTCTCAGCTACATATATAAGAAAGGAAAAATGTAACAAGGACGTAACCTTATGTGTTGGATGGCGTTCTTTAAGAAGATTAAAAACAAGGTCTTCACAAGCTTTATCAGTTTCCGTAACTAAATCTACCTGCAATAGAGCAGTAGAAGCATTACACATATGTCAACGAGAAATATAAATGATTCACTACCTTGACATTGACGCAAGTTTGTCCAATACATTTATAATCCACAATGATCATGGCCGAGGAAATGCTTAATTGAGATTACTCCTTAATTCCTGAACATTTCCAATGAATTCTAAAATTCTTTTTGGCATGTTAAGTCAATTTCTCAAGACATATAATTACTCCAACCCCGACATTACTTAGAGAAAGTTCTGAATATCACATAGAAGGAAGCAAAAGAAACTATCAATAATAATATGAAAAGAAGACCTGTCCCTTATGCTCCACATGTTTAGTCTGGTAAAACCCTTTACGAATTATCTGCAACTCAAAAGAAAAAGAACAAGAAACAAAGAATAAACACAAGTTCAAAAGAAAACAAACAGAAAATCAAGAAAACTTTTTCACCTCTCCGGCTCTCTTAGCTGCATCAATTGCAGTTTCCAGGAACTCTGAGAGTGAATCTGAAGAGAACCCAACAAAGGAAATCAAGAGCCAAGTTGACAGAGAAAATCAAAACCCCCGACTCCATAATGGAAATAGAAAGAACTGAAACGTCCAAAATGTAGTAAAAATAGAAAAGAAAAACAAAAGAGATAAATGGGAGATCCTACCAGTCTCCGCCATTATGAAACTCTTAACGAAGGGAGAAGAGAAATGAAAATGGGATTACGAGTGAGTGACGATGAACATATATATAGATATGGTTTTCTGAAAGAAACAGTGTGAAGAAACAAAAATGGACCGTTTGTTCTGGTTTTTTATGAATTTACTTAATTATTTGTCTAATAATTTTGTTAAAAAAAGAGCACAGAAAATTCCAAACCTCAAAGTATAATTTTGATAATTAATAATTAATTTAAAAATTAAAAATTAAAAATTCAATTTAATCTGAAAAATACGAGAGCAAGCCTTGGAGCAATTGATAAGGTTATTTCTTTGTGACCAGAAGGTCACGAATTTGAACCACAGAAATAAATTCTTTGTAAAAATATAAAAAAAAGATTACTTACAATTGATGACCCTCACAAAACGAGAAACCTTGTACACTAAATTTGTCTCTTAATTTGAAAAATATAGTTAATCAAGTGATTGCTTTTAACTATACTATTACAAGTATGATTTTCGCAAAAGAAAATGAAATTTTCAAAAACTCTAATTAATGATAAGAATTTTTGAATTAAGTATAATTTTTCCAATATAACTAAGAAAATAGTTTTAATGTTAATAAAATGCATAAATATTAAAATAGAACCAATCAATTAACAAATGTTGCCTTATAGGGATAGTCTGAGTTGGTGGAGTAGAGAGACTTGAGGCTAAAAGGTCTTGTGTTCGAATCCCTTACATACACTTTCTCAATCGAGCCTGTTGTACAGGACTTACCTAGTGCGGAGTATACGGTTGGCGTGATTTGCAAACTATTGCGTCAATCCGAAAATTTACCTAGTACGCATTTAGAGGATAGCGACTGCGGATTCTTCCGTAAAAAAAACTGACAAATGTTTCATTTTAGAGTAATCAATCTCTATCTTTTTATCAATCCAATCCAAATTTAGAGGGCCTGTATGGTTTTAATGTATAATGTTTAGTGAGATGTAAGGACTAAGTAGTATATTAGGTGCTTGGGAATATGCCAACAGGATTATTGATTGAAGATAGATAGGTCTGTCTATATATGTTGTGACAACGATTCCCCACTTTCAGCGCCAATTGGAACAAAGTGAAGCTGTGTATTCTTCTTATCCTTATTTCTATATTCTATTAAGCACTGACCAAAAAAAGTGAGCATTAATTCCAGTCTACTTGGAAATATTTTAGAATAAACATAAATTCTTTTGTTCTTGGTCTCAACTCTCACCTCATCAACTTCTTAAATCAATTCATTTTTTAATTCGGTTTATTTTACCAATTTTTATTATTAAAAATCAATTGATTTATTAATTAATTAACTAATTTTATAAAATAAATAATTTTTATAAATTAAAATAAGTCAATTGATTTTTATTTTAAAAATAAATAATTTTAAGTCCTAATAATTAGATTCTACTGAAAAGATAATTCCACAGAGAAAAAGTTTTTATCACATAAAATAACACTAAACTGCTCTGAGATGAAACAAACCTTCTGTAATGCATCATATTGTATGTTTCTTCATAAATCTTTGAGATCACTCAAATTAATCTTTTCTGTGACTTAAATATGAAATAATGTTTTAATATTTTACCTTAAGCTTCTAGGTAGCTACGCCGCATCCACTTGATAAGTGATATACACTAATAAGTAACAGACAATATACCCTCTTTAAGGCCAGAAAGGCAAAAGCTCATCTTTCTTTATTGTTCTCTAACTCGTATACTTGAATAACTAAGGAATTGGAAGACTACCGACGATGTAAAGGGCAAAGAGAATTAAGGCTCGATTGGCTGTTTAATAACGCTAGCATTTGGTTATGAGAACTATACGATTCAAAGATTACAACATCATCTCATGGACGGTCTCTAGGTTCAAGAGCAGCTATTTCTTTCACAACTTGAGCTTTATCTGCTTCAAATTGTTCATCCTCTGCACATAATATGCGAAAGGCAAATTTCAACATCGTTGCATAAACCATACAACTAGAAAGAAATTAATCTTATGTTTCAGTATATGTTTTAAGTACCTTTCTCAGTTTTGAAATCAGCAAACAACCGAAGAAGCTTGCTTCTATTTGCAACAAGTATGCTAACAATGTCTGGAGGTTTATGTTGATTAGCAGCAAAGAGCTGCAAGAAAAAGGATGCAAAGAGTACAACGCATGAATGCGAGGAAGACAACAACTAAAATAGATCAGTTCGTGGGTGCATTCATAGAAAGGGTACCTTGAAAACATGAAATGCTTCTATCTGGATGCTCTTGCTTGTTTCCTGCATGAGATGATTCAGGAAATCAAACTTCAGTTACCACAAGGCACTAAATTTAGTACTACTACACAATGTTTTTTGTAATCTAACTGGTGCAACATAGCCTTATGATAAAAGATACCAGTAATTAAATATGCATCATAAGTTCCCAAAAAGAAAATAGATATGCAAAATAGCCAATATTGGGTAGGGAACCAAACACATTATCATTAATCAGAAAGAAAAAAAGTTGCAAAGCAACAATTATTTTAGTTGTACATCTCATTCTAACAACCAAAGGATTAAAACATTTGGCATGCAAATAAAGAGAGCATGAAAAGGTACATTAGAAAAGAAACGTACTCTGAGAAGATTCATAAGGATCCTCAAGTTATCCCTTGAGCTTACATACCGGGTCATCACGACTGAATTTGAGCGATCCAATAAGATATCTCCTAAAAGCTGTAATAATTAAAGAGTTACATGTAGCCTAACAGTATCAGAACTTGACTGCCAAAAAATGAACATGGTAAGTAATTCATATATATATGCCACACCTTAACAGCTTGTCGTCTAGTAATGTAATTGGTAGATTCTAGCAGCTTTGTATTATACTCTGCAAAAAACTGAACTAGCATAAAGTCAGGAATGTTGTTCACTTGGGAATCTTTAACACAAGAACAAACTATATAAGTATATATTTATATGGATGAAAGCAGAAGTTAATATATTCTTGTGCGATAGAAATTTGGAGTATACAGATAGCAAGAAAAATGAGGACAATCAGAGGAATGGAATCATAGATATCAAAGTCCTAAGCAATCAAGCAACGATTTCTATTATATTTTTTCATTTCAATTATTGTTCATCTATTATGATTCACTCTCAATAACTCTTAACATTTAACTGGATTGACACTTATTCCTTACACCTCAATCAAGTTTCCTCAATACTACCAACAAGATCTGTCAGAATCAGTTGCATCATGCCTATTTTAGAGCACATATATATGATTATAAATTCCTTGGAGTTATAATTACATCCCCCGGTAAATATCCATCCTAAACAGGCAATAACAGAACTTACCCATTCATAGTTTTTAGAAAGGAACTCAGCTACAGTTGACTTGTGTCTCGTCAAAAGTTCCTGCAACAAATTGAAACAGTGGCATCAGGAGGGTGGTGAGGCTATTAACTGTATCAAACTAGTAACTAATATGAACTGCTGCTCTTTTTCTTTTTTTTTTTTTTTTCCGTGGAAGGAGTGGGGTGTGGAGGTGAAAGAGTGTAGATGTGGAGAGACTGTAAGAAGTGCAAAGATCATCCTCTATTAGCTTTGTCAACTACATCCAACCTTGAAAGTTGCAGCAGCATCTGCAGCAATGTCAAAATTTGGGAGCTGTATGTAATCAAAGAATTTGTTCATATGCCCAGATTCTAGGACATATCTGCAAATCAGAACAAAAATGGGTGAAGAAACTGACGAATACATGAACTTCATTGGAAGGAATAATGAAATAGAGAGTTCACAAGTACCATAGCCAGAATAGAATAGAACTAGACTCACTTTTTTTTTTTTCACGTAAGATAATCCTATTTGTGGTACAAAATTAAGGAAGAAATTATAGTGGTACAAAATTAAGGAAGAAATTATAGTATACATAAGCCAAATTGCACTAATAGGAACATCTTGTGGTAATATTGAAACATAAAACCTGAAATATAATCAATCATGAGATACAGATCTTTTGAGTGATGGTAAACAATTAAAGGAGGCAATATTTAATCAATGTATATCACTTATCCACAGTTCAGGTCCTTGCAATCAAAGGACTGAAGGATTATGATACATGACAAAATATTAAATTTCTGGAAAGATGAAAACTTCATATTGCATCAAAACATGAAAGGCTGAAAATACAAAACTAAGATTCTCTCAAACGGGAAAAACGATTGTCTACATCTCAATGCTTTCAATTTCCAGGTAAAAGTTGATATAAACAACTTGCTAACCTTGCCACACTCTGATGGCGTATGCATTCTCTCAGCATCGCACCATAGTGTAAAGCCATGTCTGTGTCATCATAGCTACATAACCAACAAATCGGAAATTAGGAAGTCTCAATAAATACAAAAACAACAAAGATTTTACTTAATAGTTTCCCAGGACAACGAGAAAGATGCGTGCTCAAATATTGTTCAATTTGTCAGGCACAAAGATCCCGGAAGAATAGACAGCACCCTGAACTAGTATCGGTTTAGCAAATAGCACTTTAACTTCTTAACCAATATATTGCAGAATATGAAGGAGGCCTAAGGTATTTGTCGAATTGCTTCCTCTTATTTTTAGTTTCAGAAAGAAAATTTAAATTTACCACGCATGGAAGAGAAATGTCAATATGTCGTATGCACTACATAAAAGAAATTTCTCATTTTCTCTTTTCAGATAAAAGAATTCAAACAATAACGTGGACTATGGAACACAAAAAAAAATTCTAGTTTTTAACTTGAAACTCCTTTGATTGCCACAATTTTTAAATGATCAACCTTTTGATGCAATTGACTATAAAATAAGGTGATAGAAAGAAAAGAAGTACAGGAAATTCAAAATTTGCAGAATGCAATATTGGACGACCTAAAAAGGATAATAATCATAACCTCGCAATCCTCTTAAAAATTCTTGGGACAATAGCTTACCCTGACATCAAAATATCTAAAAGATCTGTGTTTTTCTCCAAGTATTCAGATGCAATCAACCGTGACTGAACTTGCTGCCTTTGTAAATTCGCAACAACTTGAGTCGCATCTTTTCGCGCCTGAAGGTAAGTATAAGAGAATGAGGAATCAGATAAATACAGGACATAAAAGTCAGAGCTATTCTAAGAATGTTTAATCATCTAACTGTATAGATCTCATCAGATAACCACGCAAACACTTTACCTCCAAGTTCAATTTTGGAAGAGAAAGGATCAAAAGCCGAAATGTGTTCTCTTTGAAAAATTCCTGAGTCAATTGTGCACAAGCTTCTGGTACTGGCTCAGACTCGCTGTCTCCGTAAAGAATTGACTTCATTTCCCTTATATTTCTAGATAACTCTGCCATCTGTGCAAACCAAACAAAATATAATACAAAAAATCATAATCACACAATTCAATTCATAAGACAGAAAACTCAGCTTGAGTTAAGATCAAAACTTCAACAAAAAACTAGCGTTCATTGATCCATACAAATTAACTAATCAGATAAACGTCACTCAAATTCGCAAATTTCTCATTTACAAAAAATCCCTAAAAATCAATAATTGACAACAATACCTTCTCTTCGCGCTTGGAATCACGAAGATCCGAGGAGGCAGAAGAGGCGCAATCAGCAAAGATAAGGAGATCTCGAGTGTGCCGAACAACATCAACAGGCGTTCGAGGCTTAGATTTAAATAGTCCTTTCATTCTCTGCGATTTCGTTTGCGACAACCCAGTCGGTGACGTTGGTGGTGGTACAGACGAAGACAGCTGAAGCGAGGCCCTCTCAACTACAAGAGAAGAAGGCTTCTCCACCGTCGCTGACGCCGTCGCCGCCGTCTTGGACGACGACGACGACGCAGAGGGTTTGGACGCACAGACTCCTATCGTTACTCTCCCGGAAAACCGCCCTCCCGTTCAATGTCCGTTGCTCTCTTAGGGTTCAGAAGTTTGATCGATTGTTTGTTTGTTTGTTTGTTGCTTCTTCTTCTTCAATTCTCAGTTCTCTTCACAGCTCTCAAGATCAGATTTCGTATTTATCCCGTTTTCCTATTTTCCTGATTTAACGAGGAAAAAGAAAAGCCGAGACAGAATAGAAAAAGGAGAGATTTCGTTTATTTATGATTATTTCTCGTGAGCCGTGAGGTTTGACGGTTATGTCTTTTTTCCTTTTTTATGTTTTCGGAATTCTGCAGAAACGGTTGGTCGTTGGTTACCGTAACTACTCTACATAGTCAAACACATTCAATGGGTTCGAATCAGGTGGGCGCAGGTACAGTTTACAACTCATGACATGTCTCTAAGTATAGTTTAGTTAACTGTTGCCTGCATCCGGACCATTGACATAAGTGGGACCCTTATATCTTTCACAAATCAACACGGAAAACAAGTTCGATACGAGCAGAACTCACATGTCAAAATACAAAGTGCCCTTTGGGAGAAGCAAGAGCTCATTCATTAGAACCAACACTTAATACTACTGTGTTTTGGTATGCGAGTTAAAGCTTTGGGCATGACACCTTTCACATGCCTACCTTCACCCATTTAATGCCCCCCACTCCCAACTTTTGCAGTCATCTTTATCCTCTCAAAGCCCATGTTCGAGAGGTTTAGCTTATCAACAAAACCTCTCCATGCAAAGATTGTAACTAACACCACAAAAGTAGTGATGACTCCAATCTTGATGGAATCTCCTTTTCATAAGTGGTATTCAAATCTCTCACGCATACACAACTAACTCATTCTACTAGTCGGAGATTGATTCAATGATTGCAGTCCTTGGAGGTAGGGAGAGTAGGGGATAGATTTAGAGAAATAGTTGAAAGAAAAAGGGAAGTTTGAATATAGATTGCAAAGGAACTTGTTGAGTGGATCTTTGGATAAGATTCTTGATAACTTCTTTATATCTCTTCAAATCATTTCTCCTTTTGTCCAGGACCAGGAGGTTGTGTAATTTCAGTTTGGAAGGTGAAGACAAATCCTACAGGAACATGATCACTATAAACACTAGCTAGCGTTGGATCCTTCCTTATTTTTTTTTAAATTTTAAATTGTATAATTATTCTTGAAATCCATCAAATTACATCATTTAGGAACTATATTTATATTATGATTCTAAAAGTTCAATACATTTATTTTTAAAAAGGTGTTACTTTATCCCTCCCATCCAAAAAAAAAACATGTTATCTTATAATGATTTACTAAAGGCTCTAGCCTAATAACGAGAGAAAATTATATTTACATTATCATCATCACAATTAGTCTAAAATCTTACATTAACGTAAAATTTGAGGAGGTCTAATAATACGCAGTTTTATTCATACAGAGTAGAGAAGTTGTTTTTGACAGACCCATATATGAATGTAACAACGAAAAAGTGATAGAAAATTATATTTACATGTAAATATATAAAGGTAAAATGTAATGTTTTTAAAACCAAAACAATTTGGCCAATTTAACAGTAAAAATTTTTAATCAAACAATTTTTTATTTTTCAATTTGATTTATTTTAATAATTTTTGATGTTAAAAACTGATAAGTTTATCAAATTATTCAATTTTTATAAACCAAAATAAACTGATTAATTTTCATTTAATAGTCTTTTTAATTAAATTTTAAATTTTTTAATTGGTAAGAATAATTTTCTTTGTTGTTTTTAAAATATTGATAAAAATAATTTTAAAATGCAAATATTTTATAAAATACACCCCAAAAAAAATATATTACTTCTTCAAATTAATTCAAATCAAATTTAGCACTAAACAAGAAAAAAGAAAACCATCCTTGGAACTCAATCAGATTAGATCCTAATCTTAATCTTAATTAACTCATTCGAAATTGAATTTAAGATCCATCGGATGCCATTATAATTTGCTTATGAGTTTTGATCGAACTAACTTCTTAACGTATTTATCCACATAAATTGATTTTATGAGATATATTAAGATTCGAATATCCTTTTACGGATTTCCAATCTATGATTATCTCTTCCAAGCTATGATTACCTCTTCCAAGCTAGGCAAGCATCGCCACTTGTTAAATATACGAACCTTCACTTGCCAAATTCAAACTAGATATCACTTGGATGCACAAAATAAGAGATGATCTCTGCTAGTCCTTCTTACTTATCGTGTAAAGAACACTTTGGTTTGGTAAAAACTATAACAAACAATTGGTAATGTAAAAATGAATACCTAGTAGCCTACTACAATTTTTATGATAAATACCAACGTGAACAAAACTTTAATAAGGTAAGAACATCCAACTTTATCAACACTATAAAAATAAAAGAGCTTCACACAAATATGAACTTATATGTATTAGTTAATATAATCTATCCCTCTAGTTCATGAGAGTTAATAATATTTGTGTTATGTTTTCTTTCTTAAGGGAGAGTCTCAAATAGTATATTGTTGACTTAAGAAAGATTCCAATTGATAGTTTCATGATAACAAAATATAATTATTATTAATAAATTTATTATTTTGATAAAAAAGCAAAATAAGAACAAAATGAGTTCATAAATTGAAGAATATAGTTTATGAAGTTGATAAAGAGAAGTTGAGGTTTATAATTGTTGAAATGAAAATTAGACTAAGAACAAAAGAAGATAATAACTTAACAAGGTCATTCTTTAGTTTTTAAAGAATTTATGCTTTTTACCTTGATGAATTTAACAATCTTATATCCAAAAAAACTCTTTTAAATGTTTATGCAGAATGTGGAGAATTTTGTCCTTAAAAGAGCAAAAATGGTCAAACACTTTTCAAAAGAATAAATTGATGAACCAAGTGAGAATGATAAGAAAGATGAGATGTCTTCATTAGATTGTAAACTCAAAAAGAATCTTTATAAGTACGTTCAACAAGAGGTAACTATTAATCATATTGTAGAGATTTGTCACATATTGCTCTTATTTATTAATGCAAGTATAAATTCTTAGTGATGGATGTTTGGGCTTGCACTATGAATAAAAAAATTGAACATTTCTTTAGTATATGTGAACTAAATCTAGATATTAATTGCAAATAGGAATATTGAGTTAAAATTTATTCATACATTAAACCAGTTATTATATAGTTTTATTAAACCTATGAATGATTAGGTAAGGATTATACATGAGTCTACGTGTTCAAAGTCTCCTTTAATGATTATAATTATTCTTGACTGATATTCATATGATTTACTAAATGTTTTGATGTTTTAATTTAAATTTCAAAGGTTGTTTATCAAATTATATAAGCAACTGGTCAACTAGTGTCCTCAAAATCTACCCCTTTTTGCTTTCCAATGAGTTTGCTAATTGTCTTATCACTTGTCTAGTCACCTAAATGGTTGGTTAACCAGTATATTTTAATGGTCAACCAATTTCTCCATATCTAACATTTCTTTACCTTTCTACAGAGTTTATAAGGAATTTGATCACTCTTCTAGTAAATCATCTATACACATATCGGTTAACCAATATCTTCTAGTGGTCGATCAATATCTCTTTGTTTAAGAATCTTTTCTTTCCATTAAGTTTGTAAATATAATGATTTCATATACTAATCAACCACGTCATTGGTCGACCAATATAGCTTTATTGTTGACCAGTGTGGTGAGTTCAAAGCTAAATTTTAGCTTTTTTCCTCGTATGTTCAAAATTGCTCTATATATCATATTTAAGACAAACTTTTTCAACCAGTGTGGCCTTGTGGTCGACTAGTCTTCATGTTCTAAAGGCTATCTCTTTATCTTTTCTTCTATTTTTCATGTTGGTTGTTTATATATTCCAAAACCCTTAACAGTTCACCTTTTCCTATGAAAAACTCCATCCTTTAAAATCTCATTAGATTGCATCAAATTAAAATTTTTTCATCCTTTAGCCTTAAATTTGGGAACTTTAAAATTTTTATTAATTAATAGGTTTTTTAAAATCAATTCTTTCACAATTAATTTAGAAAAAGAGTCAAGATTGTTTCTTTTTTAATTATCTTGATACATCTTTCATTTTGTTATTTTGGATGATTTTTCATATGTCTATTTTTGAAATTTTGGGGATTTCAAAATTCTTTTCTGAAGTTGCTTTAATTGAAAATTTCAACTTAGGCATAATTCCGAAATTGGGGATTTTTCAAAATCAGAATAATTAGGATGTTTTTATTAAAATTGACCTTTTAAACAATTATTTTGACTTTTTAAATATTCAATGGTCCTTTCCCTTTAGAAAGTTTATTAATCTTAATCAAATTCAATTTAATTTTTTAACCAAGTTAGTTTGGTGCATGATACTTTATATCATGCATTTTTGAATATTTGATTTATCTTTTAAGATTCTAGAAAGAGGGAGAAAGATTGGTGATAATAGATTCAGGGCTAGTGATTGCTTTGTTGTTTTCGTATTTTGTACACTTTGTATGATATGCTTGAGTAAATTTATGGTATCTACATCTATGAGTATTTCTTTGATATTGAATATCTCTTTTGTTCTTGATATTGAATTATGTTCTTGATATTGTATTGTGTTTTATAAATAAATTAAGAGAGAGCTAACCATTGTTTACGTGCTCAATTTTATTATAGTTCTCTAATATCATAAGTATTTTGTCATCATAAGAAAGGGGTGATTGTTAAACCAAGGGAGGTTCCAATTGATATTTTAATGATAAAAAATGTAATAATTATTAAATAATTTATTATTTTGATGAAAATTTAAATGAAAACAAAATAAATTCATAAACTTTAGAAGATAGCTTATAAAGTTGATAAAGAGAAGTTGAAGTTTACAACGTTTAAATGTAGATCAAACTAAGAAGAAAAAAAGATTAAGAATTATTAAGGTCAATTTTTAGGTTGTAATGTTAATTGAAATCTCTTTTAATCATTTTGATGTTCTAAAAAACTCACAATGCATAAACATTTCATTTTACTTCATTACATAAGTCTTTCCATTCATTAATAGCTTTTGATTTTAATATAAAAATCTCTTGATCTTTCAAACAAACATTAGGAAGTGTTTAAATCATATTTATATTTAAAAAATTAGTTTTAAGCATTTGAAGTTGTTAAAATAATATTTTTAGGATGATTGGTCAACCTATATGGATTAGTGATTGACTAATACAGGTTAAAGTTTTTAAATTTGATGTACCATAAGTTTGTTGTAACATTGATTGATGTATTGGTCGATTAGTGTTCCAATGATTAGTGAATCTGGTACCTTTAATGCATACTAATGGACTAGTGCTCTGTAGATAGACATTATAATGGCTAGTTTTTGGATCCAATCACTAGGAAGGTTCCCAAAACATTGTAAACAAGTTTCTCTTTTTTTAAGTATAAAAAAGAATATGGTGTATTTTGCACACATTTTAAGTGTTCTTTAATCATTTGAGCATCATTGTCTCATATTTGTATAAGTGAGCATCTTTGGAGTTATTAAATGAAAAAAAGTGAGATAATGTTAATTTGTAATCCTACGGGGATGTTGAAAATTGTAATTGAGAGTGTTCCAAGTGAGATTAAGGTTTATCATAACTGACAGTACGTCATAATGCTAGTCAAAATAAAATAAATAGACCTCATATTATAGCAGTGGTGAGTCTAGGTCGATTTTATAGAGAGAGTGTGTAAAGTTTTTGAAATGAAAGTAACTGTGTGTAAAGTTTATGAAATGAAAGTAATTGATATTTACGTTTAACAGGGACAGGAAGGAGGGGTTGGGTTTGGATTTTGAAATAAGAAAATAAAATGAAACTAAACTAATAAAAACAAATTAAAGAAAATATGCAAAAAATGATAAAAGTGGAGAATTCGATAGGGACCTAAATTTTTGGTTCAATCTCGGCCTACATCCTAATTAAACACATTTCATTGGTTTGTTGTTCTCTACCTCTCCTTACAACTATTAATCGTGGTTTAATAATTAACTCGAATTTTCCCTTAGGTTGTGTTTAATTAAGATATGATTGTTAATTAAACTTAACTACCGAATAACTTAGGATGCGATCTTTATATTTAATTAGGCAGCAACATTACGAATTAGGAGAATCGATTAATTAAGGCAACAACTGTATACGATGCATCATTTAACCTAAGTTATGTTATTCCTAATGATTACGAATTATTAGTCGCTACATATGAATTTTAAAATAACAATTACAGATTGTATCAAAAGTTTAGTAATACACAAATAACAGAACAATAACGAAAATTCGATTATTTATACACAAAACTCACCCAAATTAACTAATATAGAATAACACAATCAATTCAATAAGAGAAAAAAAATCAACAAAACAGTAAAATACACTTAACTCAGGTTGTTGGAGTCGATATCACCTCTGAAGTAGTGTCGGGAACTTAGCCTACTACGAGTCTCTCCAAACAAAATGCTTCAGCCTTACTCAAATAACCCTAGTTGAAACCCTCTCGGTTCTTTCTTTAAATTCACGCCATTGTTCTCTTATTTTCTTCTAACCTCCATTACTTCTAAACAAAGACTCACATTACTTGTCTCTTTTTAGTTTACGAAAAACACGTAGCTGCATATAGTTATCGTTTGGTCCTCTGCGTTGTTTCTCGTCCCTGCGGTGTGCTTTCATCTTGTTGGTGAGTCAGCTGCTACGTCGTCGTTCCTTGCTCCTTCCCACGCTACTGTTTTATTTCTTCTTATTCACGCTTCCTTAATTAAAAACCTGACGCTGCCTCCTGATGCACTGCGTTTTATGCTGATCTACTCACCATTTAATTCACGTTGTTGTTTAGCTAATGAAGTACCGTTGCGTTTTCTTCATATTGTGCATGCATTTTGATCCATTTATTTCCACCACATGCACATTTCATGCTTCCACCTGTTGCACCTTAGCTCCATGGACATTGCCTTATACATTGTTCATTAATTAACTTACTGCATGGCCATTAAATTAACGTAAATTGCATGTAAAATTCCAAGCATAATCATGGAGCTCATGTTCTTTACATTTTGTACTTTAATTTTTCTTGTCTTTTAATTTTCTTCTTCTTGCTCCAAGAAAACAAGTGAAAATTAATCTTCAAAAAATGACCCAAATATCTTGCTTTCGACTCACTTTAACTTTATCACTTTTGAATTGTACCTAAAATCACATATGAACTAAAATAAGTATTTTAAGCAATTTTAGGTCATTAATCGCTAAGTGTTATGAAATAATAAAACGATCTATTAAGAATATGTTAATTTCCCCTACATTTAGCTTTTGGCCGTCATCGGGCAAAATATCAAAATTAAACTCATAGACTCGAAAACATTTACTCAATTCTCATATTTTCCAAGAATATATGATCATAACAAACATAATTAAATGATTTTCAAAAATCATAGTAAGAACTTAACATTCCAAGCTTTTACTGATGATCAATCAACATTTATCATCTTCAAAAACTGAGCAATTTAATGGTAGATTCGAAAAATGTGTTTAAGTAAAATATATCCATAGGTACACTTAACACCATTCATGATCATGTTATTCCACAAGTTTACATACCATTTCATTTCTTCACCACGAATGTTCACATGCAAAATCATGGATCAAATGATTTTTCAAGGTTGTAATGTGGGTAAAGGTAAGGTAAGATATATTTGGGTCAAATAGCATGAAAGTCATTAAAGTTAGTGAAACAAAAGTAATACTCAATATACTATCAAGTGAAAAAACTAACATTCACTCACAATTGTGTACATCAACTATGATGAATGCAAAAACAAGTTTCACAACTCAAAGTTGAGCTCTCATACACAAACCACATTAAATATATACCAATCCGAAGGGATACTCATACAATTGATGACAGTACATTAAAACCACAAAGAGTAACCCTTCCAAGTCAACATCTACCTCATATTCAACATACTCCAATAACACATTCATTACAACTTTAGGATGATGCATTAATCATAAACAACTTTTCAACACATATGCAATTCCTCCTTAATACATTTATTTAAAAAAAAAATCTTTTGTTTTTTTTCTTTTCTTTCTTTCTTTTCCTTTCTTTTCTTATCTCTTATAAAAATTAAAATAAACTACATCAACATGAGAATTTCACTAATAAGATATAAAATAACATCCCAATATTATAACCAACTCATACATATGCATACCCCCACACTTAGAATTTTGTACTTCCACAAACTCAAAAATCAACAAATGTTCTACTAGCTTCAAAGCTTGAGAAGGACATTTGGTTAGGTTAAAGTATTTAATGTGGCTAATACACAAAGAGAAGGCAAATAAAGCTCAAGGGGGCTTATCAAAAAGGAAAAATCATATAATGGGTAGGCTATTTGACTAATGTAGTTTAGAAAAGTAAAGAATGCCTAATTATATCCACGCTCATGCATATGATAAAAATTTGGTCTCAAATAAAAATTCAAGGCAAAATCTAGATGTACAAGTCATGAAGGTCGTACATTATCAAAAGACAATGAGACTGATGCGAATGTGTTAGTCAAATAAGACTCAAAATCTTACTGGCTGTGTCTAATACTAATCACTATTCTTCTAATGATAATGCACATTGATCAATCACAAGAGTAAATGTAACACCCCATTACCCTAGGGTACGCACCGGGACGCCCGTAGGTCATTCCGACACATATCCTAAGATAAGGGAGCGCTACGTGCAATCACT